>JAHLJT010000631.1:177923274-177972240 GCA_031308135.1 Acheta domesticus | reverse complement strand
AACTACTGTAAGCTGTGGCGTGCTTCACGGCAGGGCGTTGGTTTCAGTTTGAGTTCACTATCACAGGTTTTAGTTAAATAGTAAGTAAATGGTTTTTTAAGATGCATTTCATTTGAGGTCAATTCAATTACGCCCGTTACTTAACTAAATGAGATAGATTTGGTATCATTAATAAATGTAACTTAAATGTGAATTTGGTTAGAGGTCGTTAGGTCTAAAGATATTAGGTCTTATGACAGAAAGTCTAATTTTTAACGTTCTAGTGTCAGAAGGTCTATGAAAACACGTCTAATGAAAATTTGGTCTAATTGTTAAAAGGTCTAATGATATTTGGTGTAATTTTCAAAAATGTCTAAAAAGCTTAGGTCTTTCAGACACGAATGGTCTAATCTATTATGCTGAACAGAATAGGCAACAAAATGGGGGTCACATCTCATTACGTCCGTATGTTATCGTCTAAAATGAAATCACAATGGGAATGATACACTTTAATTTCAGGAAGTACGTAATGTACATTAAAAGAAACAGGTGTTAAAATATTCAGTCTTCATTTCGGTTGTTGGTGAAGCATGGAATTTTAATCTGTAGCTCAAGACCGAGGTACAAGTCTATATCACCACGATCTTTATAGTTTTGGTAATTTGCTACCATTCGCTCTACTTGTCTTTGATTAATTTTGTATGATTTAGTAATTGGGTGTTGCAACTCGTACATGCCCTGATAACAACTGAGTGATGAGGACTTCGTTATTCCTCTGATCCTTTGGAGGTATTCTAAATATTTCTCATTGAGGCATGATGCGAAACGATCAATTTTCTGAAATTCGAATGCCACCCTCACGGTGTTTATGGTACGTTGCAAGCCACTTTCAACCAGATGAAATACATTCCAACTGATGATGGAAAACGTGGAGGAGCTGGTCGCCTCCTGGCCTCGACCAGGCATTCCCCTTATGTAAGTAATCTCAATGTACCTGGCAATAGGTTCAACAAGAGCACTAATGTCCTGTATATATTTTCAAAATTTCCTTTAGATCTTCTAGACGAACAGAAGGTAGAGCTATTAGTCGACAGACAAAATTTTTTACTATTAAATAGGTTTCATTCTCGTAAGCCCCCTTCAGCCGTTCTGCAACGACTCGTTCCAGATGGATTGGAAAAAGTGCAAAAGGCAACCTTTGATAATTGTATATAGTAATGTAATATAGACTTTGACCCATTAGACCTTCGGTATTTAGTATTAGACCTTATTAATTGGACCTAATTATAGACCTCTTTTGGTATTAGACCCTCTGTCGCATAGACCTCATGTCGCATGAGACCTAATGTCCATTAGACCTAGTTCCTAATAGACCTGTTCATTAGACCTAACAAATATTAGACCTTTTGTCCGTGGACCTAACCACCTGAAACCGTGAATTTTGCTATTTTACAATTGCCAAGGTTATGAAAGACTTATGTATAAATCCAAGAAGTGATTAATTGTAATTGAAAGTGTTTCCTTTGGAACTGTTTGAGTACATGTGCGTGTTTGTTTTATCTTCTTATTTGGAATATTTCCATTTACATATGTTTTGTATTTATGTGTTTTTCTGAATTTTGTGAATAAATGGATTTTTGATTCAGGAATTCCTGTAATATTCAATTTTCTTAATCGAGTGAGTTTCTCATTGCCCTGAGAATTTAATAGAAAGAATCTTTAAAATTCTTTAAGCTGATAGAGATAAAATTCTGGTCAAGACATAACAGGTTGTCATTTTCTTACACTTTCTTTTATTCAACAATCATCCGCACTCAAGGTCAGCGGGACGTTGGAAATATTAGTTTAAAAAATAGCGTGTTGGATGTTCTATAGTTAAACAATAACAGCTTGTAACGGTGAGAGGAGAATTTGAATAAGTAATTGTAAACAATTGAAAGATAAGTGGAATCGTTGCTCTACAAAAACAATGGAGGTCTCAAGGTCATCTGTCAAACAAATCCAACAGTTTAACGGCGCCCGCATTCGCCTCGCGGGACACCCAGGCCCCCCTCAAGGCCGGAGGGTGGATCTATTCCCCACATAAATAATTAAAAACATTAACAGTTACTTAATTGCTTTCCCATTATCAATTCTCTCTAATAAAAAAACTCTAAAGTTAAAGGAATTACTGAAAATATTTAACCTCTTACTGTTGAGATGCATTTTTAATATTTAATGAAATTTTACTATTAAGTTTAATGTTATAAGGGCTTATATTTTATATGGAATATGGAAAACATGAACTTTTATTCAAATATGTGCAAAAAACCTGCCGCCAAGCGAAGTGCGGACACGTGCCATCGTCTTGCAGCCTTTTAAGTCGCGGCACCGCTATCATGTCAGTCGGCAGGGTATTGGAGGGCACTGCAGGTCACCGAGGCGTAGGACTCCCCTCCCCCATTCTCGGCGAGTGGGGTGCGACCGAGGGCAGGGGGAAGGGCTCTGCCGCTTCTCGGCCTGCAGGCGACTTTGGAAGGGGCGCGGACCTACGAGTAAGAGGGTCGGCGAACCTAGCTCCCCCTTCTTATTTGAGGTATTTCCGCTGAAAACCGTACGAAACAAAAGTTTCTATTTCATGTCAAACCATGCATTCACATAATGAGTTTTGCGAGTAAAAATTTACCACAAGAGCCAGAACATATTTTTAGAGTAATTAAATTGTCGATAGAGGATAGAGGAAAAGGTACAGGTAATAACTGGGGTTTAGATAGTTCTATTCTGGAAACAAAATAAAGTACAGAAATGTACTCGGGGATACAAATCCTCTCAATCGCTCTCTCCCGACTTTCGTTACTTGCCCTTCAACAAATATTAAAAACGAGACTAAATAAAGAAATAACGTCTCTTACCCAAAAAAGGAAATTAACTTTCGTTTCGTTTCAGTAAAGAAACGAAACGAAACTATTTAAAACGATCTGTTCATTCTGTAACGAAACTAATTCGCGCAGACTTCAGTTTCGTTACAAGTAATGAAACGAAAGTCACGAGAAAATAATTTGTTACAGCGGCGCAGACACGAAACGATTAGTTTCTTTCTGTTGCCATCTTTGCCATAATGAAATTCATTTCAGCTAATAACCTGATGCCAGAGGTGTCTAACGTAGTATTATAAAATCAAGGCTTTACCAACATAAGAGTATAATACGAGCATATGGTAATTCCGTGATGAAAATTAAATATCATGGAGAACTTTTATGAACATAACAAAGTATTGGCATAAATTTTCATTAGTCTCTTTTGATTTGTTCATCAAAACAGTGCTATATCGAAGGCAGCTCTCGGCCAATGCGTGTATTTCATTTAAATTTGCCGCGCACAGCTCCCGGGCGGCCGGGCGGTCTGACGTCGGCCGGCCCGCAAGCAGGCCGGGCAACCGACTGGCAGGAAAGCGTGCTCGGTAGCTCACCATTAATTACTCGAAGTTTGAAGAGCAATAAAATTAATTTTTGCGTAATTAATTAGCAATTAAATCGCTCTACAAGATGGCATATTTGTTTTGTGGTAACCGAAAGTGGTGTGCCAGCTGAATATTCCGCCAGCTCACACTTAATTACTCGGAAGTGTGAAGAGCAAAAAATTTAATTTTTGCGTAATTATTAATTTAGTATTAAAAATTAAAGGGTTCTAAATGGTGGCATATCTGGTTTTCCTAGGTAACCGAATGAGGTGTGAACCAGCTGAACACTTCAAGTCCTTGTTTCATTGATTACGCAATTAAGACAAAGCTTGATTTTTTAATTAGCAATTAGGTGTGCCATCTGAATATCCGCCAGCTCACAATTAATTTCGGTAACGGAAAGCAGTTTACCAGCATGTAAATTAATTTGCAGTCAACTTAATTACTCGGCGTAAATAGCATCTATCAATCATTTGTTTTTTACTGTTTACCACGACGTAGTATGCTTATACTGGTGAGCTCAAAGCGTCTTTCCTCAAGTCCAGCTAACACGACGTGTCTCGTCGCCCGCTAGTCCGTCATCCACACTCTCTCTCGCCCGTCGATTGCAGGGCCTCTGCGCCCACTGGCCGACAAGCGCGCCGCCGGGCGACCGACCCCACTGGGGACCCTTCATAAACGACGTCACCGCACAAAGGCCCCGAGCTTCCCGCGTCACCTCACCCCGCCCAGCCCCGCCCCGCCCCGCCCCGCCCTGCCCCGCTCATTCCCGCTCCGCCCCGCCCTGCCCCACCCCGCCCCGCCCCGCCCAGCCCCACCCAGCCCCGCCCCACCCCGCCCTGGCCCGCCGCTCTCAACCCACCACGCAGCACATTGGGTCGAATGGGGCTAAAGTGGCAAAGAATCAGTGGGAGTGAGTATTTGTGATTTCCTGTCGTGTCAACTACATTGGTCATTGTTTTCCTGAGTGTAGTGCGCGTTGAAGTTGAGGGATGGCGGTGTTGTTCCTTCTCTGGAAGGAGAGATCCGGCGCTGATCTACAATTTGACTTTTGGGGTTTTCGTCCTCCTGACACCTCTACTGGAAGAGCATCGCCCACGCCGAAACAAGCTGTAAGCCCTGTCTGGACTACTGTCTTTGTGTAGTGTAGAGTCTGCAACTGTAAAGGTATGTTTTAAAGAAAAATAAAGGAATAAGGGAGAGGAAGGGGTGATCGCGCACCGTTTTGAGTACTTCCACTGCCGTTTGTTAGAGTACCCGATCAGAGAAGCTGCAGAGACAAGTTGTTGCACCGAGCCATATCAATTGGTAATTCAGAATCAGACAGTGGATGCAAAGCTTGAAGTATTCAATTATGTCACTCACTAGTTGGACTCGGGATAACATAATGCACTTTGTAAATCTTTGTTTTAAATGTGAAAATTGCTTTATACTGGAACCCAACTTCCAACACAGAAACTATGAACAATGCGCAACGTTTTAATAAGTCAGTACTGTGCTTGGGTAAATAAGGTAATATTTCTAAGCGTTTATTAACAAACACAAACACTTCGACCCTAGCGATTAATCTAAAAGTAAAATTAATTTTACATACATTTTGAGATAAAAACCTTTCGGCATCTAAGCATGAACAGAAAATATAGAAACAAAACGTAAAGATGCGATAAAAAACTGAACATTATTTGTATTCTACAAAATGCTTTCGTAACGAGCACAGAAAAAATATGCTCGCTTTGAGTGTCATTTCAGCCCACTGTGTGACGGCACCGCACAAAGGCCCCAAGTTGTCCGCTCGATCTCAAAAGCCGCAGCAGTATAAAGTGGAAGGACTCCTTTTTGCACACACGCACTCCCATGTGCTCTGATGGACTTTCGGGCCCTACCAGGAGACGAGTCCTCGACTTTCGCCCACATCGTTTGCTGAGCTGAGAGCGTAAAGAAGTGCCGGTAAGAGGTTCCATTCTACCAAGAGACACTTAATTTATAATTTCGATCGCAATAAGGAATATCAATTAGGCAACTTATTTAGTTTAAACTAGAAAGTACAAATTAAGCAAGGGTTCAAATATCACATTTTTTCGATAAATATCAACTACACGCTGGACTTTTTGTCTTTAGTTTATTAGAGAATTTTACTTACTCTGTTATTCAGAATAACAGAGTAGGTGACATTCTCTAAATTTTGAAATTTCCTTTACATACTAATCTAAATAAACTCATAAGCATACTAGACTTGGAGATACAATTCACATCCTGTAGAAACTTGAGAGCAGACGAGACAAGAGACCGGACCGTCGCCTCGGCGAGTTTAGATCGTTTTTGTGAACGCGATGGTCTCCGCGTTCACTAGACAAGTTCCATTAAAGAGAAGCAGACGTTATCAAACTTTTCGAGAATGTTGCGGAATGGGAAGAACAAAATATTTTGGTATTTCATTATGACATATTGATTCAAACTACTCTATCTAAAAAATAATCCCTCCCTGCTACATACGGTATTCTAGTTTGCGATCCATCTCAGGAAGAAATTGAATCGACAGTAATATCCACCTATTTCCCTTTTCGTGCAATTAAAAATCCCAAATATAACTGATTATTACAGGCCAATCTATAATATGTATGTGGCCGTTGGCAATGGGACAAGATTGTCAGTTAAAAGAGGGAATATTTTTTTAATCAAGCGGTTCCGCAAGAAAATTGCCGCTATTAGAGATGGCTACTTAACCGACTTGGACATTTGAGTAAATTTCTCTGCTCTAGTATACTTCGATTTTTCCAGTGTCTGATGACATTAGGTCATTGTGACTCCTCCTGCCTTATAAAATAAATCTTTTTAATAGTGGTAAGCACATTTCTGAGGCCACGAGCCCCGTTGAGAAGGACGTTCGCGAATTAATTAAAATATTCATTTTATAGGGCGAAACGATCATATTGAGAGAATGGAGGAGAAAAGAATCGTGAGGATTGCTAGAGACGAAAGACCGAGGGGAAGAAGAGAAGTTGGTAGACCAAGGAGAAGATGGAAAGACTCGTTATAATTCTTGGAAAGGAACAAGTCTTAGACTTTTTAAGAAGATGAAGAAGAAGAAGAATTTTATAGGGCAGGAGATATAATAATGACCTAGTGTAATCGGCCACTATAGAAAAATCGAGGTATAGAGAGTCATGGCACAACAGTTGCGGTGTGAACCCACCACCTGGCGTAGGGCCCAGGACAGGTCTCGCGTTACGTGAGGCGAGTGCCGCCAGGCGTTATCTTGAGCACTCCGTGTCGCCTGACGTTTGAGTGCGGACGAACACCGCAGTACACCTCATGCACCGCCCTGCGGTCGGTCTCCAGAAGCTCTGACGGTTCCACTAAATTGCGTGACTACCCCAATCGGTAATACGGTCATGCAGAAGGATTCAAATCTCGGCCACAAAATGAGGAATGTTCTCCATAAACCGTAGTTGCGGCATTTATCTCGCGTATCGTTTCGCGTGTCGTACTTCATTCTACCTCGTGTTTCAGTATTTATGCGCACATTATTCTTTCATTCAACATAGCTCAAGCATTTTACTGTCTTTCTATTCTTCTCCAGCTATTATCTACACATTGTGTGTCTTACACAGTTTCATCTACGTTATTTCAACAACTTGTAAGGCTAAATAAATGGTGAAGATTAATCAACAAATAATGTAAACTATCACATGAATTTACATTTTTAAAGACGTTTCTCCCATAGCATGAATTAACAATGATATGAGTACGTGTACGTAACAATCTAAAACAATATTTCTCGGGAAATTCCTCAAAGCATTATTGAAATACCCTGGAATAATTATCTCTATTCGCATGTTGTCTATTTTTCACTGATGTTAATACTGTTTTTTCACTTTTTGTCATACCAATGAAACTCCACTGTCGACCTGTTTCGTATTGTTAACTCAGTTGTTATCAAAAATAATTCCTTCTCTTTCTGATCAAAAGTTTTTAAAACATTTTAGCGCTTTCAATAAAATTAATAACGCGATTAAAATATTAAACTTATTTGACTGACTAATAGTTTCTATTAGTTTCAACATGAGTTCATATTTGCCTTCTCAAAACTCAGTGAAAAATATTTTTGATTTCGTGTCTCATTAATTTAAAATTAAGATTATGATACACTATTTTCCAAGCAGCAATTATTCTATGTTGTGATTAAGAAATAAAAACTGTATTCACTTTAGGCTATAAACAAAATTCCATTTTCCTTCCAAAATTCTTGCTTAAAATTGCATATCAACAGTAACACAAGTTTATACTACACAATATGTTAGCACAAGCCGCATTGTAGAACATTCAAAACAGATCGAAAACACAAGAACACATTGCATTAAAGAATACAAATATCAGTTACAACAAAATCTGGAAATAAAATTGAATTTTAACGCTTGTATTCTGCATATTTATTTAGACATATTATAAATAAATCGAAGTAGTTATCTTAATATGAAACGAAGCAATTGTTTGGTAAACCCTTTTATATAAGTCATCTACGAATGTTTAAAAAATACCACATGATTTATACACTTTGTTATGTGTTTTTGGGATAATAATATTTCTATCAAAAAACTCGATGTTAGGTGGTAAGAAAATGGAGCTGCATAAAAAATTTAAAATAAAAATAGTTCGAACATATTCAAATAAAATTTAAGAATATCCAATACACGCACTTAAAATTTATGTTTTGTTGAACAACATTTAACAATATTTATATATGCATTCCAATGGTGGATATTAGTGATTTACTAAAAATACAGGCAGTTTTCATTCGCGTTAATCTCATTATTTCTCACAATATCTGAATACAAATGTGACAACAAAAATTGCCATGGAGTAAAAATAATTCTCCTTCTCACTTTCATCTGCGATACATTGTTCATTAAATGAGATTTATGTCAAAAATTAAATCGCGCACTGCCAATTTGGTGCATCGAAATCGGATTAAAATTACTGAAGCACTTTCACACACGCCTGTAGCGGACAGCCATTTATCTGAGCAGATAGCACCACCACGACCGCCAACGTTTGCGCCCAAACATGTAGTTCACACGCGCATGCCAACGCTCCTAGGCAGGGTACCAATCCAATAACACTAAGTCAACAAAATAAACTATCTTACCTCCTCGACCAAAATACGTGATTTTATGAAATAAAACACACTGATTTGCCCGCCTGAATAGCTGAGATTGCCATTGCTGCTTCGGATTGAAAAGTCGCTGGTTCAAATCCCGCCCCGAGCTTGGATGTTTATGTGTGTTCATGTTGTCCTTTATTGTGTCCTTACAGAAAACCTAAAGTTAAAAATCATACGGTCAAGCAGCTAAAACGCGACCTTAAGTAAATAAAAAAAACACACGGAGATTTGGAAAAACACATTAGAAAGTTCCCTTTACATCAGATATAAAAGTTGTTAATGTATTTATTGGTTGAAGAAACAAAATATTATGTTACATTTTACGTTATTACGCCGATTAAATCACGACAAATTGTATAATAATGAATTTCATTAATTTAAAACAGTTTCATAGTAGAATATTCGTACTCAATTGGTAATACCAAAATGAAAACATCCGGTATCTTACATTAAAACGTTTCACATCCTACCGCTTTGCCTTGTAATTAGTTCAATAATCAACTGGAATGTTCAAAGTAATATAGCAAAAAAGACTTTACCCATTAATGCCAGTCTGCACAATAATGTGTCGTCCACACCAAGAAATTGAGCAAATAACTAATACTTGTTTCGAAGTTCAGATTTTTTTACTAGTGTGACCTTCTACAGTCATTTTGTATTACCAGCCTTCTTTCTTATACAGTGCATTTAGCACTATCTCTAAAATATGTTCGCAGAAATAATTTTGACCCATTATTGTGAAAAACTTGATTTTAACGATATTTTAATATTGCCCATACTTCCCAAAAACTGACGTTTTATTTCTTATTTAACAAAATAATAAAATTTAAATTCTGATATAAAATGCTACTAATACGAATGCACTAATACGAATAGCATTTGCTGATTGTGATGAGCAACATAATTAGTTGGCAAACTTTGCAAGGAAAATTTCGTCTTTATATCTTCCATTTTTCTGATCAAATTATTGAAGTGATGAATCACATACTGCAATATAGTAAATAAAGGTTGTTATGATACGTAGTGGTAGCGAAATCACGATAAGTAACGAAGCCAACCACGCATCTATGGCATGTTCAAAATATCCATGTCGTACTGATGATTATAATCTACAACCAGAGTTGCCAACCGTCCCGATTTTGTCGGGACAGTCCCAATTTTTTGAATTTGTCCCACGTCCCGGCAGTAACCTAGTCGGGACGGCAATTGTTCAATTATTTTAGACTTTTCATTTATAAAGTTATTTTTATTTGTAAAATTGATTTTATAATAATTTCAAGACTTTTGTATTCCAAGTTTAGGGCAAAGAAAATACATATAGTTGCATTATTTTGTTCGTAATTGTCCCCCCTTTTCAGGCGGTTGGACCTGAGTTCCGATTTCATCTACACAAAAGTTGGTAATCCTGCCCACAACCCTAAGCTGCGCTTACATGGACATAGACCTTTATGAGAGCCGTAGCGTTCGACAATTGCAAATACTTTTTTCTGTAAAATGAACGAAGAATATCTAATAGAGGAATCATTTCTGTCCAATGTCTATTATTCATTCCACTGTACAGAATGAACATGAGAGTGAGAGGAATCCGTTTCGGGAAGCGACGTTCCGAGGCGCGTCAGGAGCCAGTTTTCGGCGCATCATGCGAGCGGGCGGCGTTTTTGAAGAGCCGCCACGTCGCCGCTGGCGCTGATCGATGCCGCGCAGTTTCGCCGCTGCGGTGGCGGATTCGTTTTTCCCCGGCGGCCGGCAGGGCGGAAGCGCATGCCGCGCCCATTTCCTGCCGCGAACGACCCGCGCTATCTCCGGCTGCGACGCGTAGATTACTGTCTGCGCCCGCCGCGCCGCTCCACAAAGAACGCAGCGACGCGGCGGGTGGGCGGGTGAGCGAGCGGGCGAGCGAGCGGGCGAGGGAGCGGGCAAGGGAGCGGGCGAGCCGGTGAGCGGGCGGGCAGAACAGACAGAACGGGTGTATTTGAACAGGCGAGCGAATGCGCAGGCGGGGAGGAGGGTGGGATGGGCTGGCGAGTAGGCGGGCTAGCCGGGGAGTTGGGGGGAGGGTAGAGCGGCGTTGGTGCTAGAGGGGCGTTTGGGGGCAGAGGGGCGTGAGAGTGGGCGGGCGGAGGGGCGTGACGGTTGGCGAGTGAATGGGCGAGCTAGTGGACGGGCGAGCCAGAGGATGAGCGGGCCAATGAATTGCCTGGTGAATGGACGAGCCGGCGACTGGACGGGCGGGCAAGTGAACGGGCGGGGGAGTGGACGGGCGGGCGAGTGGACGGGCGGGCGAGTGGACGGGCGGGCGAGTGGACGGGCGGGCGAGTGGACGGGCGGGCGAGTGGACGGGCGGGCGAGTGGACGGGCGGGCGATTGGACGTGCGGGCGAGTGGATGGGTGGGCGAGTGGATGGGTGGGCGAGTGGATGGCGGGCGAGTGGATGGGCGGGCAAGCGGGTGGGCGAGAGCACGACGCATGAGCGGGTGCACAAGTGGTCGAGCGGGCGGGTGAGCAGACTGGCGGGGAACAGGCGGGGAGGTGGGCAGCCGTACGGGGAGGGGAGGTCAAAGCGGGGGTGTCTGGCCGGGAGGGAAGGGGCAAGCGGAGCGGGCGGGCGTCGCTTCCATTAGGTTATCGCCCACGCACTCTCTTATCGCCGGTAATCGTGCCCTCGCGTGGGACGCGTCCTGTCGTTTTCCGCCTTCGCCCGACTCGACCCGACCCCCGCCAGCCCCAACGCGCCCCCGGGAAATATAAATGTGCGCGGCCTGAAGACGCATTTGCATCGGGTCGCTCTATTACTCATACCATGAGACGGCCATTTGGGGTGCTGACGTCGGGTGGGGAGAGACAGACGCAATGAATGTGTACTCTTAGAATTACTACTTCCAGATTTTGCAGTTTTAAAAGGAAAAATAAAGAAGTTTCAAGATTTTTGTTTTTCACTAGTTTGTGTGTTGAAACAAACAAAACCTAATGTGTTTAGCGCATTTCTTTAATTCGTACATAATTTTGTTACCAACAAATGTGAATTCAGATTAAATGAGAGTTAAAAATAACCTGTAGATAAAAAGAGGGATATTACGTATATTTCAACCGTTTTCTCAATCAAAATCGGTTTTGATACTTATTTCTCTTCATTTCCAGAAACTGTGATACTTTGTCTCCAAAAAACAGCTTATACGTCTAGAATTATAGCCGGCTGTACTAATTGAATCTTCTTTTGACATTCTGTTAATTACATCAATCCATCTGTAAGTCAAACTGTTCGCAAATTCATTAAATATTTGATATATTAGAGGTCCCTGAAGGGTTGATCTCAGTAATTGTGATTGTATATAATTGTATTGTAATGATTCCTAGTTCCTCACAGATATTTAACTCTTGCTCATAAGGGAATAGGGAAGAGGTAACCGTATAAAGAAAATTTATTTTGTACATTGCGTGAAACGAAATGACTGTCTCGTCATATCAAGGTGAGAACACTGATAAGGTTATAAAAGGGTAAGGACAGTGGCAGGGCACCTCCCCGTGTATCGAGTAGGTTTATACTCACCTACTGAGCTAACGTTCCCGCCTTCACTAACAGCAAACTCTTTTATATCTGGCCCTTGGCATCACCGTCACATGCTTGTTAGGCACTGTTTCGGCATTTGCTTGGTACAGATCAGTTATCAGTTGATTGATTGACTAATTGATTAGTATTTACGGGCAGCGGCAACTGTTGAGATCATTATTCCTGTAAGATTAGTGCATGTTTCATCGCTGAAGATGGTGGTGGTGGTGGTGGTGATCTTCTCCCGAAGGATGGCGATATCCGGCGCAGATCTACTTGAAATTTTCTAGGTTTCCCAAACCACGTATCGCCCAATAGCTCCCGACTGGTCTCCTGACAAGTGTGGTAGTGTAGTGAATGTGACTGTGTGTGTAAGTAAGATATGAATATATTACAAGGAAGAGAAAGGAAATATCCTACGTTATCTACGACCCGTTTGTTAGGGTACTGCCCGACATTACCCTAGTGATGATCAGAGAAACCATGGAAAACTACCTATCAGAGAAGCCGGTCGGTAGAATTGTCCCCCAGACAGCGGCTGATTTCGACCTAGCAGTGTAGCCAGTGTCGAAAATCCTGCCACTGTCAGGACTCGAACTCTAGAACCTTTCTGTCAAAGGCACTGCAGTTACATTAGTTGACTCCCTGAGCAACTTTAATTTCACTAGAATTGATGGGCGAAACTACGGAGAACTATCGTCCAGAACAGTCGACTTCTAACATTTCACTCCATACAGATGATGAATTTCACCTAGCAACGTAGCTAGAATGGAAAATCGGCAACTTTTTTTAAATTTCATTTATTTATAATGGTCGCATAAACATTTAGATCTTGAGCGACCACAAGGTTGTAATACAGAATCACATGTATTTACTAAGTATTTCTATAGTAAGTTACTATACGACAAATACAGGAGGTTATTATACATATTATACTTGACCTAGAGGATGGCATCAATTAGATATTCTTTAATTGACTCATGACCTGGGTTTGAAATCGTAACAGCAGTATAAACCACAGAGATGCATAAGAAAATTAAATGTAAATAATTAAGAATCTCAAGCACAATAATTCTTGTAGTAACAGAGATTAACTCTTCTGTAGCATTTTGCAGTGATTGGGTGATATACATTTATTGCGTATGTACTGTTTGTATATTTACACATATATTATCACACATATATTTGCACAGACTTATCTGCAACTTTGGGGTCTCGAAACCTGGAGTGTCCCGGTCAGAGACACTGCAGCGGCAACGGCTGCTGTCAACGCCCTTCCGGTGCACGAGTCTCCCCGCAACACGGCCGCGTTCTGTCTTCGCCTCTGTGCGCGTGATGAATGCACGGGGACAGCGCACTTCATGCGGACATCCCGCCGCGCACCATTTCGATATTAACATGAAAAAGCGTCGGGGAGCGCAATTAGCATCGCGATGGATGGGGCGATAAGCGTGCCCTGGCGCCGTCGGAACGGCCGTGCGTGCGAGATGATTTCCTGGTCTGATGCATTCGTCTCTGTTAAATTACTTTCCGGAGCTGTAGAAATGGATGAGAATGTGATGCAATGTGCTCTTCAGTTCTCGTAATGCGTTAATGTCAGTTATTTAAATAGCACGTTGAAAGGAAACGTCAAATTAAGAAATGTATATATCCGAATTCCTAGAAGAATGGGGTCATCGTTCACAATGCATCAGATGTAATTTTTACTTCCATCATAACTACTTCTCCTAAAATACACATTTGCATTTCTATTTCTGTATGAGGCTTATTAACGAATTAAAATCTTAATTAAACCAATTGAAATAATTGAAAAGAAGGGAAAACGAAATCAAGTTAAATTTCATTAGAAATTTAAGCACAAATTTAAGCAAATTGATTAAGAAAATAAATTTCCCTTCTTTTAAATTATTTCAATTGTTTTAATTAAGATTTTAATTCCTTAAAAAGCCTTATGCAGAAATAGAAATATCATAAAATCAATGTTATTGCAATATATTTTTAAATTTGTCATTCTATATAAATATTACAGGGTATTTCGTTACAAATGTATATCTCAAGGAGTTTTGTTTCGCATAAATAAAATGGTGTTATAAAATCTGAGCCGGCGTTGTAATTGGGCTGGCTATTGGCAGCCGTTATGTGGAGCATGGCCCATTGGCGCCGTGCACGAGGTGTTGGCCTAAAGCGCGTTTCGCGCGGTCGATCCGCACCGTGAGCCCGGGGTCCAAGCGCCGGTGGCGCGGCGCCGGCCTTCCTAGAAATTATGCCCGAGATTACGCCCCTCCCCGTAAATATGTTTACCTTGCGGCCTGCGCCCCCGGCCGCAGCCTCTGGATTATATGCGCAAACACTGCACCCTCTCCCCCCCCTCGCCGTGCGCCTTCCGGTCTTGTTAATATCCTCAGGAGGACTTTTCGCGACGGAGGCGGCCGGCCCCGCCGGGCGAGATAAGAAGTTCGCTGGACAAGCTCCCCAGAGTTCTTTCGGCGAGATGACAAAGCTCTCCGCCGCACTTAACTTGGGACAGGTGGAAATAATTGTGCAAAAAGACGTTTCACAAGGAGACGAAGTTTAAATTTAGTGCTGGGTTATTACAGAGACAAAAACAAGTCACTGACAAATTACTCTACAAAGGGTTCTAGTAAGTACTGCTACAATAAACATACTAACGCCTATGCTACTAATGCACAAGTTCACGTAACCATCATTGGTGTTTCAAAATGTGCCATTATCTTGCTTCAGCTAAGGCTTTAAAAAGTGGAAGTTTGGACTTTTATTACTGACTATAATTTTCGCCCATCGCTTGCAGTCATAACAAATACAGAAATTCTATAATTTAAACAGATAAATAGTAATTATCTTCACTAATATTCCTTTTCATTTCTTTCCAAACATCTTTATATATATTATCTCAATGCTCCGAACAAGTTGTTTTTTTTGTTTGTTTGTTGTTGTTGTTTTTTTTTGTACGATTTGCAAGGCGTCATATAACACAACATCTGTTAACAGTTGCATACAAATTGAGGTCATGTTTTTCATACACACGCATTACGTTTGAGGGGCCGCCGTTTTCAGTTACATGTGTTGGAGGCAATAAAATAAATTTTCATTATCTCTTAGAGTGATCTGATCTGCTTTCAATAGTGTTAATTTTATCATCTTGCTATCATTTGAAATCGATCGTATTCCTCCAAATGTTTTAAATCATCCTGAAGCTGAGCTAAAGGATTTGATGGTCTTTCACGCTTCTCGTGGCATAGCATAGGTTTCAGCTTATGAATGATTCAGTCGAAAGTACAATTGTGAAACAATATTGATAGTCGCGTGGTACATTCAATCTTGCTGTCGGCAAATCTAAACATGTTTCAATTTGCATGGCTGCCACTGACGCAATGTCGAAGTCAAATGAGTAAAAAATGTAACACATTATACATTTCACATTAAGCAAACAATGTTGCTTAAAATCAAATGTTTGTTCAGTAAATTATACAAACAATATATTATGATCATTCATAATTCAACAATATTATTATTTGTTACTTTTTCTTGTATACGTTTCCTGTGATCAATCACGCTGGTTTGCCCCAAAGATGTAGAATTCGTCATGATCTCATAGTTTTATTTTTAGATATTTTCTATTTATGCAGACCTTTGAGGCTGTATTAAGATAATTTTGCTCTGGCAAATGTACAGGGTGTTTGAAATAGATTAATTTACGCAATTCTTATTTGAATTAATTGACTACAAGCTTTCGTCCCGTGATATAAAGATAAATATTTGAAGCCTGTCACTCGTTTTGCAATGACATCCATTTTAATTAATGTAATGTATGCTTCACGTGCGTATTCACCCAACCTTATCGACAAAACTTCTCGATCAACATTCGATTTCTTGATTTGTTTTCAATTTATTCGTCTTACATCTTTCAATTTGCTCTTTAATTACGATTACCTTCTCTATCACTACGGTTCCTTCCTCTCACTTCTTTCGTAATTAAATGAAACAGCCTTATCTACAAAATTATTGCTTACCCCAAAAGAACATTCAAGATTTTTCCACAGATGCAGTCTTTAAAAAAATAACTTTCGATATCATGGTCCCCCAAGACATGTATATCTGTGAAAATCTCCAGATCGATTTGTTTCAGCGATACAATAGTTTCTCCACACTACGTATTCGAGAAAGTAGAAAGGAAACTTCAGGATATTCCAGTATACATCTTATTTAACTGTTTCGTTTATATTAACTTATGTTTTCAAGACATTTTAATGTTATAATTTGTGACATACAAAAGATCTGTCCCATTATTTTACATTCGAAATGTTAAGACTTAGGTCTATAAGTGATGAATATGAAATTTCGTTTTAAATGTCCACACGCATTTAAGTTTCTAATTCTTTGGGTTAAGACAGGCTTTAGAATATGACAACCTGAAATTATTGGTTTGTAATCAGTCACGAAAATTTCGGTACAATATATTTTAATTATAATTTTCCTTAAATTAAAACAGAAGGTAGTGAATAAATGTTAAATTTTGAATAAGTGTTAATTAAAATTTGAAGTAATGAGATATATTTCTTAATAAGCAAAGGAGGCATATAGTCCTGTCAACGTACGTATCTTACTCAGCCATTTCTTCTGTCAGCGGAAGGATACGTTGTAAAGTACAAACTCTAATTTTCTAGGAGGCAATCCTTCTGTATTGGAGGCTGCCGGAAATATTCCCCCCAAGTTCATAAATATGGAGAGCGGCGGAACCTTAAGGCCAGATCAATTACCAGAGAGCCCGTGGCAACACTGCTTATAGGGTGAGGCAGAAACCGATGCATATTTTAATACTGAATGTTTAAAATTACCATACCTGTACCGCAGAGTTTTATCTCATTACTGAATAATATTTTGATAAATAAGTTGAAGGGTAGAAAAGAAGAATCATAAAAGTGAAATAACGGCGTTTCTGAAATTCAGAAGTTCTTGTAGTTCCCTCTGAGGGCCTGGCAAACTTGCGTGACTTCCTCTGCCGGGTTCCAGCCTTTTTTATGAGCACCGAATCTGGCTGCGATGGGGAGTAATAGCAGGTGTACTTTTGCTCCGTATCTACGTCATGAAATGTAGTAGAACTTAACAGTCGCATTAATTAAGGAAACAACCCTATGTTGATGGTAGGCATATATTTTTTGTTGCCTTGATATCCTGTATGTTTTAATTGAATGAAATCGTATTGAGTATTATATAAATGTTTAAAAGGGAATGAGATATTGGAATTAAACAATGAGTTGTCTCACTAACCCAAATTTTTCCTCGTTTTAGTATTAGGAACTTTTCATTTAAAAGTTAGAAAATATTTCCTCACTATTATTGATTTACGTCTGTATTTGTTGTGGAATTTTTGTAACCAATAATTAAAGAGACAATTTATTATTCTTGAAGTTTCCACAACGTTTCAAATCCTATTGGTTCGGATATTTTAGCTATGTTTTCTACAAGTGTAAAAAACAATAATTACTCTTAAGACTATTATTTCCAAAACTTATTACAATCGAAATTATTAATGAGACAGCTCACCATTAATTCCGCTTTTTTCATCACCTATTGTTGATAATTATCTAATAGATGTGTTGGGTGAAAATATTTCCTCAGCTTTAGTATCCAAGTAAACCACGTGAGCTTGACGAAGGATGGATAGGGAAGTGTTACCAACACGACGGACGATCCCACAGTCCCCGTGGCTTCAGATTACGTAAAACAGATGAATTTTACAATTTTCGGCAATTTTTATTCTATCTGTTGAAATGTGAGTATAAAAAGACCCATCTTATCCGTTATTCTAAAAGTTTAAACCTCCGTACTTTATGCTAATGTAGCTATTATTTCAATTTTTCACTGCTTTTTGGTATAAACCACCTGTATTTCCTCTCTACCAGCATCTACTATTTCAATGATCTAAGAAAAACTACTAACAGATTGTAATCCTCATACGTGTTAAGTTGAAGCTTAAAATCATTTGAAATGCTGTTATGAGAGCCATACATGTCAATACAGAAATCATGGTAAAACGCAGTATTATTTCGGCTCAGCTAGTCTCGAAACAGATGAAATGTCTATTCTTAAAACCGATCTTTTTCCTCCTGGGGCTTTTTTCAGTATCAGGGAGTATCGACTTCGGCTATCCGCGCCAGCTACTCACTATGTCCCCTTTTATGGACATTTATTAACCTTTCACACTAGACACACATGCGGGCTCCTCGGTCTGTGGTCAGCAGACTCACAAGGCTATCTGCGGCAGCAAACTTACATGAAAGACAAGGGACGAACGGTCATACTCATGGCGGGACTCGAACACGAGACCCTTCGGACAGAGGCTCTGAGTCGGCACACGCTCTAGCCACCTCGCTATCGACGTCGCCTCAATCCTTTAAAACGGATCAACTACTAATATCTCGACCTCCAATTTTTGGATAACTTTCAATACTTTTCATCTATATTTCACATGGCTGAGGACAAATAAACATGAATTGGTAAAATCTATACATTTCTACGATATCCATATTACAGATCAACAGCAGAGGTTATTCAAATATTGTACCTAGAAAGCATTGTATTTAAAAACATATGCCGATGAGACATGCCACTAACTCTCAGATAATCTGACTTTTCTTCATAGAGGTGAAATGGTCTCCATACTGTGTACTTTCATTTGTTTTGTTGCCACGAACGTCCACCTTGCGGAGTGGTCTCGGAGGCCGTGCACACGTGATGCCAGGGGCTAGCCTGTTAAGCCAAGCACCAGCGAAACATTACTCGTTGCTTTGGAGACCACATCACAGATCAATAGATTGATATTCAATTACCATTCTCATTATGTTACTTATACAGCAATCTTCGTTTCTGTAAGCTTGACAATAAGTCTTACCTTTATGAAAAAAAGATAAACTATTCTTTATAAATAAGAAATTGACACCATACCGCCTTCTTCCATTTCTATTCGGACGTTATGCCATCGCCACTACTTGCAGGCATGGCACCTGAGGCATCGTGCGCACATGGTATAGAGAGTATACTGTCAGAAGGGACCTCTTCGACAGCTACTTCTTAGTCAGTGCTGGCAACAAACCTGCAGGTTATATCCATACCCTCATTTTGCCAGTACGTTCTTTTGCATTTAACTCATTTATACATGGTTTCCCCACTTTCTCTTGCAATGCCATCACCCTGCTTGACGTTGATTTGCTTCTCGACCTGTCAAAGCGGTCCCTTGTTGGAGTAACTCCTCTGTACTGGAGGGGGTGGAGGAGGGGCAGCCTGTTGAGCTCCGTTGCAGTTCCGATGAGCGACCTGCGCCATCGGCATACCACGCGCCACCCACACGCGCGAGCTCCCAAGCGCGGCTGCAGCGCCAAATCGGGTTATTTTGTCGCGGGGGATGTCTGCAGTACCCATCGCCCCCCTCCTGCCTTTCCCCTCATCACTCCCCTTCTCCCGCCTGTCACAACGGCGCCCAATCACCTTTCTGGATAGATCGCTCCTCTTGAATAGAGATAGAAAATTCAAAACGAACCATCTAGTCTTGTTGAAACAATCTCCTGCTGGTGATAACTACATATTTAAAAATCATCTGGAAAAATTTCTAAAAGAGAAAGTATGTAAAAGCAGTATTTTGTTTTGCTGTGTTCATACACAACATTGCTGAATGTATCTTAACTAGTAGCCTGCAGCAACAAAATGCTTCTAACGAAACAGTACAAACTTTTTTTTCAAAAAGTATCGCTCACATTGCTTAAGAACAAGTAAAATATTCTCGAATGGAAACGCAATGTATTAGATATTTTAACCAAAGCAGCCCTCACAAATGTTACAAAAAGGTAGGGTACTATTTATACTGTATTATAGTTCTTTACATGTATGTAATCAATATAAAAACTTCGCTGTTTCATAACGCAACAAGTGAATAGTTTATATTTAATGTCATCAGCTATCATTGGCGTCAGCTTCATTGGAGACAGCTATCGCGTTATGATCGCAGTGCCGTAATCAACGACGCACGAGTTTGAGAGCTCAGTCGGTAAAGTCGGTCAGTATAAAATGAAGCAACTCACACAAATAAACATATTAGAGAGTAAACTTAGTACAACCTATTTTTTGTCAGAAAGTAAGTGAGAAAACTGAATTGACAAGAAAGATCAGTTCTTCATTTTTCAATGCACTTTGAAATAATTTTTCGTTAACTTCATTTAATTACTTGGCTCACTTTAGCATTATTAATCGTCTCCTATATTATTTCAGTAGTATATCTTCCCTTTGCGGCTCTCACACGAAACCAATCTTTATAAATGAGGTCTGTAGAAGAATAGAATTTCACGGAGACGTGACCAATTGCATTTTGGCTTTAAAAATATGAAGGATTTGTTTAAAAAACGCATTTAAATATTCATATAAAATGCAATCTGCAACAAACAAGATTTTTTAAAATCTATATCGTTAAATAACTCCCGAACGAAGCATTCTAGGGCCTTAAAAAATAAAATTTTGATGCCAAAAGCCTCAAAGAAACGTTCCTCACTCCATGATCTATAGGATGAGATGTTCTTGACCATTCTATTACATTTTTACTGGTTCGTTTCTCGATACTAGACCAGCTGTTCAAAGCCTGTAAAATCTGTAACTGTATGTGGAATTACTAATTACTTGATACTCTATGTGACTGAATTGCATGGGTGTACCTCTTTGCTCAATAATAAATTTAAACAAGAATACTTTTAAATTAAATAAGAATAGTTTGTATTGACAAGTGTGTAATGTTATCAATTACAAGGTGACATATAGAACAAGTGACGAGAATAAAAGGGTCTTGAAGAAAAATATATATTACAGGCTTAATATGGTAATAGTAAAATAAGGAAGAGAATGGGGTTTATCATGCGAGAGTTATTTCAAGGGTACGCTAGTAATTATTAATATTAGTTTGTATTTCAATAAAAATGTTACAAGTTAGCATCATCGAATCATCACCGATGAAAGTAAAAAGAAGAAGGGATTTAATTAACTAGAAATGCATCGATAAGTCAGAATAACACTGTCAGACTCTGTCGAAAACATTGTTTTATGGAAGAGTATGCTTGATCAAAAACGGGAAAAAGTTTTTTTTTCAATTGGGAAATGCCCTTACAGTCCGCGAATTTTCAAGAAAGTTCGGGAAAATTCTTAAATCACTTTGCCCCATCACCACGCACATACTTTGTTTTAGCCGTGTTCCAGTTGTCATACAAATACAAAAATATTGTGAAACACCGAATGAATTTCTATCTAATATTAATCGCTCTTTGTTGATATTTAATTAATTTAATATTCGACTATTACCACTTTCCGCTTGGATACGCTATTGAAACTCACATGAAACAAATCTATAAATATTTCTGTGGTTGATTGGTCCTGCTATGCCCATAAATTTACCTTATATTGAAATATTTATTATATTGATTATATTTCTATTCATTTGCGGGTATCGAATACAACATGCTAGCTTCTTACCAGTTATCTGCGGACGTACAATCTGTACAGAATTACTACATCTGAATCTACTGTTAATAAAATAGATTTTTAATTGATGGCAACTATAAATTAAAAGTCTTTTTCCAATAAAATAAATTAACATTTATTAACAATTTGATTTACACCCTTAAATAAGCTCATTAATTGAAAGTAATTGTATTTATCTTTATACAAGAATTATCCTTCCTGTACAAGTAAAAAAATATCAACAAATATACTTGTTGGAAGGCCCAATACGTCTTCTTTCTTGATGTTTAGAGCCCGGACATTTGGCAAAATGCCTTTTTATTATTGTTACTATTTCGTGACTTTTGACAACAGAAATAGCTTAATTGTACTTCTGGTTTTGCTCAAGTAGATTTTAATTTTGCCTTTTTTTGCCTATTTTATATTCTGATGTCTTTTTGGCCATTTTTCTCATTTTTGTCATTTCTGACTTTTATGTCATTTTCTGCTCTTTTCTCTTCTGGCACTGATCTCCATGAAGTTGGATATACTATATTCGCAAACCTGGATAACACGAAGGAACGGTCGTATTTTTTCTTTCTGTGGAAGCAAAGGATTGTGTTGAAAACCTAAACGAAAAAGGAAGTGATACCAGTCAAGATTTTGTATTTTTTTTATTGATTCCGACAGACATTGTTCACTCACGAGGAATCCCATCCTACTTTACTGCATGGTCTCCTATCCTTCTGAGGACAGCTCTCTGTGTATGGCACACCGTTGTCAGTGCTGGCGATTACACTAGTGCGAAAAACGAAAAATAAAATTCCATTTTCAAGATTCCAAAGGGAGTCCACAATGTCTTTTTGAAGAGAGATCATCGTGAATAAAGCAAATTCATAGCCATCATACCGTGTGTTCATTTGGAATCCAGATTAACAAGAAAATATCGTTTCCTTACACGTTAGGTGTTAATATAAATTTTAGAATTGGAATAAAAAAGTGAATCGTTTATTATAATGAAAAAAATTAAATCATTTTTACTTTTAAATGTGATTTTTCTTAGTTTATTTGCCTTTTTGAACCCCCTACTTCAGCCAGAATAAATCCCTTTTTCATGTCTATTTTAATAAAAATTAATGCCCCTTTGCCTACCTATTTTAGGTAAAATAAATGCCTGAACTTCCATGCTCTATGTTAATATTCTGTCCGCCTACCGTATTCTCCTAATGTCATATTCTGATTAACAATGACACTCGGGGTATTGCCAGTTCGTTACCGGTTCGACAAATTAGTACAATAAATTATAACGCGTCCGCGACTTTCCCTACCCTATATCACGTGTGGGTATCTATTTGCGACTACCTACGTTCAACACTAATTGTTGAGTACAAAAAAACCGTCTACGGTTTTGCACTATCATAAATTTTATTTCGAATATAAAATCTATTTCAAGTTTCAATTAACATTTAAAATACTTTTAATATCTTTAGATTACTGATATTCAAACTCTAAAAATATCGGACCCAATTCCCTACAACCCACTTCCCTCTGATTGAAATAATATTCACGATTCTAATACTGTGCGTCCTAACTGATGGTGACCGTACGTATCAGCCGATGTGGCTTCGTCCACGCTGGCTATAGAAAGAGATTGAACACTAAAACTTTCACCTTACTATGCCTCACTATGCCTCACCACGCCTCCTACACACATATTCTTTATAATTATGTTATATTTCTAAATATAATGTATTATATTTATATCAATAATTCTTTATAATTATGCTTCCCTTTCTCGGCATGTCCCCGAGTTGGGTTGTTTATCCATCGCCCTGAACTCCTTAACTTTGCCCCATTCTGTACGCGTAAATCATATACATTAACACACTATTTACAAATAGCTTGATGTCGTTCAGATTTATGAAAACGGGGTCTTTCTGGCTTATTACCATCTAAATAAAACTGAAGGTTACATTGATAAGAAAAGCTTATTAGAAATGTAAAATTTCTAGTATTTTGAATGTTGCATCTAACGAAACGTTGGTTCTAGCCGCCTATTTGTCAACATCTCGCAAACTTCGCTTTATATATTGCATTTGCATGCGAGTGTTTTTCATTCAAGCACCCAGAAATATTTCAGTCAGATTCATTTCGAAACTCTCCACTCAATAAATTTACTAATTCGTTTTATAATGGAAATAAATTTCAAAAGGTAATCCATGAAAGTGGTTTCGAGAAAATTTATTATTTGAAAATTCATCAAATGAAGGATTAGCTTCTTAATGCACAAAAATTCAATTTTAGAAAAAAAGGAAATAAACCCTGTGAGCATGCAATGAAGTTACACGACTTCAAAATTCTCCCCAGGGATAAAATTGAAAACGACAGTATGAGTACTCACATTCCAAATATGTGTTCATTCCGTGAATAAATATTTTATTACAATCTTGCTCTTCATAAATGAAACTAATATAATAATAATAATAATAGAAATAATAATAATAGAAATAATAATAATAGAAATAATAATAATAGAAATAATAATAATAATAATAATAATAATAATAAAGACACGACAGGGTGTGTAGTTACCTCGACTGGCAGATCTGTACTAGAAGTGGTACGAACCCCAAGTGGTACGAATACTTACCAAAACCGGTGAAATCTGTTGGGCGCTATATAATATTGTACGATCAACAAATTCAAACGGATCGCAACGATAACAGCAAACAAACAGGATATTTTATATTCAGCCGACTCGCACTCGCATTAATAATAATAATTACTTGATCTCAGCAGGCATTACAAATTTTAACGGGTATCCCACCATTTTCCAACCACTAAGCTTTCGCAATCATAATGTCTTACCCATTATGGTAGGCTAATAATTGATATGTTATATGATTGTTAAAGTAATACATTGCATGTAAAATTAGTTAAATAGACGTTCTGACTTTAGGCCACCAACAAGATTTGAATTTTAATTAATACCACTTCAGAAAAAACAATTAATGCATCACGAAAATAATATTTATGTGAGTCCTTACGTGACAGAAACGGAATTTCAATACCAGCATACACACGAATCCAGTAGAAACGTTTAAAACAGTTTTGAAAAGAAAACAACATTCTACATCCTCAATACAGACTACCCTCATTATTCTGTCGTGACGTATTTCGGTTCTTAACTTAATTTCATGTTTTATTTTCTCGTTTCCTTCCAGTTGTTTCTGAAGAAAGGAAAGATTTTGTGATGTTTCTTTCAACTTAAATCCACGGCTGTGACAGGATAATGGAGCTTATGTAGTGGAGTTCTAACTCGCAGTTGTTTTCCGCTAGTAAACCTAAACGTTGAAAAGATTTCTCCATAAGAATCTCGAATGTACGAGGTACTGTACTGCGTACATATAGATGTATACTTGGCATATGTAGTGTTTTTGGATGACATTAAACCCATTTTCGTAAATTTTGTAAAATGTAATTTTATGACACGACGAAACCACAATTTGAATAACAAATTTGTATTTGTATGTTTTTTCAGCAGAATAGAGGTTTTACACAATA
The DNA here is from genome assembly GCA_031308135.1 of Acheta domesticus. Taxonomy (NCBI): domain Eukaryota; kingdom Metazoa; phylum Arthropoda; class Insecta; order Orthoptera; family Gryllidae; genus Acheta; species Acheta domesticus. The sequence goes on along the minus strand of JAHLJT010000631.1, from coordinate 177,947,055 downwards.
TGCTTGTATGTAAATAACCTTATTAAAACATAATGGCAATATTTAAAATTTTAGTTCATTAAGAATGAAACAAGCCTTACGATTTATTATCACATTATTCTTACAGATAAACACATTGCAATTCTTTCTTGATGACTTGTTATGCGACCTACGCCAACAAACACTCTAGCAAAAACAAATTAATGTAAGCACGCGACGCGTCGCAAGGGCAGTTTCCTTCTGCTTGGGGAAGTGGCGTTTGAGGCGGCTGCATTGGTATTCGACGGCGTGCATTTGCATTCTTATTCCGCGCCGCGTGGTGAAACCCGATCCATTCATATTCGTGTGTGTCGTCGTTATCGCGCCGTAGATAACGGCGTGGCGAATGCAAGAGCTGCATGCATTATTCAAGGGAATGCGCCACTTCGCGTCTGCGCCGCGGGATGGAATCCCCGTCGCGCCGCCCACGCCCAGAAACACCCTCGCCGCCGCCGCCCACGCCCACTCCCAGAAACACCCCCGCCGGCTCCGCCCAGAAAGACCTGCCCTTGCAGTAGTCGCCGCCGCCGCGGCCAAAAGCTCCCTCGCCATCGCCCCGCCCAGAAAGACCCTCATCACCGCCGCCGACGCCCTCCGCCCAGAAACACCCCCACCGCCGCCGCCGCCACCGCCCCACCTTCACCACCGCCGCCCGCCCCGCCCCGCCCAGAATCACCATCACCGCCGCCACCGCTGCCCCGCTCAGAAACACCCTCAGCACCTCTCCCGCCCAGAAACACCACCACCGCCGCCGCCGCCCAAAAACACCCTCGCCGCCGCCGCCCACGGCCACGGCCAGAAACACCCCCGCCGCCGCCGCCCAGAAACACCCTCCCAGTAGTCGCCACCACCGCGGCCAGAAGCACCCTCGCCATCACCCCGCCCAGAAAGACCCTCACCACCGCCGCCGCCCTCCGCCCAGAAACACCCCCACCGCCGCCGCCGCCCCACCTAGAAACACCTTCACCGCCGCCGCCGCCGCCCCGCCCCGCCCCGCCCCGCCCCTCCCAGAAATACCCTCACCGCCGCCGCCGCCGCTGCCCCGCCAAGAAACACCATCATCGCCGCCGCCGCCCCGACGAGAAACACCCTCGCCGCCGCCGCCCACAGCCACGCCCAGAAACACCCCCGTCGCCGAGAAACACCCTTGCAGTAGTCGCCGCCACCGCGGCCAGAAGCACCCTCGCCATCACCCCGCCCAGAAAGACCCTCACCGCCGCCGCCGCCACCGCCCCACCTAGAAACACCTTCACCGCCGCCGCCTCCGCCGCCCCGCCCCGCCCAGAAATACCCTCACCGCCGCCGCCGTAGCCCCGCCCAGAAACACCATCACCACCATCACTGCCGCCACCGCTGCCCCGCTCAGAAACACCCTCGGCACCTCCCCGCCCAGAAACACTCTCACCGCCGCCGCCTCTCCGCCCAGAAACACCCTTGCCACCGCCCCGCCCTGAAAGAACCTCGCAGCCTCCCCGCCCAGAAACACCCTCGTGCAGCCTCGCCCCTCCCCCACACTTGTCACAACGTCATCTGACCGTCCCCTGTCCTCCGTCCCATCACCCCACGCACCAGACCTCCATCCCATCACACCAGACGCAGTGGAAACTGCACCATATTCCTGCCACTCCTTCCGGCGGCTAGTTCTCCCATCTTTCGTACACATTAAATCTCCACCGTAACTTTTCTGTTATTCTCACATTAACCATCGCGTAACTTTCTACATTGTTCTGGCTTGCTACGTCGTCTGTCATTCCTTTTCTACATTGCTTTTCTTTCTTTTGCAGCTTCCACTGCTATACCTTCTAGGCGACTCCCACTTCACATTCCTGGCGTCCTCTGCTTTCGCCGTTCCTCCAATCAGCATTCCCGCCTGTATGCTGTCTCTCCACGCACTCTTGCTTTAGCATATTCCTTCCTAGTTCTCTCTCACCGTTCAAGAGTTGACGTCTAATAGCGTGCCTCATCCCAAGTCCAATTTGTCCAACACGTCTAAGAAATATTACTGTTATAACCCGCATCGGTCATGCATTTAGCGGAGCGCCCCAAGTAGTTCACGCCTGTCAATTGTTTTATTAGGCAACCCGCTTCATATTTGTGCGTTTTGCACATTTTTCCTGCGATACGGAACATAGAAGTGAACGTTGAGAATCAGGACAAGAAAGGATTACTGTGATACAGAAGGGAACGTTGAGAAGCAGGACAAGGAAATGGAAAGGAGAAAGAAGAAGTCCGGGAAGTAAAAAAAGAGCAAGGGAACGAAAGGGGGAGGAGGAAGAATAAGGTCAAAGGCTCGCGAATGTAGATATTTTTCGTGTCACAGACAAAGAATCACGCCTGATTTCTAATGTGTGAAAGATGTCCACCTGCGTAAGAAAGATAATTCTTCTTCTCTAATTTGATTTCTTCCCGGTATTGTATATCGTTTTATTGTATGCATTTCTGAATGAACTTTTATAGTGCTCCAATATTGTGTTTATTGCGTATTTTACTTTACTACTATCTCAAATAGGAGCCTGTAAGGAAGTGCCACTTGCATCCATGCTGCCAAGAGGTACTGAGAACAACTATCAAATCTTACGCACAATTGCTCTTATCGCCCCGGTCATTTTGTCAATTTCCCATTTATCACCTCACCTCGGTCCTCTTTGTCACATACTCACTCATCACCTCATCCCGGTCCTTCTTGTCACCTTCCCACTCATCACCTCACCTCAGTCTTTCATCAATGCTTACACTTCGAAGAATTCGCCGAGGTTACCCGACGGGTATTTTCATCTTCAAACAAAACCTACGGCTGCCAGCCTAACTGTCAGCGCTAGAAACCGAGCAATTGAAAATATTCATTGCTTTCCATCTTCAAACGCCAGTGACAAGGTTCACTTCAATCAATTAATAAATCCCTCATTATCCCTCCTTTATGCCTCCTTACGGTTCACTAGTGTCGTTAAATATCTTGTCTCGTTACCACTGCTCTCCCACTCAACGACTCAACAAGCCAGTAGTTTACGTCACAAAGTAGGAATACCTTTTTAAATACTTTAACATTCCTTTATTCTTAAAAAAGAGTAATATTTTGCGTTCCTCATGACTGCCTACAAAATAAAAAATTCATAATATACAAAAACTTCCATTGTAATATATGATATGAATTTCATCTATTCAGATATATCGTTGATGCGTTGCGCGTTCAACTTCAAAGGCAATTACTAGTTTCTTAAAAACCAGGCACACGCTCATTTATATGAAAATACAATAATACGTACACGTAGCAGATAGATTCCTCGGCAAGCAAATTTAATTAATGGGACCGCCAAAATAAATCAGTTTTCAAATTCAAGGAATAATGATTGAGTGAAGAATGAATGTGAATATACGAGACACGCGGTGAGTTTTATTGCTCCAGAAAATTCACAGGGCAAGACCAATGTACGGGCTTGTACGTTTCTGGCTCGTTCCACAAACGAACTTGCCCCTAGCTTTCCACTTTATACCCTTCAGCCACTACAAGAAAGAATTTAAGCGCCTAACAATGGCCTTGCAATTGAGTATACCCTTTCCCTTCTCTTCGTGTAAAGTCCTGTGCCTAAGGTAGTCCTGTGCATATTGTAGCAAGATTTCTTGTAATACCTTGTACTGAGCTATTTGAGCCCTGAATGTATTCTCTTGCTATCTTCACCAGCAACCCGAGAAAACAGAAGCAGGCGACAACAACGCACCATTCTTTAGCACATTAAGAGACACGCAACATCAGGAAATGCAAATTAGACATCAGCAACAAAGGCAACGGCAACTTCGAGTAGCGTTTTGAAAGTCTAAGTAGATGAAGTAGTGTTTTCAAAGAAATTATTGCAAACGTTCAGTTTATTATCGTGAAGTTAATTTATTAACATTAAATATGTTTTTTCAATTTCATAAATCCTTTCTTTAAAAAAATTAAATAAAAATAGTATATTTCAACTAAACATGTTAATATGTCTGAACTTGAACTTTAGGCAGACATATCACGTGAATCGAGATCCGTAACTCTTAATTTTAAATTATTTAATAAATTAATTTTATTTGCAACACTGAGCTGATCATTGGTGGACTCGGCAGTTACTATAAACAAAACTGAATGGAAACAGGAGACTCGATTCACGGTCGGGGTGACAAATTCTTAGACAAATTTAGTTATTTAAAACTTTTGTTAGAGGATTATATCCCGGAACACATTTTCCAGTACTAATATACTTCTGGCGTACTTGATTTCTACAAAAGTGGCAAGTTAGTAAAAATTAATGAACTCTTAACGTAATGTAACAAAAAGCTTTATACAAAGCTCTTGAACATCTGTAGTACAACATATTTCAATGGCTTGGAAACGGTAGCAACAAATCTACTGGTCTCTCTGTAAATCATTTATTTGATATTAAATATTTATCCACATCATGCACTTTCGGTCGGTTGGCATGTATTATCCTTCTCTTAATGGTGCTTTTTTAAGAAAGTTGAGTTAAAAATCTTCTTCGTAGAAAACCGTATTATCAAATATTATTCTCAACCAAAACGCCCTTAAAAACTCTTCAGTATATTGAATCGAGCACAGTTCTTTCAAAACCGACAATACATCTTCGTCTCTACTCGTGACGTTTTGCCCAATGAAATTTTTCTTCGGACAAAAATCCAACATATCGTTTAATCGCATGAAATGCAACAAGCCAAGCTTCATAGCATGGTAAATACACATCTCTTATTAATGAATTGTTAATTCACGTAAGCCGGTTTAAAAATGTTTCACGTATCAAATCATTAATCTAGCATTTAGTTTCTACAGAAAACCTTCCTAAAAAAAGTCCTTTAAACATTTCCAATCGAACACAATTGACTGAAAGAGGATAATAAATCTCTGTCTCTTTGTGTAATTTTTCTAGCCGACGAAATATGTTTAACCATATGATGTAACGCAAGCCACGCGTCATAACGTGATCCACGCGTTTCTCTTACAAATGAATTCTTAATTCACATAGACCGATTATAAACGTATTGCATACCAAATCATTAATCCACCAGTTCTTTTCTACAGGAAAACCTTCCTTAAAAAATCCTTGAACGTTTCCAATCGGACACAATCGACTGAAAATGGCCAATAAACCTCTGTACCTTTGTGAAATTTTTTCACCCGATGAAATACGTTTAACCGGATGATGTGCCGCAAGCCAAGCCTCATACATGATTCACGCTTTCTATTAATAATTTATTTACTCAAGTAAGTCTATTTAAAAATATTTCGCGTATCAAATCATAAATCCACCAGTTCCTTTCTACACGAACACCTTCCTTAAAAAATCCTTGAACATTTCCAATCGAACACAATCGACTGCAAAAGGGACAATAAATATCTGTACGTTTGTGAAATTTTTTCACCCGATGAAATATGTTTAACCGGATGACGTGCCGCAAGCCAAGCGTCATAACGTGATCCACGCGCTCCTCTTATTAATGAATTTTTCATCCTTGGCGTATGCAGAGCGGTCGGCCCGCACCGCGCGCGCATCCTTGTAGCGCGGGGCAAAGTATTAATATTCATGGCGGCGGCGGCGGCGGAAGCGCGTGCCCCGCCGTGCGTGTGTTTGCGTGCCCCTGATTGCGCGCGTGTGGTTGCGTACGCGCCGCTACATCGACACCCGTGAGAGGCCGTGTGTATCAGCACGTACGCCGACGGATGGTGAGCGGCCATCCACGCGCACTGCAGCTGTTTAACTGATCTATAGTATTCAAAATCACGCGAGTAGGTTTTTTTATATTGTAGTATATTAATCTTCGTCTTTTGTCTGTTTAGTTTGGAAATGACGGGTTCAAGCACACACATTATTCTGAAAAACATTTAGTTAGGTTTGTGGTGAAAGCTGAAACGGTTTTACAATGCTGAATATTTTAAATAAAAGCATAAAAACCCAGTTTGGCATTTACAAATGTATAGAATTCGTTAAATTGTTGTTTGTTGGTGATTGTTTATAAAAGAAGTGAATAGTTACGGTAGTTATTAATACAATGTTCTCCCAAAAAGGATGGTTCACGAACATTAGTTACTTTTATAGACGAACGTTTTTCATTTTTATTAAGCAAGGGACAAAAGGAACCCTTTCTCGTTCATCAAACGAATTATCTACATTACTCACCTGAACGTCGCGTAGACGGTGTGCATCGGAGAACGATCAATGGTGAGAGACATACCCCACAGTGTGTTAAGCTTCCAACGTGTTTCAGCAAAAATACGGATTAAAAAATACATTGAGGAGCATATCATCTTCAAGTACGCAAATTCGAGTATTCATTTAATGTCACTCTACGAGATAAGACAAATTATGGACTCTAAGATTATTAAACAAAAAAAGGCGAAAAATACTAGTTTACGGTTAATATGACAATATCTGATAATTATTTGATTTTATTCGAAAATAAAATAAAAAAGAATATATTATAGTAGTTTATTGTCATTTAAAAATGTTGGAGAACCCAATAAATTTGTCATCCTACTAACAGAAAGTAATGACACCTAGTAAGCTACTCACTACGCTAGTATCCAATATGATAAATAGGAATCCATAATATGCAGCGAGTCACATTCTCGTTCGAAACAACAAACGTTCTTACATCAAGAAATCGATCGTTTTAAAGGTGAAAGCGCAATCCATTCCACAGCGCAAACGCCTTGACCTCCTGCGCGGCTCCGCTCCCCTCCCCGCCCGCCCCGTTCGACAAACCGCTTGCGGGGCTGATTTCCATTATAAATCACCCGGAGCGGGATAGAGGCGTTCCCCGCGGTGATTGATTCCGGCTGGCGGGCACTGGCAGTCGGGCACTGTCGATTCTCACCATCTGTGAGCGCACCCCCAGGCACTGTCGCCCGCCTTAACGCAAGGGCTCATCAATTACTAGGTAACCTATTCGTAGAAACGCCTCAAGCAATCAAATGGTTTCAACATAGGAAAAATGCTTTACCGATATTCTGTTCTTCTTCGGAATAAACTGTATTTATTGGAGGGTATAAAATTATGTAATGCCCATAATAAAAGAATATTCTATAAAACCCCAGTTTTAAATCGTTTTATTAATTTGTAAATACTTTTTAGGTAACGATCTCTTAACTTTATAGAAACAGGTTAATATTCTATTTGGATATGTTGAAACGTATGTCATCAATAATGTTGATTTAAACTAATTTTTAAGTAACCTGTTTGGACAAAATTATAAAAAAAACAGATCAGTGTTGTATATTTCTCCGTCATTTAGAACGGAACAATGAACACTGTGTAGAAACAAGTTATTATTATATTACAATTTTAGAATCAATCATCTTCAAAATTGTTTACACAGTAGACTACTCATGAGCCACGTTTTGCTTATATTTTGGAATATTGTGTAAGTTAGTCCTCAGTGAAGGTAAAAAACTCATGTAGGAGTAAAATCATTTTAAAATAATTATTTTATAAAATAATTTTAAACTAATCATTCAGTTTTGTCTCAATATAATTTGCTTATTTTTTAAAAAAGTAATCAAAATATAGACCATTCTTCTGGTTCAGCAAACATGAGAAATCAATTTGTTTGATGTAAGAGAAGGTTCCTCGAAAGCCCTGAAAAATCAAAAGAAATACCATAGATTTAGAGTTAGTTCCATTTTCTTGAACTGGAATGACGGTGTAAAATAGTTATCGAAATTCTCAATTTTCTAGAAAGATGAATCTCTCTAGCCATTCATACAATATTAACGGGAATTTTTGAAGCAACTCTCTATAAAGGAGGGCCCACACATTCGTCATTCGCCGAGTAATGACTTACAGCTCGCCCAATCCCATGTAGCTTATACGCCCGGCGAATGTTCTCTTCCTTTGATGTGTCCCAAAGACTGACTCGCTTTGGATAGGACGAGCCTCGGATGTTTGAACGACTCATCCACACTACTCGGGATTCGGCGAACAGTCACTTGCTACTCACCGAATATCAACTGTGTGGAGCTGCCTTAAGATGAATATCCGCTAAGACGGAAGAATTTTCAAGCCTTCTAGTGTTGGGAAAGGTTTTACTGTAAAAAATGAAACTTCATTTGTTCTAAAATGATATACTCAACGGGAAACATTTCATCTGAGTAGGAAATGTATATTAAAAAATTATCCCTCAAAATGTATATAATCCATTAATCTACACGGTTGAGAAAGCTTATTGAAGAGAGTTGAAAACCATTGTTCGAAGAACAAGGAAAGCTTCAAGCTTCGTATCTTCTAATATTTTTGAAGACACGTGTCTTAAGGCTTGATTATTCTACCACTACTGACAACAATAATAATGAGATATTATTGACTATAACTAAAATATTTTTATGTGATAATAATGAAATATGAGCTGTAGTACTGATGGAGATGATAAAGGAGTCGGTATTCGAGAGCGCAGGCAGCTGCGGCCTCAACGCCAAAACGGCCGCCGCATTGTGACCTTTCTTTTGCGGCCACCCCGGTCTCCATTTTCTTCGCGAGAACGAACCAGCCCAGGGTGTGTTAAGAGGGAATAACTGATACGATGCAATGCGTAGTGACCTCATAATTCAATGTATTAACTGAAAATGTAATTTCTTCATCAGATGCACTGTGATAATTGTAATATAACCTGCCTGTGCTTACGTTTACTTTTGTTACACACGTAGTACTCCCATAGGAGATTTATATAACAGCAGCTAATGGATCAAACTCGAACACTTATATTCTTAAACATTTGTTTACTTCTTCGGAGAAATGTTGGATATTCAACAACAATGCCTTGCAGCGTAATAAAGGTTACTTTCCGTGGCGGCAAAAGCACCCGCGACAAGTCGCACACAGCTGGTGGTATTGGCAATTAATGCAGACTTTTCTCTTCAAACTCCGCAAATTGTCCTTATATCTACATAGAATAGCGAATGTAGTGACTCCAATACAAGCTTTAAAATTTAACGCACGTACTCACTTTATAAAAGAGATCTGTTGGGATGCAACGCTACAAACTATGCGCTATCAGAATGACATATTTTGGGAAACTAGTAAGAATGTCTACTAGCATCAGAGCGGAGTCACGTGAGAAGGCATTGCTGATACGATATCTGTGTGTTATGGCCTTGATTAACATACTAACTGAAGAATTGTGAGAAGTGGTCAGTGGGAGGAACGGCGTATTTATGATAGTTCACTGAATTACATTGAATTTTCTGGTTAGAAAATGTTACTTTACAAGTTTGTAAGTTTTGCACTTCTCATTAGGTTCCTTTTTTTCATTGCAAGTATGAAATTAACGTAGTTTGCGCATTCATACGCAGGAACGCTTAGAGAAACCACGAGGTCGAGGGCAGTTCATCCATAAATGCCACTTACTTGAAACAAAAGTTCCCCCATATACTCTTTATTACTATGAAGGTATACTTTAAAGTTAATTATACTTTACCAATCATTGTTAAATATTATTTTTCTTCAATTTTTCATTAAAGAATAGGAATTTTATATAAAATTTTATAACTACATTTTAAGCAGTTTACTTACAATAATTTATTATAAATTATAATAAAAAAGCATACAAAACTAATCCATTTAGAATTAGATGCTTAAATCTTCTACCAAACTTTCATTAGCGATTAGATTAAATAAGGAGTAAATACATTCTGAAAGAAAATATTTCGTGACCCCGAATTAATCGGAGCCAGGAGCAAGCAAGACGCCTCAGCTGCCCCCCGGTCTGGCCTTCCCAATTCCTAATCCCGGTCCGCGTGGGCGAGCGCGGTGCGTGCTGGAGCGGAAGCCAAGGCGGGCGGGCGCCGCAGGGACCCACGCGGCCCCGAGCTGCGGTGCGCGGCGGTCGATGCCCGCCACCGCCGCGCGGCCACAGCAGCGCCCCACAGCGGCAGAACGCGGGCGCGGATTAAACAGGCGACCGCTTGCGGCGCTGCGGTTTCCTCAATGGAGTGTCGAACACGACGCGGGCGCGCCGCCGCCCCCTCCCCTCCCCCCCCCCCCCGCGCACCCACAGACCCTGGCCCGCGCGCGGCATTTTCTCGCAACGCGACCGCCGCCCGCGCTGCCGTGGGCGGACCAGCTCCAATAGCGTGCTAGCCTTCTGGAGCGCACACGAATGGTAGGGAAAAAAACCGCGGAGGATGTTTTGTTATGTGTGTTGTTGATATTAGCAGAATGTTCATTTGGGAGATTCAATATTTGAAGAGCTGCGGGCAACGAAACATTCCACATGTGGCTTGATCCGAGTCATAAAAATTATCTTGCTTTAAACATTCCACAATCATAATTTTTGTTAGATATTTAAAAATGTTTGTTGTGCGTTACTCGTGTTCTTTTCAGTGGATGTTTTGAATTATTTACATGGAATGATAATTTTTCCTTTTGAAATATACAAATCTATATAACTGTTTGTCAATCCCTTCATTTAATATTCTCGTGCATCTGGAATTTATGGACATTAATTTTTATGTGAAATAAAGAACAAAGTGAAAACAAATGTTAATGTTATTAGAAAAATATATTTTACAATTGCAAAAAAATAATTATTTTCGCAATAACAATAACAATTATGAAACTTATGAACTTGTAAAATAAAATATTCTATATTTTAGAAGATATGCTTTGCGTAATGATAATACTACAATTATGCTTTGCGTAATGATTAATACTACAATTATAACTCCACAACCGGTAGAGAAAACACCTTTTCACTGAATACAGATTCAATGTCGAGATTACTGGTACATTGCCTCACAATACTTTCTTCCCTTTTGACATCTCTCGTGCGCAGTGGGCAGCTCCGCTCCCGCAAGAAGAGCGAAGAAAGATGAAGACCTCCGCGGCCCGCCCCCAGAGGAGTCCGCAATGCGTCGCCCCGCGGCCGTTGGCTTTGAGGCCGCATCTGGCCGCTCCCACCGCCGCCCCCGCCCCGCCCCGCGCCTTCGCCCGTCAATGGCTCGTTCATCAGGGCGCGCGCCGCGGCCCGCGAGCCCATTCATGCGGACGGAGCTCCCGCACAGACGGGAGAGCCTTAAATGTGGTGCGCCGCTCTCGACGGAGTACCATGAATGCGGCTAGCGTCAGGCTTACGCCTTTTCCCTTCACATAAATCCTTTATTGTGACACTACAAGTAATTATTAAAGTACGGATATTTCGGAGAAAGCTATACTATTCATTTCATGATAAATATCTATTTCCTTCTAAACTAAGACTATCACATTGGCGGGGCATAACTCCCTTATTGTGACACTACAACTAATTACTTAAGTACGGATATTCCGGAGAAAGGTATACTATTCATTTCATGATAAATATTTATTTCCTTCTAAACTAAGACTATCACATTGGCGGGGCATAACTCCCTTATTGTGACACTACAACTAATTACTAAAGCACGGATATTCCGGAGAAAGATATACTATTCATTTCATGACGAATATCTACTTCCTTCTAAATTAATAAAATCACATTGGTAGGGCACTATATTACCAAGTATTAATTCGTTAGGAGCAGCGGGGCCATCCTGTTTGGACGTCAACTGGCGCGGAATACGGCGAGTGAAGATTAAGAGAGTTTCATTTAACTTCTTCGACTAAGCTCGTATTATCTTGATGCATTCTGATATGTTGCTGCACATATCAATCCTTATCTTTCTCTGGTCATGATCTTATTTCAATTTTATTAATACTCGTTTGTATACATTTCAGCACGGTTCAAGCCTTGACATCCGAGTACTTGCACGCTATCATAGTCTTTCTAAATCATGAGAGATGAGTCACTTGAAAATGGGGAATCGACCCAATTCTAAGAAAGGGAAGGGTGGATGGAATAGAGAAAGAGGAACTTTCTACGACTCGATTCCCAGGTATGTCCATCTTCCGTTCGACTCTACTTCTGAGGTGTCACCAATCTCTACACTCTAACTTTGGGAGTCTCGATTCCCCTAGTTTAATCTATGGTAAAGCAAATTGAAATACGATCACATCAATGTTACTCCTCTCAGTAGAGGCTGCGTCTAAGGTCATTTTCAAAACTTAAAAGTTGAAATATATTGACTCTACCAATACATAAATCCTTTAAAAATTATGATAAGGTTTTAAATGTCTCAGTTAAGAGATTTCGCACAACGCGAAGCACAGTATCGTATATTACGTTACGCACTTCTGAGCCTGTGAGCACGCGCCAACTCTAACGTTATGTGAGATATCGGGAACAGATATTCCACCTGAATTATTGGATTCTGTTGCGTGTACAATACACGTTACGATAATAGGAGTTGCTCCTGTGATGCTAGAGTGCGCGGGTAATGCTTTATCCCATGATAACATAATAAAGTGGACCTTTCTGTGAAAGAATGTGCTGCATCATGTAAACCGAGTGTTAACAGAACGTACTACCAATACACTCCTTAACTACTTCAATTATCGAAGTCTTACAAATAAAACGTGCAAAATGCTCACGACAAATCAAACAATAAGGAGTCACGTTTAACATACTGCATCCTATCAATTTATGATGGCCTGTGAAAAAAACTATCTTACAAAAAGCAAAGGATTGAAGGCTTCTTTTCTCCTACTTTTGGTGTTAGTCTAGAAACTATTACTCTCCTTTCTCCTCCCAAATCCCCCTCATGCTCACAACTATCTTCCACACGCACCAATTACATCCGCTTCCAATCCCAATATTACATTCTCCCTCTCCCCCAAATATTCACCAGACCTTCCATAAAACAGTCCAAAATGTAAATAAATATCGTATCTTTGCTAACCTCCTTCACCCTCGTCTACAAATTTCTCAAACTTCCCTCTCCATCAACCTGACTTCTGACAGAACAAACCATACGTTGATCAAACGACTGCTAATGAACATAAATAAAACGACTCCTTCTCTAAACTCAAACTAAACAGCCTCTAACTCTCCTTGTATTTACAAGTCCTCCTCCATTCCACCAACCCCTCCCCTCCATACCTTCTCTCATTACGCCAATCAGCCAAAACCTTACATTTCCGTAAAAAACTCACAAAACCTTACATTTCCTAAAAAAACAAACCAAAGAAAACTATCCTTTGCACATTCACAATACCCAGCTCCTCTGGAGGAAGCGAAGAGGCAACATGATTGCAAGGCAACAAAGACCGTCCAGGTCATCTATCAATAAGAAGAGCTTATATTGATTCTTATATTGATTCCCTAGCACCACTGCAGGGGCTCGCAACATCCACCCTCCAGCACATACCTGATAATACAGGGTAGTTTAGGACGAAACAAACTCACTACGACAGTGGTGTCAAGATATTCTAATCGATTTCGTGGTGGCTCTCGTACCACGGACTCCCGCTCGTGGCATCGACTTTGACAACACTACCCTACGACACGCAGTCCGGATTGGAAGAGAACATGGAAATCTGTTGCTGGTGATCATGATGTCAAGGGAATGGGAAGGAAAGATTGCGCGCGGCCCATTGCATAACACTCGTACATTCGCAAAGAAGTGAGAGAGGAATACACGAAAATCGCATTAGACCTCGACCTACACTTTGATTCCGGAAGACACATTCAATTCACTTCTTGTTTGTCGCATCAAGAAAGTTTCAGAAACCTTGCCAAGATTGATCCCACCGAATCCCAATCACTAACAATCACTGGTTTGAGTCATAAGGCATCGCGGATCCCGTTGCCGACACCGGCGTTTGTAGCAAATAGCCCGAGGGCAATATTTCGAAAATTCAGTGGTGCGTAGAAACGTAGGCAGACTGCGTGCAGCCGCGCCCGTTTGCCGCAACCTCTAATACCGCAATTTGCGTCTGCATGGGTGGCGCGGGGGTGCCGCGGGCCTTCGCCGCAGCTGCCTTGGCTTCGATTACTGCGGCCATTGAAGGGGCGGCCGCGTTCATCAGGGCTCTATTCCCTCTGTGAATGAGAGAGCGGATGCGTAATAGCGCTCGGCCAAGGCGATTTGCAAGCGCACGCGAGGGCACGCGGCGAGGCGGCGGCGCTTCACGTCCTTCCTCAGACGGCGGTTAGGCGACGCTTCATCCCCTCAGCTCTCTTGCTTTTTATAGTTTACAACAATTGTTGTCGGAAGTTGTAACTGCTAAGACTCATACAAACAAGAAATAGGAAGCGTAAGATTGATAGCAACCACGTATTTTCTTCGAAAATATTGCAGACCGATTATGCAAACAATCACGTGCAAGTAATAACAGTGACACTACTTTCGCCCTGAGTCTGTCGAATATTTCGCGTCTTCTCATTAATAATAATAATAATAATAATAATATAACGAAGTGTAATGAGCACTCAGTATATTCTAAATTTGTATTGTCATAATAAGAAATAAAAAGAAAAATAATAAGAAAAAATTACAATATAGCGGAAAATTACAATAAATTATAGCTTATGAGCTCACTGCAGGTGCTCACTGCTCACTGCTTTAAACTGAACGACTTCTTCACATTCTTGGAAAAACGTTAACGTGAACTCTAAGATTTTATCGGACTGTAAGATTTAACAAGGGGAAAATTAATTTGCTCTAATATTAAGCAAATAATTTTCGCGTGCTAAGCAGAGTTCTTAAACCACACAAGCCATAAAGTGCCCACACAAGCTATTAGCCCACCTAGGGAGCTCGGTGCTCCTATTATTTATGTAATTTACTGTATTTGTTTATTTTATTTTTATGTCCAACTTTGCATAATCATTTTTGAGAAGGGGCAAGATTATGTTTGATTAGCAAGTTTATTGCCCGTTTTCGATTTGTGTTGTTTTATGAAAATTATGTTATTTGTTGTATCAATTAGTAATGTGAAATAAATTATTTTAATAAGTCTCTATGCAGTATAACTCATACTCAAACTCCCTATTAATGTTAAATTTACTACGAGTATATCATTAGCAGCCTGCGGTTGCAAATAGCTCCCGTACAAAAGCACGCGAAATTGTTTTCAAAAAAGTAACATACTTCTCAAGAACAAAAATAAAGGAATCTTCCAATAAATTAAATATTTTAACCGAAACAATTTTCACGAATATTCTGTTAACGCATTACAATATACCACAGTACAACATTTCTTTACATACCATGAATATCAAAAGAGTTGCTGTTCCAAAAGGCAATGCGAATAGAAAATATATAATAGTGTAATAGTTTAGCCATCTATTACAAATGAAATAGGTAAATAACATGAAGTGACCATTGGTTTATGAACCGGGTATAGAACTTTATGTAGAAACTTCCAGAGCGGAATATAGAAAAACAAGTGAAGGTGATCTAAGAGGAAAACGAGTATTTCAGGCGAGCATGTGAACGCCGTGGTTAATTAATGGTTGCATGTTACTAGTCAACGCACAAAATTATAAGGAACACAATAAAGTTTGTTTCAGCTAAATCGGGTCACAGAAACGCATAATATCGCGAGTTTTGTGATCATGACATTGATTTTAACATGTTACAGAACTAAAACAACAATGGTCGTGACGTCCCTTCAGAAAAGTTTGGATATATTAATAAATTAAACGAAAACTAGTGTGTCTACCGAGATTTGGCATATACCAAAGTATTCCGTGGAATACGGGCCAAATTATAAACGTGGTGACACAATTTTAGGACGCCCGAACATTAATAGATAAACATTATGTTACATGAGTTAATTGAGAAATAAACGAGCGATGTTTGTAGGCATGAGACGCACGAAAAAGCATTCTTTTAACAAAATGAAGCGAGGAAAAGTGATGTCTAAGAAGTGGAATGGATACGAAATTTTAATTGGGAATTTTACAATATAATAAGACAATCCAGGAAGTGTTAGAAATTAATAATAAACTATTTTTATAAGTTATAAAGCAGAAGACAGTAGAGGCGCTATTGTTTTGTTCGGAAAAAAGCTATAAATGCTTTAGGACAACAATGGGAGAGAGACGAGGGAATAGCTTGGTAGCGAGAGGCAGAATCCGCGTCGCTTGTTGCAAGAATAATTTTAAAAAATTTGGATTTGTAATTTTTGATGAAGTGTTCTCTTCTGGACTCGTACTAGTGAACTATTATAAACTGTGAGAGGAGTGAATAACTTCGTGGCGAGTTGTACTCCGCGTCACTCGTGATATTATTTTAACACGCGAACTTATAAAATTTCGAGAAGGTGTTGCTCCTTCGGACTTGTATTCGCAAGGTGGCGGAACTGTATGCCGTGTGATGTGAACTATTTTAGTGGTAATATATAAAGCTATGCCACGCGCGATCCTAATTTTGAGTTTTGTGAATTTTGAAAGTTTTTCCACTAATGTTTGGAACTGGTGTTACTTCGACCATTGAAAATCGAAGCGGGTGTCGCCGAACGAGGTGTGCCGAGGTGCAGCAGACTCGAGCGCGTCTTTGCATATCGTCGCCGTGGTCAGTGCCAATTTGGGGGGCACTGGTAATTCGGCGCTAGCAGGCAGCAGTGGAGCAGAGTTCTTACGCATGACGGCGTGAGATCGTGTGTGTGTGGACCTGGTCGCCGCTTGGTTAACAACGCAAGGGAAAGTGGAATATTTTTTTTTGTTTTGCAACACTCCAGTGAAGTCAATGACTTTGATTTCTTTGCTCTTGGGAAGAATAAATGGTTTACAAAGCCAAAACTGGAAACATTTTGGGGGGATTGCAATGTAATGGGTGTGGCCACAGTATTGAGCTCATTATTTCGTAATAACATTTGGGTATAATATGTTTATTGATTTTTGTGATTTTTATGATATCGTGTTTTGTTGATGTTGTGTGGTATTGATTCTTTTATGAGGGTATTAATGTTTCTGTTGGTTAAAAGAAAATAAACAAACGAGATTTTGAGTTCTCGTTTTGATGTTACGTAACCGGTGTTTTTATCACATAGCTAGCTGATCCTGGTCCCTGCATTGGCGTGGCGCTTGTGTTCTGTAGAGAACAAATCACGGCCCGCCCTGATAAATTTATGTAAACAGGAAAACTCCGGATAGTAAAAAGGGGGGGCACAGTGGTGTGCATTGTAGATATTACAGGTGATCAGCAAGGAAGTTTTTCGTGATCAACAATAGGAGTTGAGAGGGGAGATTTTCATTACATTAGTGCCCAGTTCGTAGGGCGTTTTAGTAAATAGGAAAGGGGGTTTTTTCGTTGCATTGGCGCCTGTTTAGTGGGCGTGATCGATATCAGTACAAGTGAGAGGGGTTTTTCGTTACAATAGCGAGCGGCCCCTTTCTTGAGGAATTGTCACATTACGTCAGATATGTCGTACGCACTGGCGCACTTCGAGAATGTCACCTCTACGTGCAAAATGACAGTAGGCGGAATGACGCAATCAGATATCTGCATTTTTGAGAGAAAATGAAAACTGTTTCATTGTTTTTCTTCATTCTTTTCGGGTTCCTGGGTATCTTAGGTAGACACTTCTCACGTCGCCAGAAACTGCATAGTTGTCTTTCTATTTCTGCGTGCACTGGCAATCAGTAAAATCTATTTTACGCCTGGAAAGCTCCTTAACCAGACAAAAATATTTGTTCCTAACCTGAATATAGGATGTTAATGAAATTATTGAGCTCTTTAGTAAATGCGATTCCAAAATCAAGGTCTTTGAGGTTCGAAATGTTTAATTCCTCTCTCAGTTGGTTAGTCCAATATAGCTGTTATAATGTTACCGTAAGTGTAATCTCAACTGGCTTTACCAAAAGTCTTTCATGTACCCATTATCCAGTTGCGCACCCCTTCTCCAAATCAACTTCCTACGCTCTATCCTTACATTTAAACCTTGCGCCAATTGCTCTGGAAGTAGTGCCCGCGAAGACTAGGAAGCTAGTTACGTTGCTCGCGATCTTGACGTGTCTATGTTAAATGCAAGTGGCCTATTACATATTAAAGTATTTATTGGCATTGTGTTGTATTATTACCAACAATGTTACCGTACCGGCTGTAAAAGAAGTATATTTCTTTAAATGTGATGGCTCTCAAAATTTCATCTATGAAAATCTAATGCAAAAGCCAGACACACATGTCAAAATATTTTCAAACGGTATTCCGTCTTCTACAACATGAAAAAGAGCCTGAGGAAATCAAACACGTAATGAGAGGTAGTACAAGTCACATATTTTTAATGTTTAAAGAGCGACGTATGTCTAGGGAATAATGTATTTTTTCACAAATCGCAAGCAAAACACTGTAGTGAAAAATTTGTCAAAAACTTTTATTTACTCAAATAAGTCTTTTATTATTGACAAAAATTAAAAAGACAACACGTATTGACCATTGTATATAAATAATAAAATATAGTCCTGAGTTATTATAGTTAGCATATTTTATATGAATTTAAATTTAAGTAATTTTATATATATTAAAATATTTATATATTTTGTACTCATGATTTCTTTTTTGTATTGCAAAACTTCCTCGTAAAACGGTTATTGCAAAAACTCCCTCGTAAAACGGTATCTAAGGACTGCCATTGAAAGTAATAATAGCACTTCCACGAATAATTTCATATATTTTGAACGAGATAGCCTTTGAAGCTACAGCTATGCCAACTTCTGCGTTACAGTATCGACAACTTTTGCTCCAGCGTATCCTCCCTGAGCGACCAATATAACTTCCTAACAATGGGGCGCTTCAGCTCCTTTCAACGTGCCTCGCCAACTCCTCGCCGGAAGTCCGTCCGAAATTTTCGCTCGGGGCGTAATTTGCGAGCCCGCAGAAGAGACTCAAACATTTGTCATGATCATCCGCGCGGACGCACTTCCTCTTATCAATGTCCGCCCGCGAAACAAGGGCCGCTCCGCGCCGCGAAGGGAAGGGAAGGGAAGGGAAGGGTCTCTCAGGGGAAATAAGCAAATTTCCCCGGCGGCCGAATTGGGCGGGAGCACTGCGCGGTGCGGTGACCGCATGGGTGACGGGTCGCCCAGGGGAAGAGGTGGGGGCGGGGGTTCAGCGAAGGACACCGCGGGCGACGACTGGCGGGTTAGCAAAGGCCTCAGCCTCAGGCAGACGGGCAAAAGTGGGCGGACAGACGGAAAGGGGCGCGGCTTGGCGGAGATAGGTAGATGAGAGACGCTGGTTTGGTACACAGGCTGTGTTAGGTTAGTGAGGATAATTTCGGACGCGCCCACTATTGAAGTATTTTATAAGTGTACTGCAGTGTATCTTCTTTGAAGTGGCGGTGTTCGTCCACCACTGGGACGTGAGATCAGGTGCCGACCTACATGGCGGATGGATTTTTTCCTACAGATATCTGTTCAAGAGGAACAAGCTCCAGCCGAGTCAAGCTCTAAGATTCCGACTAGTCTCCCTACATTTGTGTTAGTACAATGAATGTAAGGGTAGTTACTTGTGTACGTGGAGTGTGTAAGTAGAGATGAGGGACAAGATGAGGAAGGAAAGATCACGCGCGAACCGTGGTTCGTTTTTGGGGTACTGCTCCGGCATTGGCATGGTGTTTATCGGAGGAAAAAAGGAAAACTACCGATCAAAGCAGATGGTCTCTAGAATCTTGCTCCAAATGATACGATACAGCTACTTGGCTCGAAAATTTACCGTCGTCAGGACTCGAACCATAGAACCTCCCAATCAAAAGGATCGTTGGTACGCAGGCAAAGTCTTAACTTTAGTGGTTGGACGAGTGGATCAAGGCGTTGGGCGGCGGGCAGAGCTGGGAGTAAAAGAGCAGAGGAGATGGAGGGAAGAGGAGGAAAATGCGCGATTGTGCAGATGGTGGGACGAGTGGAGACCCAGGTGATCCCACGGCAGGTGAAAGCGGGGAAGGTGTGACCACAAGAAGGATAAGTAAAGGCAAGTGGAGGCGGCCTGGCGGACAAGCGGACGCAAGCAATGCTCACCAAGGCACATAGGCCGAAAGGGCATAGCTTTGGCAAACTCGTGGGTGAGTCAGAACAGAAGCTCCCAGTGTGGTTGAAAGATTCACTTTGAGTTCGTAGATAGATTGATGGGGAATGAAGGCTTGGTACGCAGGCTAAATTAGGTTAGTGGTCGGGACGGGAGTCCAAGATGGACTGTCTACAGGACTCTTGAGTTGTCAGAAGGAGAAAAGAAGGCTGGTGATAGTTGCAGAGTGGAGACATGGTTGCTATCGTGACTCTGTTGCATAACATCTAACAGTTACGTTAATAATTAGAAGTAGTTGCTTTGTACAGACAATATATTCAAGGGAATCAATAAGAAGTTATTCATTATTTATCGAATTATATTCCTAATAGCTACTGGCAACTAAATGCCAATTATGTTATCTATTTCTATCTTATTACAAATCTTCTCGTGATCATCTTCACTTTTATCTTCATCCGTCATGGATTTGGCGGCGAGCTTGCTTGATTGCCCACCACTAATTACTTATTAATTAATTTTGTTTGGCGTACTTATTTGTACAGGGTATTGGGGCCGGTCTATCACCATAATGCCATTTGATTATGAAAATGCTTATTAATAACGGGAAAATCCTATATAAATTATCTGGAGGTGTCACTTTAGAGCAAACTTTCAATAGGACTTTCCTGTTACGTTTGGTGTTCTTTCAAAATTGCATGAAAGCCTTGAGATGGACCTATTTAGTTTTCTTCTAAAAGAAGGAATGTGAATGAAAGGATTGTCTCCTCGCATAAATTCTCCGACTTTGCATTTGAATTGGCGATATGTGAAACGGTATGCATATTAAAATAATTTTAACAAAACTATTAAATGTTTAGCAACATGCGTTGCCTTCCTGTAATTAATAACTTCTGTGAGAACACATTAGAAAATATTGAGAAATGTGATGGAATTCAAAACGTTTGCAAAAGGAACTGTGATGAAATTACAATAATCTCAAACCCGTGAACAGCTTTTCCGTACGACAATAATGTTTTAGTCAAGGAATTTTCCGTTCATTCAGGTGTTAGAGTTGTGATGGCTGTAGTGTATTACCCTTGATTGTAGAGGCATTTTTGAGATTAACCGATAAAAATCCAGGAACCATTGTCCTTAATAGATATTTTGTGGAAAACTCAGTTTTAAATTATATTTGAGTTAGATGCACCGGTAGATAGTTTGAACATTTTCCATCACGGGCCAAAATAGTGTGAGTCAAACTTCAATATTTCTTAGCTAGAGACCAGAACATGCAGAAGTAGCAACATGTTGCTCATATTGCTGCATGCAATTGTGGGGTAAGTCACTGGTGGAACGAAACAACAGCTTTCAGGGGCTCCCAATAAATAGCTTATATTTATCTGCATTCATCACAGAAGAAGCATCTCGAAAAAAACATTTAATAACTTTTTGTAATACGTACACAGGTCAAAATCGCTTCAAAATAGCTCTTTCTTGATTGAAAATCGTAACAAAGTTCTATTTTCTCTATTTTTACACCGCTTTACTATCTCAAACGAAAATTGTTCATGTCAATTATTTGAATGTAAATCATAGATTTAAAAACTGTGTGTGCAAAAGCGGTAAAACTCAAAAAAATAGTTAATTTCTTAATTAATAAGCATATTTCAATCCAAAATATCTTTATGTAGTTAAAAGAATATCTCCTTAACACGTTCATAATATTTTAGATTATTTATTTATAAGCATTACAGTTTACAGCGTTTTTTGTTTAGACGTCATTTTCCGGATTTATGTTTTTTGACTTACACCACTCTTGCTCTCAACGGCTCATTTGTAATATACACGGATTCCATTCTTACCTGATTGTAAGATTTATTATTTTGACTATGTGACAAAAAATTTAAATTAATTAAATCTATTTATATCGTTTCTAATTTTGCAATTTTGTGTACAAAAGAAATACAATTCATGATAAATTAATCTCCAATTTTAAATAGAAACATTTCATGGTCAAAAAATGTCTTTCAGTAACATACATTTGTCGGAAGCAGCAGACTAAAGTTTCTCGCAGATTATTTGAGTTCAGAGAAATATTTCAGAAAAAAATAAAATATATGAAATAATACAGTTATTCTGTAAATATTTGTTTAGGATTTACGTTGCCTACTCACATTTTCATTCAACAGTTAAGTATCCTTTTTCAGTAATATTCTGAATCGTAGATAGCAGGCATGTTTATGTAAATTTTTAAGACGTGATAGTTTCTATGGCAACATTTTCATTATATTCCTTTCACAATATATGGCATTAATAGAATTTCACAGACTCAAGTCATACATTCTCTTATTGTTTTCCGTCTGAGCAATGTGCAATTCATCTGTGTACTTCTTTTGAACGTATTGTGCTTTTGGGAAATTGCATCGGTAGTGATAATTACTCAGTATACACTTTCTACGTTCATTACTAAATGGCGAAGAGTGAGCTGTTGATTATTTCATCGACTGAGCTCACTTTGGACGTACCTTTCATTTCATCCTGGAAAATGACTGACACGATTCTGTGAGGTGCTAAAATATTACCTCCAAAAAGGCAGAGAACAGAGATGAAAATTTCAATCCCCCGCCTGAACGGTGAAATTATGGTTTGAAATATGGAGAGGAATAATGGAAAATTGAAGGACATCAGCGAGAGAATTCTCGAGAATTGCTACTCTCCGCTGGGAATCCTGACGTGATGCCGATGATATAAATGAAGCGATCGAACAAGCCGCTCGGATCGTCAGTTTCCTCCTCTACATTTGAAGAGATAGACGAGAAATCGGTCGTCGTGGCGCTCTCGTTCTTCACTTGTGACGACAGCTTGCACCTCAAAGATCCAAGGAATTCTGAAAAGGGAAAATCAGTGAAGGAAATCAAAAACGGAAATACAATATTTTTTCCACTGGGAGACGAAGCAATAGTAAATAGCTGTGTAGATTCTAAGAACTGGTTTCTTTAAGAAGACAGCTGCAATATGTTTCTTCAGAATTCTTCCAGACAAACTGGATTGTCAAAAGTTCTCAATTTTTCCTCATTAATAACGAATAGAGTTTCGAGCATCGCTTCTTCTCAAAAGAGCGGCTTTCCTCGTCCCATTAACCATCGCTGCTGGTGTTACCAACATTCTCACAAAGTCACAACCCCCTTTCACACGGCAAGAAAAGATGTGCTAGAGAAAGGAACAAACTACGGGTACATCCCCGTCCCGCCCTTATTTCACCTCTTTTCTCATTCTTCGCTCCGGCTTCGTTTGTGAATCTCGCTCTTGTGCACCATGGAGATCTTTCTCCGACTTTTTAATTTTCCATTATTCCCTTTTATATTACGTCGTGCCCTTCTCCGCCTGAAGCAAAGGAGTGAAACTTTTATCGCTCCTCCGTCGGCCGGCCGTCTCGTCGCCCGCTCCGAGCACTCTGTGGCGGGGGCGGAGGGCCGTGGCAAAGGACAGGGCCGAGGGTGAAGGGCGGGATCGGGCGCGGGGACTGGGTGGGAACGGAGGACGTGGCGAGGGCAGAGGGTGGGGCGAAGAGCGAGGCCGGAGAGTGGAGCTGGAGGGCGGGGGCAGAGAGCGGGGTCGAGTCGGAACGGGGATTGAGCAGGGATCGAGGGCCAGGCCGGGGCGGTGGCCCGAAGTGAGGCGGAGGGCGGAGGCGGAGGGCGGGGGCGGAGGGCGGAGGCGGAGGGGCGGAGGCGGACGGAGGAGGGCGGAGGCGGAGGGTGGAGGCGGAGGGCGGAGGCGGTGCGGAGGTGGTGGGCGGTGGCGGGGCGGCGGAGGGACGGAGGCGGGGCGCCGGAGGAGTAGAGACGGAAGGCGGAGGTGGGGCCGGAGCGGGGGCGGGGGGAGGGTTGAGGTGGAGGGCTGAGTCGGAGGGGCGGAGGCGAAGGGCG
>JAHLJT010000631.1:177755445-177922274 GCA_031308135.1 Acheta domesticus | reverse complement strand
AGTGTGCGTGCACACGGTTCAATAACTGAGGGGTTCAGGTTGGGTGTGCGATAGGAATTAAGTGATATGTCGGAAGGATGCGGTCTGTAGCAATTCTGAATGCTTGAGTAATGCGCTTTCATGTATAAAATTTTAGATAGATTACTTACTGTTCATTAATTTCATTACCTTCTGTGATGTACATGACGGTGTTGAGATCTTTAGTCCACTCATTTAAGTTTCAGCGATAAATGGAAATGACGTGACATATGGAGTCATTAGCACAAAACTTACGTACGTTGGATGGGACCGTCGAACACTTTGTAAAAGCATATCTTCAATATTTTTATTTTACAATACCTACATTTTTAAGCAAATATTTGTTTTCTAAAATTTAATTGGAATAGTAAAGATATGTTCCATTGTCGAACGTTGATCAGTGAGGCAAATGCACCACATTGGTGACAGACATACGCGTCATCAAAACACGCATTCCATATTGTTTATAACTCACATGCAATAAAAATTATTTGGCTCACAGTTCAGACAAACACGGATTCTCACACAGCAAAAAACACTCATTATTATTTGTTATACATCTTTATCTGCAGTTTCGTTTGTGTTACTTCTTCAAATCTGTATTAAATCTATTTGATAAACTGTGATGTACAAGAGCGTAATCTCTCGGTGTTCAAGTTATGTTACAAAATTGCATTGAACAGTAGTATATTTTTCAATTTAAATTATTTATTTCTTTTATCTTGACATTGTCGTAATTTTTCTCATTTTCTAGAATAATTCTAAGTATTTTGTGGAAGAAATATATGCCCCCTTTCAGATTCATGAATTTCCTTTCAAATATTCGTTGGGAAAAAGCTTCACTAATTTTAAAAGAAAATGGAACAATTTTAAAGTTCTTCAAAAAGAATTTATTGCCGCTCATTGTTCCAACATAGGAACTTTATTTCACTAATGTTAAAATGAATAAGTCATAAAAGATCTGAGTCATAAAAGAACTATAGAACATAAAGATAATATTTTGAGACCTTTTATTACTAATGAATTAAATGCAAGGAAACAATTTTATATTCTCATTTCTTCATCATTACCAGAAGTAGAGTAATGTAGCATTATGCAGCAACATTACCGGATGAATATCATGTCTTCATTTTCCTCTTAAGACATATGGAGGCCTACATAATTGGTTTTTACAAAGTAATGGACACACCTTAACAACCCAATTCTTTCATTTACTTAATCATTTCTATAAGGTTTTCAACTTGGCTTGAACATTGTTGATTCCCAATTATTTGTTTACATCTTTGTTTCTAATTTATTCATTATTGTAGAACCCTAGATATACTTTGGGCATCGTTTTTACTTTCTTGCTACCATTTATGCGCTGTAAGAGGAACTCGGAAAAATTGATATTTTTTCTAAGTATTTTTGTGTCCTGAAAACAGAAATTTCAAGTTATTTTATTCGTGTGATGCCAGCAAAACTATTGTATTATTAACAGGCACAATCGTTGTTTTTTTCTAGTTCAGAATGTAATATAAAAATGATAAAAAATGTAATTTATATTAATGTGCCCCATCCTCGGGGTAGATTGATGCACCTCATTGGGCAATTTGATACGTTTGGAAAAAGTGGGTAAATAATAACTGCCTCTGCATATTTTCCTGAGAAATGAATTAGCAAATCATATTACTATTTATTTGCAGAAATTCAAATTACCAACAATTTATTTACAGGGAATGTCAAAACGACCAAAATCAAAATGAAACGTACAACAGCCTTATATTTCTTTAAAAATGTGAAATTACCCAAAATTTACTTAAGGAATGTTTTAGCGATCAAAATCAAAATTAAATAGGAAACTTTGCAAAAAGCGCGTCATCAAGTCCAAAGCCCAAGGATGTTGATAGATATCATTTCGTTGCAAGACAATGCCCACCCACATGCTGCCAAGGTTGATTCGACTTCGCTGTAAGAGTGCCGCGAGGAAGCTCACCCATCCTCCATACAACCCAGATTTGAAATAATAAACAGCTGACGTACTTTTTTCCCATCAGTCTCGTTTTCACTTGACTGACCCTCATACATACTACTATTAATATAAAACCTTTCTTCATTACAAAAATTGTGACATGATACCAAATGAAGGTATTCAAATCGTTGCAATGCATGTCCATGAAGGCCAATATACAAATTATGGTCATTCTCTACATAACAATACAGAGATAATGATCATCGCGTGAATCCTGACTAAATGAGACGAGAGCATTAGGATTCAAAATGATAATTTTTTTGTTTTACGAACATGTTACATAAGCAACTACATTTGTCGCTCACAAGAAAGATCTAACATTTATTGACCGCAACTTAGTATCCCACACTACCCAGAGGCATGTGAGAGCGCTCATTTTAAAGATTTCTTTCCTCGACAGTCCTGATGATTAGAGCGATTCCCCAGCCGTGTGTGAGCATGATGACGTGTGTTGCAGTGTCGCCGCTGTCGGTGCGTCTGCTGGGCGCCAACAGGCCGCTGACGGCGCGCGTGGCGCACGAGGTGCAGTGCCAGGCCGTGGGCGGCCGCCCGCCGCCGCACCTGGCCTGGCGCAAGGCCGGCCTCCCGCTCATGGGCGCCAGGCAGTCGGTAAGGCTCCTTGCATTTCATTCTTTCATTTACCTTCTCGCCTGAGTATCATTTCCTAAACCAGTGTTGTCAAGGTTGATGCCTCAAGCGGGAGTCTTTGGCACGAGTGTCACGACGAAATCGCCCCGTCACGTAGTTGATCACCCCGCCACCAGAGACAATGCCCTCCCTATTGTAAAACGATGGGGTTACTACTACTCGTAATAGTTCCCTTTCCCGACTCAAGTTGCGCAGAGAAACTCGTGGCATGCTACGGGGCCACGAGGTGTGCCACCGCCACCAGTAGAAGACCTTGAAACCACTGTTCTAAACCCGTGTCATCACTCTCTTACGATTGTTTCCGGAATTACCCTATCAAGAACCTTGGTTGAAGGTTTCAGCTAACGAATTTACTATCAAGGAGGCGACAAAAAATTTAGCTCCTTCACACTTTGCTTGCGGACTTGTAAAACAAAATTCATTTTAAAAAAGCCTCCTTGTACCACCAACCCTCTCAATAAGTGCACTTTTTAGTGAGCGAGTCTTCATTGTTTGATTTCGTGTAAAATATAATAATCGTCAGTCCTGTAAGATTAGTGCATGTAATACACAGAGATTTGGAGGTGTTCCTTCTTCCGGGAACGGCTATCCGGCACCGACCTTCTAATCGGCTTGGGGGTTTCCTCCCTCTAAAATACCAGAAAAAATGCCACAGCCCGGACAAGCTCTAAGCTCCCACTGGTCTTCACACATAATTTGTAGTTTAGAGCATGTAAGTGTGAATGTGTGTTTGTGTGCATAAGCGAAGAGGACGGGACACGAAATAAAGTTAAACACGCGGTCCATGGCCCGTTTGTTAGGGTACAGCTCCAGCAGTCATCTAATAGTGATCGGAGAGAAAACACGGAAAACTATCAATCAGAGCTAGCGACAGAGTAGTCGACCGCTAAGATTCTCCTCCAAAAGTTGAAATTCACCCAGCCAGGTAGGAATAATCAATAAATACGCTACCGTGGAAGCAAACTCAATGACACTCCAATCAACATTTCAGCAGAAGCAACGGTTCCATCCAAGTCTGTCCATGCAGTTTTGAAAGTAAATTAAGCTATGAAGATGCAATTAAGATATATTATTTCATTGGTTGGGACAGAGATAGCGAATGTAACAACTCTGATTCAATTGTGTTTCCAGGTTCTAATTGATATGGATGATTAAACTTCTTCATAATTTATAAAGTAGTCTAATATAACATATTGGCACCATCTAACAATCAACACAATTATTCTTTTATGAAGCCAAATGCAAATGACGATTTCTCGAATCCTCAAGAATCTGTATCTAGGAAGCGCCGTTCTGAAGAATCTAACGCATGCCACAATGAATATGCTCTGCTTATACTTTTTGTATACTTCAAGATTCAAAGTAAAAAATACAAATTCAAGGTAACTTGACCATATCAATAAGGCCAGGCTACTTTATCATCTTTCTTTTCACCTTTTTTCATTATTTTTCTCTTTTATAATATTTTTATTAACTTTCTACAAATTTACTGAAAATCTCATAAAAAAATATTTTACTGTGTTTACTTGATGTAACGTTATTTACTTTACATAGTACGTACAAGATTAGATGTTATTTGCATAATTAATTCGATAAACATGTAAGCGAACATTCTAAAGTATTATAGCTTTTGAGTTCATATGAAAGTTATTTTCCTTAGAATTAACAAAAATGTTTTGACCGTAACTTCAGACTACTGAATATGGCATGAATATTTGTACCCGGAAACACTGTTCATGATGAACTCGAGCCTGAGGAGAAGGAAAGCCCAATATTTAATTACTTTCCAAAGTTCATTCATTATCTCCAAGTAAATTTTTGAACCAGATTCAAATACTTCCAGTATTTATGTTGCTACTTCTCTCCATTGACACATCTCCCCTCCTGACAATGTCATCAAAACGCATCGCAAACATTGTTGAACACGAATGCAGAAGAAAGGCACACTGAGGCAGGCACTCGCCTGGTGCGTGAAATCAAACACTCGGCGCAGAAGCGGCTAATTTTCGAGTTGGCAGGGAACAAATGCAGCTGGAGGTAGACGCTGCCTCGCACAAACACAAACTCTGCCGGGAGCTGCGGCGCCGCGCCGTGCCACTCCACGCCGCGCCGCGCCACGCCGCGCCGCTCCACGCCACACCGCGCCACGCAGTGCCGCGCAGCGGGGCCCACGCCTGATTTGCTGGCCCGCATGGCGAACGTTCGCGGAATGAGGCCCCACGCCAGTGAGGCATAGCAGCAGCAGCAGCAGCAGGCGCCCAGCCCACCATTAGCACTATGCGGGCGAACTGCTCCACACCCACCTACGCACCCCACCCACCCACCTATCCAGAGTACCCGGCCCACCCGGGGCTCGTCTTGGCTAGCATTCATCTTAGCTCCGTCCCACCTCATCTCCTTCCACTCCGCTTAGAGCTTGTCTGGTCTGGACGGTGCCTCGCAGGAAGGAGATGCCTCGCAGGTTGGGAGATGACGTGTAGGTCAGCGCCGAATCTCGCCGTCCATCGGGGAAAGAACATCTCCGCTTCCCGCGAAAAAATATGAACTAATCATACAGGACTAATGACCTTAGCAATTGACACACCTGGAATCACTAAGCAATCAATTAATCAATCAATCCATTCCTCTTCAGCTCTCTCTATCGGGGTGGCTCAGTGAACAATTGTTGTCGTGCAGGATCTCTGACTGGATGGTTCAAGGATTCTTGGATCAAAAGGGTCATGTAACGTATTTTCAACACTAGCTAAAGAGCGAGGTCGAATGGGAAAGTTGTCTATTCCTGGAAATGTTTATTGAATATTGTAAAATCACTCCAATGCAAGAAAATTTCAATGAGATCTGTGTGGCCGAAGGTGAATCTAACACTTAAATCTGTATGATACGAAAGGACGTTCAATGTAGCTGGTTGGGAGTGACAGTGCAGCCATTGGGCAAGAGGAAACCGAGGGCGCGTAGGTCAAATATCGTGCTCGTGGTGACAAACTCATCTGCGCGAGATGGCGGACGAAGGAAACTGAAAGTCTTTCGACACAAGTGTGTTTCGTACTGGAAAGCATAAATTCACGTTGTAATACTGAATGAAACAAAAAACAGCAACACATATATTTGTGGCATTTTTAAAAATATCAATTTTCCCGAAACTTCATCAGCATGCACCTGGATTTCTTTCGGTTAAGATCTTTCAAAGGATCAACCAATTCAGTCTGATTAACAATTCTTCTAGTGCATGAAACACGGCTGATACCGAATGATACACGGCTGAGAAGCTTCGTAACATAATCTGAGGTGGATTTGAAAGTGTTTTGAAGTCAATCATTCGTTTCCAACATTAAAACCTTCAAGAGGGAAAAACCAAAATGTAATTTAAGTTATTTAGTTGCCTATTATAATTTTCTATCTCGAACATTTATTTATCATTTAACAGTCAATAATTCAATTTACTAATTTTCTCAATCAATATTGAAGCAATTTTATCAGCGTTTTGAAAAGCTGCCCTATCATTACATAAGTTTCAATAAAATAATTTTAACTTCTAAGAAAGCATTCACTCATTTAATGCATGTACTATTTTATTGTGCATTGCATCATTCCTTTTTACGGCAGATCAATATGCATTTGATTATATAGTGTTGTGCCCACTGTGTGGTAGCATGTTACAACTTGCGGTATGCGTGATCATCCGCTCACAAACGACACAAGTTAGGGAACAGATCTCCGTGCAGCTGTTCGTCGGAGCGAGAGCATCAATTCTTTTTTAAATTTCTTGAGTTTGTAATCCAATGTTGCTATATTTTAATGTCATTAAGCTACAGGTTTTTGTATTGTATATTATATGATAGTCAACTGTATTAGAAGGTCAAGTGACAAGAGTAACTGCACGTGGCGAACACGGGGAGATCTGGGTTCGACTTCCGGATGGGGCAGACAATTACCTGAACAACTAAAACATAATTTATAACAAATAGTGTTTGGTTATCTACTGGAGATACAGAAATCTGTTTTTCTGCTCTCTTGGCGAACAAATAAATCAACATTATTACTTAATATTTACGTTAGACAAAGAGTCAATGACGTAGAAACGATGCATTTCCTGTTCCTTTGCCAATTTATACTATAATTTTCAAGTATTCTTATTCTTTGCCAGCGAAAAGAGAGAATAGATATTTTTGCAAGTAGTAAAAAAATCACTAATTTGTAACTTCTTATCAGACTATTCCATTCCCACGTTCTCTTACAAAACCAAACTGAGAAAGTACGAAACAGAAGGAAATAAAAACCGCAATCAGGAATCTTTTTTAACAGCGGGATCACAGCAAAAAGCCTCGCAAGCTGTTGTGTAAAGCTAAAGAAAGCACAGTTATTATGTTACAACATGAATTCCGCACTATTTAGCTAGTCTACAGCAAAATCCCATTGTTCTGATTGTCTTCAACCTGTGAAACAATGCGCTCTTTGTTAAAATTTCAATGATGAAATTTCGTCACTAAGCTAAGCTATATCCTAAGATGACCCACCTTTGACGGCGCTATAGCTAGACTTTCAAAAATTTATTAATGCAATAGCCCTGATCACATTCGATAAAGCCCGTATTTGTTAGTATGAATTCCTTAATTTTGATGAACATTATTGATAATGTAGAAAGTTGTTAGAAAACTCTAGTAGGGCAGATAACAGTGTAGAGTAGTTAACACGTTGAAAGTTTGCTAAAATTATACGTACTCAGCTCTGCTCAAAAGTTGTATTGATACAATCATTTTAATTCGGGTTAAAAGTGGTTACTTGGCTCTTTTAAGAAACGTTATGTAAGTTTAGTATGACCTCCAGAGGAGTTGTGAATCATGTCAGGAACATCTATTTAAGAAGATAAGAAAGTGAGCAGCGACAGTTATAAAAAATAATGCTGTAGCTACGTGCTGTATTATACACACTGAGTAAGTTTTATCGTTTAAATAAGTACTCTTCTTAAAACCTTCTTGGCATACCAATGATGTTCTAATTACGGATAAAAACTATTCAGAGCAAATTAAGTTTGTATATAATTTAGTTGAGACGTGTAATTAAATATATGGAAAGATAATAGTACAAAACGCTCTTAACAGAAGATTAGAATCAGGTCTCTATGAAGAATATTTCTTAATTATTTATCGTACATTTATTAATAATCGTTTAATATTGGAAATGTATAATGAATTGAATATCCTCTCTGGTAAATTTGACTCTTCGGGAACACTGTTCACTTCAGTTTTCAAATTATCCTAAATGTTAACTCATTCCATCACTAATTCGCCACAATCACAGTCTTCAGAAAATCTGTAGACTGTTTCTATACAGTCTTTATCTTCGTTGTTACATCTCCCTTCTTTAAAGAAAAGTTTTCTAAAAGAATAAAAAAGGTAATTCCACAATTTAAGAAAAGCATTTTCTTCAGGATTCCTATTTCTGCATAAATATCGCTGTATAATCTTTAGAACCGCATTTAGAGCGTTTTACACGACCGTTCTCATAATATTTCCTTTTGTTCCTCAATAGCGTAGTTGTAAACACGCACACACACTAATTGTACTGAAAAACAGAAAGCACAGTAAGGAATGACGAGTAAGAAATTAGAAATAATCTAGAGGCAAGCTACGCGCGAGGAAAATTCATTTTTCTTTCATGGTCCTTCACACTCTGCGAGGCGCATCTCCGCCCAGAAGAAGCGTTAGAACAAGGCGCTTGACGCGGAGGATGGGCTGACGAAGGGAGGAGATTAAAACTTTCTAATTAGGATATTTATCTAGGGTAAATGTAAATCGGGCTTATCGAAAAAACCGGAGCAACTTGCCGCCGAGGAATGCTGAGCAAGGCTACGAACATGGAATACCAGATGTCGCCCGTTATTGACTTTTCGGTGGCATCCTCGCTTTAATTTCCTGCGTCAGAGAATGTAGCAAAAGTAAATTAAGATGATGGAATGTGATATACTATCGCCTTATTCACAAAAGTTAGGATTGTTAGATTAACTTAGAACGAGTGCAATTAAGAGATACGAGATTAATAGTGTAACAGATTCAAAAGGAAACAACCGTTCATTTTTGGAAATTTCCAAAAGTTTATTTCATACTAAAATTGTTTATTGTGACCCCTGTGAAATTGTAATTTGTTAATAAAAAGTGTATACAGGCAAACTTGGAAAGTCCAAACCCCAAGGGACAAGTAAAAATTTTAGAATGATCCGAAGGTTCTGATGGAAAACTTTCTTAAGAATGGATGAAAAAGAATTTAAATAGCAAAAAATACTAACAAACGTTGTTGAAAGCGTTAAAGATTTCTTAGTCGTTGGCTTCGACAACGACATCGTTATTTGAGCACACACAAAGAGAGAAACAAAAATGTTAATAAAATTCAGGCTTCAGTAACACGGAAATCACTTCACGCAATGCTGACAGATCGCGAGAACACTTCATGGACACTGAGACTGACTTCAAGGGAATTGTCGAGAAGGGAAGTGGGGAAGAGCCGGACCGAGCAGGTAAGAGATAAGGGCACAGAATAGATATAATTCTATGGCAAATGTACGGTTAGTTGACCGCTTTCAAATGCTGCTTCTCTTGTTTTCGAATTCCAAGATTTCAAATCATGCATTATGGAAATAAAACTTCGAATTATTCAAAAAGAACTTCGAATTACCCACGATGTTTTAACATTGTTCAGAAATAATATGCTAAGGACCAAAGATAGAATTCAAATGATTTCTAATTTAAGAAGATGGAATTGCTCAAGTTTGACTGCATTTGTAACGTCGTTTTAAAATTCTCGTAGAAAATAATGATTAGCATAAAACATTAGGATATTTTCTGCAATAAAATTGATCCGAAATTGTTTAAAAATTGACTTCATGTATATTGATTTTATAACTCAACCTGAATACGTCTGTCAAACATGTCTGTTGTCTACCCAAAACACGTCTGTCAAACACGCTAATAAATCAACAGTACCCATTTTTCATTGGAATTTAATAAACTTCATAATATTGAAGAATATTATAGCTAAAACGGAGAAGCTTCATTAAAAATTGTAGGGTCACTAAAAAGTATTTTCAAAGGTGCTTCTTCTGCCTTTGAAATTTCTCAAGTATCTCACAAAAAGTTTATATATAAACAAAAATCTAACACTACCGACATTCTGTAGAAACATGTGATGCACAAATTGTTACGAAACTTTCTTAAAATTAGTATTGACACAATATTCAAAGTCCGGCTAACCATAGCAACTACATTATTTTAAAAGCACATTGTCTTAATATACTGTTTATTTTTTATTTCACCATTTTCTTACAGAAAATATTAATTACTCTCATCTTCAGTCAAAAGATCGGGGTTCTAAAGTTGGGAGTTTCTAGATGAGTCAGTAGTACAATTGATGACAACATTGTGCA
This sequence comes from Acheta domesticus, assembly GCA_031308135.1. Taxonomy (NCBI): domain Eukaryota; kingdom Metazoa; phylum Arthropoda; class Insecta; order Orthoptera; family Gryllidae; genus Acheta; species Acheta domesticus. The sequence goes on along the minus strand of JAHLJT010000631.1, from coordinate 177,912,180 downwards.
AAACTTTCGGGTTTCTTCGTAGAATTCGTCAAAAATTATAATGTTAGTTATCCTTTTGAAGACATCTTCAGTGAATAATTATTCGTACACAGTGTTGTAGCCTGACTTTTGGCGTAGGGTATGTAACCTGAGAAATGAGAAAATAATTTAAAACTCCTTAATATTCCTCATTCACCAATACCATTTCTGACACTTTGGCCAATTAGAGCACACACATAATTTGTAAATTTCAAATAAAAGCTGATCCAGTAAAAGTAATACTGGTTCACGTACTTCATGTACTGCATTAAGGTTAGAAAAAGTTGACTGAAGTTTCATGACCGAGCAAAATATAAATGTGTGCCCTGAAACATTAATAATGAAAGCATTCTCTAATTCAAGTTTTTTCAAAGTTGTCCAATTCATATCATTTCAGACCCATTAGAATTGGCATAATTTATAAAATGGAAAGCAATGATCTATAATAAAAGACCTTAGGAATGAGAAAAGCAATTAATTTACAGACACGTAACGAAAAACAGTTGACAGTTATTCTTTACTGCTTACATCAGGGGTTTCATCCAGTGTCGAGGAGACAAAAGATGCTTTAAAAATTTCATAGGGCATTACCATGCTCACACTTGAAATCTAATCGATCTGAAATTCTGGCTAGATTGCACGAAACCAAGTGGAATTTTCCATATCATCCTTCAGAGTTTAATCTTTTTTCATAATTTTGCTTATATATTCTATGAAATGATCTCTATTCGATGATCCTCTATCTCATCATGGGCACTAAATGCAAGCCCTTGCCTCCCGAAAAAGCATACAACTCGAATGAAGTGGGACAGAATTTCCGTATTTTTCCTTGTATCGCTGTTGTGCTCAACAAAGCGAGTTCTGGCTATTTATAAATGAAATTCTTTCCTCTCAGATTTTCCAAATATTTTAACTGTCTCTCACTTGCTACATAAATGTTCAAGCACTCATTGTGTGTCTTGATAGCCTGGTAAATATTATTTTAAACTGTGTAAACATTGAAATTCCACACTTTTTCCTCGTGTGAAAATAGAATAAGATCACCAAAATACTTTTTTAAGTCTTTTACGTTCGCATATCCATGATTAATGCTCACAAATTTTATTAATAAAATGTCTCAGATATTTTTTAATGTTCCTAATGGTACTGAAAGTTGGTTTTGGGTGATTTAATTATATTTTCCTTTTCAGAAAATGTTAGTCTGTGTACTTCCAGTTTTCAATTTTTCCACGCGCAACAGTACGATTCCATAATTATATAGGCACTTACTTGGATCGCGTTGTGCTCGCCTTTCCATGGCACAGATTTGGATTGCACGGTCACATACCCTTGTGCTTTCAATCAGCACAATCCCTAACCTAAATTGGCTACAAATGTATAGTTTCTAAATGTATTAAAATAAAGTAATAATAAAAATTAAATAAATGCTCATACGTTAATCTTGTTTTCATACAAAAAACCGGAGAGAACACTGAGGTTTTGTATAACAGCAATTTCATAGGCACGCTGGATATAATGGGTCTCTGTATATCTGATTCACAGGGCAGACGAGGCGGTAATTCCGAGTGAGTCGTTCATCCTTGTGAAGAATCGAATCCTCAATGGCACGATGTTTAAAATGTAATGAAATATTTTGTAATACAAAAATTAAATAACAAATGGACAATTTACAATCTCTTTAAAATAAAAATATCTGCTATTGTCAGGGTATGTAATACATCATCCACATCCATGGACGCAAAGCCCCAGTTCCTACAAAATTTACTTCTCTTATGTGTGTTAGAAAAGCTGGTAAAATTGTTGGAACTGCGAGTTTTCACAAGCGTGCGTATCATAAGGAACTTCTATTAAAATTCTATTTTTGGAAATGAACCGGCCTAACTTGCGGTATGTTCTAGGCTGCCAGTTGTCTTTTCACACAACTCTAATGCACTGTGCTCTCTTCTTTGGTATGAAATCATGAAAAATCATGAAAATTAACCAGTATCTTCAAATTTTACTATGTTCTTGAAACCATATAAAGTAACTACTTACATGAGAAAAGTAATTCACGCCTTCCCCCATCTATTTATTCAGCAGTAAGCCACACAAGTAATCATGAATTGTTCCGAAAGTGTGTTAATCTGTCCAAGGCTTTTAAATGGCTTTTATGACAAATAGCCCACCTCACGTCTAACATTAAGGTTTTCTGACAACACACCTCAACATGAGGACGCCTACAAGCGTTTTGAGCACAGCAATATGGCGGATCTTAGCTTCAGGTAGCTTCAAGTTTGTGACGTTTCGCCATTTCCCTCTCTTCTTAGCTTCATAGTCGAGACCATGATAAAACAATCAATTGGCTCACGAAAAATTATTTTTTCCACAAACGTAAAAAATTATAACATTTCAATAAGTTTGTAATTTTATGTTTGAATAAGATGTTTCATTCGTCGGTAATAGCAGAGTATTATATAAGGCCATGAATGCGCAAGTGTTTCTAAGGGATGCTTCTGTTTACTGCATTATATTTCCATGTGTGATTTTTTTCACGGTAACAAGACAGTTGCCATGACAACCGTCAGTTTTAAAAGATATTAAAAAAATATATACTTCACTGCAGATAGCAATACCCAGAATTCGCCTTTTTTGTACAGTTGTAGAAAATAGTTATTTATGATTCGAATGGTAAAAATGACATTTTATTTTGTGTGTAGGAAATGTTACTACTTGAGGCCGATAAGCGCAAAATAAAATCACTTTTACTACGTGTGAATTATTTAGAGTTTTTCTTTTACTTTATTTTAATTCAAATCAATGATACATTAAGGTCAGTAGTAGCTTATGCAGTCAGACGAAAGCATTTTCTTTTCTTTTCACAGATTCATCTGAACACTTGAGCACTAAAGCTAAAGTTGAACTTATAGCACACAAAGCATACCCTGAAAGAATCTCTTTTACTAATGGCTGTCTAAAATATATTTTTGAATAGTGAGGACACGTTTAATTTTATGAAATCATTAATATGCCTTAGTGTTTTGTATTTGCATGTAATAAAATTTAACTTCTTGATACATTTTTCTGCAGAGTAATATAAGACATGTTGACTCATTGAAATATTTGGGTCTGAAATTAATAACTCAACTGGATATTCACTCTTTCAGATTTTATCTTAAAGTTGGGAATTGCTACTTAATCAAGCTATACGACATTTTCCCAAGTCTACGTCGTAAAATGAGACCGCGGTGCCGTTAGAAGCACTCTTATATTCATGAGATATCATAGTTGCTTTCTGTACGCACGATCCATTTAAATTCTTTCTGAGAAGAACATTCAATTTCTCTTCATATTACCTTTTACGATTTTTCTTGGTACAACTTGAATTAACATTTATGGTTCGTTCAGCATTTTCTAACATAACATGTACTACAATGAGAATCACAACTCTGACGACGTTGAACAACAATATTTTCAGCTCGTTGACCATCGAAGAATAAATTACTCCGAAAATATCCAAGTCGTTTTCTGGACTTCCTTTTGCTTCACAGAACGTCACTCAGGAATGAGTAACTGGAAATTGACCTGAAGGAAATCCATTATTTAAAGCGAATTATCCGCAGTCGCTTCGCTAGAGCGCTCTGGCGGCGGAAGATCCGAGAGCGATGTTTCTTGTCCGCCTGCCTGCAGCCGCCGCTCGTCTGGAGCCGTTGGAACCCGGCGCCCAATCCGCTTATCGGCCGAGGGAAAACAAAGCACAAGCATAATCTGTCTGTTGGGCCAAGTATATGTGTGGAGTACCTCAGTATACAACTAAGCATCGATTCTGGACCACGGCGGGGCGGCGCGGCGCGGCGCGGGAAAGGCGTGGCGGCGGGGGTGGGGGTGGGAGCGGGGAGGTGGCGTGGGTGGGGAAAGGCATTCGGTGGATTAGGAGGACGCGGCGAGGCGGGTGCGGTGAGGTAGCGGGGAGAGATGGCCCGCATTCCGGCCAGAGGGAGATAGCAGGCGAGACCGCAAGCGCACAAGTTACGACCTTTGGCCACCAGAGGCGAATGCAGTGGCGGCGGCGGCGGCGGCGGCGAGGGCACAGGGGATGGCGGGAACTGCGGAAGCACAGCCAAAGAAAATAGGGGGATTTCACTGAGAAAGTAGATGCTTTGGTAAGGACTGTAGCAGCAGCGGCAGGAACGGTGGTGGGAACTGTGATGGCGATGACAAGAGTAGCTCGAGGCAGCAAAAATATAGTAAACGACACCAAGGAACATACGAGATAATGACGGAAAATATAGTACACGGGAAGAAACGTGTGCAGAAGGGAAACTGAAATATTTCGAGAGGCAAAAAGAACGTAGAAAGAGACGCAAAAAGGACGTTGAAGACTTGGAAATGAAGCGGGATGTACCTAGCAACAAGACGGAGGAAATATATACTAAAACCTGAAGTTTCATCTTGCAATCGTAGCAGTGTAAAGGTGGTGGTGTCTTAAAACCAAAAATGCAGAATGATGAGAAGGTTTCAAATGAAAAGAAGTTAAAGTGTGGCAAAAAGCAACTTCATTATTTATATTATCTTTTTCTTTGAATTTCAAATAGCTGTTCTTCCCACGACAAAATCAATCTTTAAGCTTTCTGAAAAAAAGGTTCAAATTTCGCATTTACACAAATTCTTAAAAGACATTTTCTCAAAAACAGCTCCAAATTTTTCGACGAAAATGTCCATGTAAGATGAGATTTTACTCTTCTATAATATTCTTCAAGTCATGTTTCAGCTCTACCGTTAGGGAACCGAAAAAACTGAGATGTGAAAAAGTATATTTTGGACGAAAAAATGTTTCTGAATGTTTCCATCCATTCAATATCACTTTTCTCTTGGTTCACAGCCATCCCATGATTCTGTTTAAATTAAGTACGGAAAATTGATGATTTTCAACCTATTTCTAGTTTTGTTAGGCGATACTTTTTGTGATAGTAAACAAATCTTTGATATTTCAATTCCTATATTGAAATATCAGTTTAATAATTTCTATATTGAAATCAGTTTATTAAAATACTAAAATCTTTTACAGCTGACACACCTGTCAAGAAAGTAAAGTTGTTAATGGATCGATCTGTATTTAAAAAAAGTTATGCTTATAATCGCAAAATATAAAGGAAATCCTTCAGTTTACATGCATAAAAAATAAGCAAAACCTTATACTTTTCGAGTAAAGGCATACCCTTTGATCTTGAACCATTTACTTCACCTAGAAGTAAAATATTATGTACAATTAATATCTTCTATTTCAAATCGGAAGGATATCCTTCAAAAATACTGAATGTGGTTAGTAGCAGACTCGACGTTGCAGTAAAAGATTTTGTTTTCTTTTTTTAACGTCACGGCGGAAGTTGTACGTGTGAGAGATGGTAAAATTAAAAGCTCAGCTTACCTACAATTGACTCCGTTTATAAATCCTGCTACTGGTGCTGAGCTGAATTGCAACAAACTTTTGAAACAAGAGCGAGTTTTAATAAATCCGTGTTTCGGACAATCTGAAAAGTCGGGTTCCTATTTTACAGAACATTTTACGCGTGAAATAACAAAATGTGCCAAAAATAATTGTTACCTGTGTTGTGCTCCATAATTGTTGCAAAAACTTTAGACAATTTTGACTTTAAACCAATTGAAAAAGTGATGGAAGCGATACAAAAAATAAGCAGGAACTCCATGCCAAAGATGAACTTGCTCTTCGTCTCGAGGACACGAAATAAGAAACTTGAGTTTACTTATAAACAATTTTCATAATTACTTTTACATACTAAAAAATTAACTTAAACCATTTTCTAATTGATTATAAAATTATTCATCAATTTGTGTGTACTTCTCATGGATCATCAATTTGTGTGTACTTCTCATGAAGCATCATCATCCTTTTCTCGTAATATTATTGTTGCACATTTTAATGTGCGATTCTGCTGTAATAACACTGCAGTTCTTTTGTGGTCAATGCTCTCATTTCCTCAGTTTCGTATTTCTATGTAGCTGATTTCCGTTTTGGCAGCAAAAGCTGTTCGATAACCGCAAAGTTTGGACTAAGAGATTGCTCACTAGAAGGAGGTGCTATCTGGACGTCTTTGTTGTCTTTCTCTGCAATACCAAATTGTATGACCCTTTCAATTCTTCTAGTTGTAAAATTGGTGTCACGTTGAATACGTAGCTTTCAGTAATTTTCTCTCCCAATCCAGCAATTTAATATGCTTGTTTCTAGTTTGTTTTTTTTTCAGGACAGATTTGTTTTTCCAAACTTGATTTCATGTTATTAATGCTTTTTTAGAAAGCTTTTAGTATCAAATAGCTTCCCGAAAATGTTTGCTTATTTTGAAGTTACTATTGCAATGGCTTTTAGTGAATTGAATGAAGTTAATATCGCAACTTTTATTCACTTTCGTACTTCTAAAATTCACCGGTGCCCTGTTCACTTCATCGGCAATGAACTGCAATTCATTTCTCACGTCGTTCTTTTCACTTTCACTATCACTTGAGGAAGACATACTCTATTTTTTTTTCACAAAAGCGATAACGACGTAACACTGAACTACACTTTGAATTCAAATGTTTCTCTCTCTCTCTCTCGAACAAAATTATTTCACGTCTTGTAAATGAAGAGTGCGTGCTAAAAGCAATGACAACTACTGTTTTAAGCTGTCAATAATGGGCAGCAATCTCACTTATCGGGCTGAGCATCACCAGCTCCGAGAGTTTCTTTTTGCTAACCTTTTTCTTCTACTTGTAGGATATCCTTTAATGTATAAGATAATCAACATACCTACAGAAAGAAGAATATACTTTAACCTCTATCTTTCCCTCGAAATCAAAACTTATACTTCTACCCTTTATTTGCAAGGATATCCTTCAGTTTTATATATGTGGTTCATTGCTTGCGTAGAGCGGCAGAGGAGAGAATTTGTAGATTCCTTAAACTTAAACGAGTAAAAAAATAAGATTAAATTGAGCGAGTCGTGAATTCGGGCATGTAGTTAGAGATGATCGTGATGATGATGTGGTGCGTCAGCAGACCTGTCAGCCTAACGAAAACTTCATTTCCAATATCATGTATTTACTGGTTCTGTTTCCTAGAAAGAAAAATCAGTTTTATTGCGTGTAAAAATATAAATTACTTTCACATAACTTAGGACGTTGGGTTATTCTTGGAAAACTCTCTTTCCTGCAATGTGCGATAATATATCACAGTGATTTTAATCAGTTTTGAAGAATGCTACAATGTAATTTAAACCTGAAAGTTATGAATACAGATGTTTGCCGTCGGTTGCTAAAATACGAACAACTGAATTCAAGAATTGGAGTAACATGCACGTAAACGTTAACAGCTGCATGGCAATGGCGATTAACAACGAAGCCCAGGAAATGGTTTTTCCTCCACCTTTAGATAATTAACGTTCAAACCCTTGGAGACAACTTTGTTTTTCACCATTTGACGAATCTTGAAATAACTTCAGCCGTCAACATGCGTAATCGCTTCTTGAAAACTCAAACCTTTCGTTACAACAAAATCTGTCAATAATTTCTTTGAAAAATGATTTATGCACCATGGATGTTTCAAGGATTCTAACATTTGAGCGGAAACTAAACGCCCGAGGGAAGGTCCGACCTAATTTTAATGATTCAGATGAACTAATTAAGTAGATGTTAACTTGACTCGCCTTGTAATACGAGCAGATCCGTGGAGCGTATTCACATGAAATAAACAAGTGAATGATTGCTATCTTGATTTTCATGTCTTTCCATATTTCCCTCAAAAAGGATCATGTAGCGTTATGCAACTGTTTTCGTGTTTACCTTGGAAACGCGATCCTCTCAATCAAGGTAAATTATTCAGCGTACATCAAGCTCTGTACCGAAAGCAAAAACAAGCAATCACGTATCAGTAACAATAAATGTTATTTTAATAATTGTCAATGTAGATAACCGTTGCACAGACGGAGCCACGTACATAATGTTAAACTATTTCTTGAAAATTAGGACTCTTTCTCTGCGGAAAGGACCGTAATTACAGAGAAAGATTAAATATATTTCCCCATGTGTATCCCAAACACTGAAAGTATTTAAACTAAAACATGCTTAAAGTATGTGAATTTTAATGCTAAATACATACACAAAAATGTTCCGTCAATTATTTTGCGATTTATTTTGGGTTCCAACATTGATACTCCTGTCCGTTAGTGATCTCCGGGTTTGGAATGGCAACGGCATGCAACTGTTTTATGTAAAGAGTGGTTTGTTTCGTTGTACAATCTCGTAGTAAGACTTGAAAAGCGAAATACAGTAAAACTTGTTTCAATTAATTTTACGTTGCAATGTTTATATATGGGAAAATTGTACCTCCAATTGAGTTTTCAAAAGCTGAGAGACACCATAGTGATGACTGTGGCAGCAGGTTGGTGCAAATAGGATAATATTTCTCTGGGCGTGTCACAAGCAGAATGCGAGCAGGGCGTTGCATTGGGTCGTCTGCTGCAGCGATGGCGAGGTTTCCCACATTCGAATGCACTGCCTCGCTCACCGAATGAGCGCCGCTCTCTACCGCCCCCCCCCCCGCTGCCCGCCGCGGATCACAACACGCCGCGGCGCCACCTGCCTCCAACCGCCTCGCCGTCTTTCTGCCCATCTCGCCTGCACCTTGCAGGTCTCGCGCATTCCCAACGCCCACCACCCCGCTTCACCCCCCCCACTACCCTGTACCGCCCCATCCCATTTAGATCCACCTCATCCCACACCTTTCTACGAGTACATTGTTCCATCCCACTCACCCCATCCCATCTCGTTCTACCCCGTCGTGACCCACCCCACCCTTCTCATCTCTTCACACCCCGTCCCATACCTACCCAACTCGTTACTCCCGCCCACCCTGTTGTTCCCCGAACCACCCCTTCCCAATTCCTTGCACCCCCTCCCAACACCATCCCACACAGATCCACCTCACCCACCTTGCACTGTCCCGCCCACGTGCGTTGTAGGCATATGGGTTTGGGGCAGGGGCAGGACCCGTAAATACATATGGGGATGGGGGGATTGGCAGAGAGTGGACGTTGGGCGAGGGATGGGGACAGCAGGCAGCGAGTGGGCGGGGCACAGTCGAATCGTTTGCGTTGAGGGTGGTCGGTGAGGGTAGGCTGCGAGTGGCGACGGCGGTCAGTGGACTGACCGAGAACGGAGCGTTATGGGACTGCCTTGGCTGGGTGTGGGTCCATGGAGGATGTGAGGGAGGCACGGAACAGAGGGCGCTGGCGGGGATCAGGCGGGGAGCGAGAGAGAATACGGGGCACGGCCAAAGGCAGAGCAGGGAGCTGGCGGGTTTGGGCGGGGCGGGGTGAGGCTGGCGGACGAGGGGGAGAGCGTCGAGCACCTGCCGCCACGCCCATAAGCCTCGCGCGGGAGGGCAGCCGCGTCCACGTGCGCAACGCGAGTCACGGTGACCCCGCCGGATTGTCGCGCGTGAAATGCATTCCATATCCGCGCGCATTCCCCGGGCTCTTTGTGCGCGCTCTGAAATTCGAGTGCACTTCACGTCTCATAAGCGAATGATATGGGTTGTCACGGGCGTTAAGTACTAATTCAGAGCAATGTATCATTTCACTATTAAAGCTACAAATGGTATTTTCTTCTTCTAACATTTGCTGATTACCTAATGTGTAACTACTGTACAAGTGAACATATTAAACTCTCATTTCATATCATTTTCAGAGTGTTCTATGACACATTTTAAATTCGAAGATATAAAATGCGAAAAGATATTGAAAATTTTGCTAATTCTTACTTGAAACAGTATAATAGCAATTTCTCAATTCCCCAAAGTTGTAGTGTTTAATTCGGTTCAAAAAGATCTAATTGTTTTTAAAAAAATACTAAAATTATGAAATATTGTACACTAAATGCTTCATGATATTTTCACAAGAATCCTTGTAATTTCCATTTCTTCGTTTACCAAATTCAATGAAAACATATTTCCCCAAATTTTACGTACGGAAAACAGATGTGTTAAGGCTTATTGATATTTTAACATTAAATTTGAATTTTCTCGTTACAGTTATAATTTAAAATTAAAACATAAAATGTAATTTTTTCGTAAAAATAGTCGTTTATAAATCCATCATAATGGATTTGCAGCTAGATATTTTGAATACTAATTTGAGTATAACTTAGAGACCAAATTGAAAAGCAATTTCCTTATGCAATTCAAAGAATTGGTTTACATTGGTATGTTGGTTTCATTGGATAAGTGGTTTATGTAGTTAATAGGATCTGAATGACAAATTTATCTATAATTTTTATAAAGAAGTGCAGTGTTTGTCCGTTCTGACGGTTCTATGTTAAAGAGCGAATGAGACATTCACACAACTTTTGCAAGGGAGACACAAGCGTACATAATCTGTTCTTACACAAAATCAATATAAATTATTTTATTGAAGAAGAATACAATTGAATTTTAAAATGTTATTTTATGCTTTACGTGTTATTTTACAGAATCACAAGCAAATACTTAATATATGAAAGTAGTGCAACAAACCTCTTTTATCAGTTTGATTGATTTTACACAAAAACCATGTTTATTTGTTAAGTTAAAAACAGATAAAAACTGTTTGTGAGTGCTATAGAGCGAAGTCTATAAAAGTAAAGGACGATAACCAAGTGAAACACAGCTCAGAAACAACTTAGTAATCATATTAGCAAGGATTACAGTCAACACAAAAATGTGAATCTAAAGTAAAGAGAATGTATCTGCAAACGTCAGTATAATATGCGAGTTGGAGTAATTCTTTTCTCACAGTATTTGAATCTAAAAGCAATACTTACACTGTCAAAGTTCTATAAGTTTTGCAGTGGTGTTAGGTATACAGTTTCAATCGTCAAATACAAGAGCTACAATAATTTTGCAAAAATTTGATCCCCCCACGCGTATATGGCCGTTAGTTTTTGGATGAAAATTTCGAAAAACTTTGAAATGTATTTTTTACGGTATTCCTAGCAATAATTTTGTTTCAGAACTGGTAATTCGCAGCAATTTTCATTGTTTGCGGGTCCCAAGAAAATTTCAAGCGTGATGCTAGAAATAATATCTATAAGTTTTAATATTGTCAGAAAAGTGAAAGATAACCTCTGAAATGATTTCGCTTCTTTTTGGGATACTCGCGTATTTACTTCCATCGTTTTTGTAGCTCAATAAGAGGAACTTATTGTAAAGTTCCAATAAAGTAAACATTATGACAAAAGCATTTTCACTAGTGTGATAATCAAACGCTGCGGTTCGTACACATATACTAAATAAGTCCATCATTTTTTGATTAATTTATTTTATTCATGAAACCTCGACCAAGTTGTTCGCGCAAGTTACCTTTAGCTCAATTAACTTAATATCAGATGGTGATTTCTATTTAAAACGGTTCGGACCGTCTGTGATCATTGAAGCAGGGGGTAAGTAGATTAGAACTTGTCTAACGTCTCGTATGAGCAGCTAACCCGGAAACTTGTCCAGCTGCTGGGAGGTCCTCGCGAACTCGTTCGCCAATTTATTCCATTCCGCTCGGGCAGCCCTCCAAGCGCGGCGCGTTCCGCTGCAGCCCTCGCGGAAGTTCATGAGTGTGTCCGCCCGGCGCCCCGCCCTCACCTGTTGCCCGAAAACCTTTCATCCGGACTCGATCCCGGCGCTCCGGGGCAGAAGGCGCCCTGAAGGAAGTTGCCCCTCGTGCAGGTCATGAGCGGAGGCTCCTTCCGCCGCGCCCCTCCCCCGTCGCTCCCTCGCCGCTTCCGCTCCGCTGGAAAGACGCCGGGCGGAGCAGCGGTCACGTACAAGGGGCCAGTGGCGATCCGGTGAGAGCTCTGCTGAGCTCACTCTTGCGGGATCGCAAGGAAACAACTTTATGAGGAAGATTTTGAGGGCTTAGCAGAAGCGCCGCTCTGCACGATGACCCTGATCAAACGCCCTCGGCGAGAAAGAGCTCTTATTACTTTTTTTAATGTAATCATACACCTCATGTTGATTAGATTGAGAGATACGAATACTTATGTTTGTTATGTTATACGCGATGTATCTATTTCGTCGTACCTGTGTATTAAATGTTTGATAAAACCAATATAATTAAATTAACATATTGGTTCTAGATTGTTAGTGTATGGTTTTTCAATTTTAGCAATGTAATATTGTTCAATGGTAATACCGTAAAATTTACAAACATCTCTTGAAACTGAAATTCAGCAACATGGAATGTCTGTCGCAAATACATAGTTTCGTAACTCTTCATAATAATTTGGAAAAATAATGCCGTCACGGCTGACCCAGATCGTTTAGACCTTGTCGGGGACGCCGTAACTGTCCCATTTCGTAGGATTGCGAGTACAAATTAGCTTTGGCTTCAATGTTTGTGTGTTGTAACGTGGCGGGGCTCTCCAAGAAACTTTTCAGCCTTCATTTTTCTGTTTCTCTCACTTCATCCTCGGAATAAGAAGAAATTTGTATATTACACGGACTAGAATGAAACGACCCAGTGAGGCAGTTTGCTTCCTTATTGCTAAAAGAATGGGTATGAGTCCATACGGCCAATTTGTAAAATAAAAGTGGCTACCAGGAAATATTACAACTCTCTCGGAAATGGAAAGTGGAGACAGACTGAAATTTGTTGCCTAATTATACACTCCGGAGGCTGCGGTCGCGCCTGCCTTCAGTCCCAAAAGGGGAATCACCCCCGTGACAGTATAACGAATCATGTAAGATGACGGGAACATTTTCTCAAATACTTAGGAAAGGTAAAAAGACCTAAAATATACATATTTTAAAAGTCAATTATTGGAGAAGGTCTTGTCTGGTTATTCGAATTTGAAAACAATATTTGCTTCGTTTCATATACATGTAAGGCAGTTATAACATTTTCCAATTTAGAATTTTAAGCGTCAATTATATAGATTAGGCAATGTTGTAGACATATTTAGGTTATCCGATTTTCATTTTAATAAATAGATGTTGAAGTATTGTGAAAAAAGAACGTTTAAATTGTCCTGAAACATCCGTCTGCAAACGTTGGTCGTCTGAGAGACCGACCAATGGAATACAAGATTCCATTCAACATTCATAACTTCACATGATACCGGACTCTAAGTATAATATCAGGTATAAAGAAAGCAACTCAACATAAGCCTACTTCAGAGTGGAATGTTTGAAAACCACAAAAATAATGCAATAAGCTGTTGAGCAAGGCACCTATTTGCAAAGTCCATAGCAATTCAGGTCAGACTGTCACTACTCAAAAAACTTTCTTTTTTTAGATTTTGGCAGCATAAAAATAAAGTTGATAAAATCCAACCTAACAGTTTCTGGCTGTTGAGCCGCTGTGCGCACCACGCGTTCTCTAAAACTCCCTAAATCATTCGTCAAAAGGAAACGCGTAAATTGGGTCTTATAACCAATTCGTGGGTACGCCTGTCTTATAACCAATTCGTGGGTCTGTCTCCACTTTCCGTTTCCGAGAGAGCTGTAATATTTCCTGGTTGTCACTTTTATTTACAAATTAGCCGTATGAACTCATACCCATCCTTTTGGCGATAAGGAAGCAAACTGCCTCACTGAGTCGTTTCATTCTAGTCCGTGTAATATACAACATTCTTCTTATTCCGAGGATGAAGTGAGAGAAACAAAAAGACGAAGGCTGAAAAGTTTCTTGGAGAGCCCCTCCACGTTACAACACAGAAACATTAAAGCCACGAATTGGTCTTCCACAAATCCTCAAGTCCTCAAACGCATTTACAAAAGTGTTATTTGTGTGTTGCGTCAGTCTTCAATTAGGGTTGCGGAGTGTTGTGCCATGCAAGTCGCCAATACTCTTCCCGGACAGCAAGGGCGGCGGCGGCATCCTTTGCGTGGCGCTCAGCGGGCGCGTGCGAGGTGCGTGGGCGGCGGGTGCGTAATTACGCAGGCTCACGCGCTGAAAGGCGCCTGTCGATGAGGCGCTTGTTTTCCGCCCGTTGCCGCGTCGACAGCCCGTTTATTGTTACCCCACGGAGGGCGGGGTGGCGGCGCACGGTGGCTGCTTGGCGATAACACTAGGGCCAAAAGTCGAAGGACGCCATGTAGCGCACGTTTGACTACACTGCAGTGGTGTCAAGGTCTTCTACTGGTGCGGCACGCGCCGTGGCACCGTAGCATGCCACAAGCTTCTCTGCGCAACTCGCGGCAGGGAAGGGAACTATTGCGAGTAGTAGTAACCCCACAGTTTTACAATGGGGATGGCGTTGTCTCTGGTGGCGGGGTGATGAGCTGCGTGGAGGGGCAATTTCGTCGTGGCACTCGTACCACGGTCTCCGCTCGTGGCATCGACCTTGACAACACTGCTGTACTGCTTAATCCTAATCGGCAGCAGTTCATATGTAATTACATTAATTGAATAAATCCCTCCTCTCTAAGGCTATTGGAGTGGGAAAAGCTGGGGAAAAAAGTAGGGCACGTTCTTCCAAGGAGAAGCGGCTTTCAAGATGTATCGGTTTGTCTACGTGGATTTTAAATAACAAATGAATCATTTCAGTTTTGTCTACATCACGATAATATTCAAATCAGACATCTTAAAATCTATTTAAATAGAAATGTGACCATCAAATCACCGCGGAGTATGTATATATTTGTGGGATGTGTGCAATTCCCGTGACGTAGAAATAAATCATGATCTGTGTCTTACTACAAATGTGAAATAAAACCGTTAAAATAATTTTAGAAACATTTAAATATTTAGAAGAAAACTATAAAGAAATAATTATTAAATTATCTTGTACTTGACTCAGTGGTGCGGCTTTTAAATTTACTCCGAAAGATGTTCATTAAGAAAATAATGTGGTTAAAGAGGTGTTTCCTACAATGCACAAGACATCTAAACCTTTGGTAGATTTTGATATTTTGTTTCCTACTCTCGTAATGGGAAGAACGAGAAACCATTATGTAAGCAATTAAATCTTCATCATTGATCCGAAAACCGTTACTTCCAAGCTGAACTACTGAAGTATTGTTTGCGTCGAATGTCATGCAATAATGAAAACAATGTGTTACTCCTCAGAAGAAATTGAGTTTATTTTGACCCCGTGGAGTTCCAACGGAGCACAGAGCAGCTACTTCAGCGGAGGCGACCGAGGCGCTGCGACGGAGCAGCGCAGAACCTCGCGCAAAAACAGTTCACTTCGGCCTTCGCCATCCGCCCGTAATTATATTTCGCTCGTTCCCATGTAACTGCAGTCGGTTTTGTAATTAAAACGCCCCGCAGTGCTCCAATAACGAACGTAAACTTGCCACGCGTTTAGCGGCGCGTGACTCGCAGCCACGCGTAATAGGCGTTATGAAGTTTAAGAGAAATTACGTGGGTGAAGACTATCCGCCGAAGTCTTCGTCTCGTTCCCTCGAGGTGCTCGAGCGGCGTTTGGAAAAGGAACACCGTCGCCAGCTGCCTGTGTGATCGCGCGCTCCAATGACGCGCAGGGGTTCCCAAACTTTCTCTGGGAAAGAAGTTTTCCCAAAACGTCTTAATGATGATGGAAACAGTTGGTTTCTGGGTTGCACTGATTCTATTCCGTAATCAACAGCTGATAGGTTGTGTATATTCCGATTTACCTCTTTCGCACCTTATGATGCTTTCAGATGCCCCCTCCTCAGTTTAGACTTGTTACTCCTGGAGCTGCAAGATATCGTCTATCACTCCGATGGAACCTGCCATTGATCACACCACAGTGGCTAGTAAGCCGTATCGGTCATTCCACACTGTGACAACTCGTGAGCTTCACACTTAGTCCTGAATTAGAGGAAGGGATTCAGGGTACAACTAGGTGGCGCTGACGCTGTGATCCTTAAGTCAGTAGGTCGTGCACTTAGTTTATTTTCCCGAACACACAAATTACCGGGGAAGGGGAAGGAAAAAAGTTCAGTATTGACACCTTCAGGGGTGATTCATTATGTATTAGAATTGCACACCATGCCACATCACACATCTGTACCTTACATGGTATTGAAACCTACAGTCCGGATACAACACGTACTTGTGGCCAAATAGCCACGCACATGCAACACAAAAGCTGCCGGGAATAAAAGGAAGAGTTTTTTGTAAGTTGATTCTTGAGTGGTTGGGAGAGAGACACCATTCCACAAAACACAACAAACATCCATGAGGTGGGATTCTAACTTGTGACCTTTCGAAAGAACCTGCTTAGCTAAGCATTATTCAATGAGTCAAAGAATACCGTTAATATTAAGTAGTAAGTAAATGATTTAATTAGGAAAATATTGGAGAAACAAGTTGAATATACAGTATATATACAATATACAGTATAGTGTAACATCAAATAAATAACTTCATGTATGTAAGAGTAAACCCAAAATGTCAAACTTAGTTTCTTGAAGTAGCTTGATATCATAATAACTAACATTATGCCTTTATCTGCCGTAATCACTCCAAAAATTTGTTTTTTGAACCATTTCATTACTACAGAACAAAAATGTAAAAACATTTATATCACATTGATAGATATTGTCTTAAAATAAATAGTTCACAGAACGCATTGACAATAATTCAATGACTTTATTATATTTCTTCACATATTGAATAATGATTCAGAAAGCTCTCAATTATTGGCATCGTATATTTTAACAAAAAACATTTATCAGCTGTCAAGGCTAAAATATCTATGCGTAACTTGTTTTCCTCCAATTTGCCTCGAGAAAAACTTGATACAATATAAAACAAAATAACCCCAAAAATAGTAGAACTTTTAAATTTAATGCTAACAAGAGAATAAATTAAATGAAGTTGCGCTGCTAATTTAAAAATTTTAATGTTTTCTTTGAACTTCGGTGGTTTGGTTCTCTTCAGAGCCCAGTGCGGCCAGCGGTGCGTAGTTTGAGCACCCTTCAAGATGGAGAGCGAATCGTTGAGATGATTTATGAAGCTGGCACTGCACTAGAGGCTAGGCATCATCTTCCACCTTTCAAAACATCTACTTGATTGACTCTCAGCGTATCCTGCGATGCAGAAGTTTAACACAGCGTCGGAAAGTAACCTGGGGAAAATTAATGGCGTCTACAGAGAAGCACACTCTTCTGTAAGATACAGGTTATCGAAGCACGTTTCATGTCTCTGTGCTGGCATAATACCCTGCTTCATAATGCGCAGTTTGCAGCTCCCCCTGTTCTTCATCACACCTTTACCAAACTTTGTGTAGATTAAGGATCATACTTCACAAAATTCATATAACATTTATGTAAACTGAAAATTAAAATGCTCTGAATAATACATATTTGTTTTTAATTGTGAATAGTGTAACGAATACTGAAAATCCATACCTTTAATACAAATTTATTTCACATTAAATTAAGGTCCATTTACGAGTAGGTTACAAAACATTCGTAACCTCCTTCATAAGCACTTCTAGGAATTTGAAACATCACAACCGACAGTGTGAATCACACTCATTACCTTGATTGCAACTTCTACGTGATTTTGCTGATGTTATAAAGATTCACAATCAGCATGGTTCAGCGATTGCATTGTGTTTGCATAACAATAATCAACGCAGACATTTACATTAGCAAAAGAGTAGTGGGTAAACAAACATAATAAGAAATGCTTAAATTCATAATATTTTTTATTATTTCAAGATTTTACTTCGAATATTATAAGAGTAAATTATTTGTTTAATAGTTATATAATTTAATTAAGTAAAAGCTTGTTTATTAAAGGGTTCGTTTTGGAAAGTGCGACCTGTGCCTTATTACATTTATTTAAATGAGTGGTTTCCAAGTTAGTCTTGTGTCAAGGAATGCTTCTAATATTTTATTGGTTCATTTGGAGTATTCCAAGGAATATTGTGATTACTAATTTACATAAGAGTGAGGTTGTTGATGCGCCATAGGAAGAATACCTTAGTTTCTAAAATTTAAATTGGTTTAGATTTATTCTCCATGACGAAACCAAACTCTGGAAAGCGTGTAGTGCATCTTGTATGTGATGTACGTATGATATGTGCTTTATTTGAGCTGAATTTGCTGTATTTCTTGGTTTCAATGAATTTATCGTCTATTTCAGTGTTGTTATTGCAAAAAGTAATTTTTGGGATAGCTTCCGAGTCGTTTGGGTTGGGGGAGTTGTTACTGATCGTAACGAGGTCTGGGCAATGATTCGAATTTGATTCATTTAAGGGGTATTGATAATTCGGAGCGTTGAATCATTTACTTACTTTAATATCTAGTATATCGAGAGGTATGCGTTGATTAAATGGACAGAGAGTGTGTTAGAGAGGGACTATTGTATTACAATTCGACTTCAGCGGAAAATTTAACAGAACTTTTCCGTTCGGCAAGTCCGATCTATATCCCTAAGCTCGGTGCTTAGCAATAAAATCTGTTACTAACGAGGGAGTGGGATGAGCGAAGACCTTTTGTAAATGGGTCGAATTTAGCGGTTTATTGAGTGGTTTGTACACGGCCATAATAGTAATAAACTGCGTTTTTATACCTTAAGAACACTGTAATATTTTCTATACCGGAGGTGCGAAATAGTATTTTTGATAAATATTGCCACTCTACCAGGAGCTTTCGAAGAGGGACGATCCAATCTATAAACTTAGAAACCGGGAACTCGAAAATTTGCTGCAGGTGCTAAGTCAGTTTCCGTAATGTCTGCTAGATCTATATTATGTTCTGCGAGTAAGTATCTAAAAAATAGTTTTTATCCGTGATGCTATTTCAATTTAATAGAATTAATTTATTAAGTTTGCTTTTATCGATGAACGGGAAAGGAATAATTATAGGAATTATAGGATTAAAGACACGATTTTGAACAGAAGTGAATTGTAAGGTTTAAAACATTAACGATATAGTGAACAAGATCAGAAAGATTGGGGAGAGGGGAGGTGAAGGAAAGGGACCTTGTGTGTTTTGGGAAGGACCGTTATAAACAGCATTTGCGCTCTGCAAAGGAAGATAATTTAAATTCGTGAAAATGTGTAGAATTGGACGTTCCTGACGGGCATTTGAAGCAGGTTGTGGAGTTCTTATTTTGCATAGTAAAACGTGAGGAATCTTCTATGTTGAAATTCCTTTTGTCTTGCAATATAAATTGGGCAATTGTGATCTGAGGCCAAGTGATAACCGCTACAATTGATATAATTAGGAGGCTTGCTTAGCAAGTGGCAGTTTCCTGTTTCGTGATTATTTCCGCAAAATAAACATTTAAATTCAACTTTACAATAGTTTCACATGTGTACCAATTCTCTACAACGTTTGCACATAACTAAAGGGCTATTTTTTCTACGAATTTCTTCAGATATTATTGAGTTGAACAGTTTGGTAATATTAAATATTTTGTGTTATATTGAGACTATCACGCAAAGCGGCATTGGGAGTTTGTCTTGACGAAGCAGCCGTGTAACCATCAGGATGTTAATTTCGTGAGCTGTACGTTCCTCACCGACTTCACCTTCAGAATAATTAGCTGTGGATTTAGAATAATTTGCCTATGCTTAACGAATTACGTATGATGCCACTTTTTATCGTACTACTTGGATCACAAAATGTATGATACTGATAGTTAATTATCATTTAAAAAAGTTATTATCTTCCTAAAAGTATCTGGAGATGTGATATACACTCGAATTTGAAAATTCTTTAATAAAGTTGTGAAATTATCACCAATAACTTTATCAATTTCAATGGTTTACTTCTTGTAAGAAACTTTCATGAAAGGGCGGTTTCCTTACTAACTGCATCTCGGGGGTAATCAATCACTCCTACTGATTTATTGCTGACATTTTTGCTAAATCCGCGAAGCGGTTATGCGTACTTACAGTTGAAGATGAGGACATGCGTGTATTGTTACGCTGTGTGGTAGCGTCACCATCCGATTCTTGAGAGATATGTTGTTTGCGAGGGTCGACACGGTGTTAGAAGGCTGGGAAGAAATTCCTTGCTGGGTGTTATGAGCTGGGGCGTCGCTGGAGGGAGGGGGAAGGTCGTTTTCCATGAAGTGGTAGAGCTGTGGCCCTGCCACAGACGAAGCCCCTACACGGCCTCTTGGCGCACGGACACTCGATGTTCACTTGGGAGACTAATTTGTAACACTGAGAGTAGTTGCAGAAAACTCCGCAAAGTCCAGGAGCGCTAGGTAATGTTGCAGACCGATCCGCACTCGATGGTGGTTTGCGACAGAATGCAGCAGAACGAACTCTGTTGTCTATTTTGGTGCGTTTTATACACAGAGACTATTGTCTGCGGATGCCTTATTTTCTCCTTACTTCTCTTGACCACTACCATTGTTTTTTCTCTCCAACCCGTCTTATTTTTCACCTTCCAATCCTATCCAGCTATGTTTGACCTATTCGTCATTCGGATTGAGTGTTTTTTAGGGCTTACCCAATCGTTTAAGACATGTGCGACTTTGTCCCTTGTCTTGTATCTCAAATATACGTGTAAAATATTCCCCTTTGTTTGTAAATTTAACAATGGAGCCGTTGAGATCAAAAGTGGTATAAGTCAAAAAGCATACTTTCCGGAAAATGACGTATAAACGAAAAATGCTGTAAAGCTCTAATGCTTAGAAATAAATGACATGAAGTGTTATGAACGTGTTTCAAAGATATTCTTTTTACTTACTACAGATATTTTGGACTGAAACATTGCTTATTAATTAATTAACCATTTTGTTGACTTTCACTACTTTTGCACACACTGTTTCTGAATACTTAGACTTATATTCAAATAATTGGCGTGCACAATTTTCGTCTGAGATAGTTATATGATTGAAAAATAGAGCTTTGTACCGATTTTCAACCAAGTGAGAGTAATTTTGAAGTTGCATCTTTGACCTGTGCATAAATCACTAAAATCGATTAAATGTTTTTCTTATATGCTTCTTCTGAGATATGTGCAGATAAATGAGAAACGATTTCTTGGAAGCCCCTGAAAGCTGTTGTTTCGTCCCACCTGTGACTTACAGCACAATTGCATGCAGCGATATGAGCAAATTGTAGGTTACTTCTTCATTGTGCTCGCCTCTAGCTAAGAAATATTGAAGTTTGACTCACACAATTTTATCCTATGATAGAACAATCTTCAAACCATCTACCAGTACATATATTTCAAATCTTCCAAACTTTTACTTACACCACAATGGCTCAATTGATACATTTCGGGTGTAAATGATGGTGTTTGGCATTTGGGGCGAAATACTTTTTACTGATTATTATTTGTTTTAAAAATGATCAGTAGCTCTCTTTATTAAAAGACATTTCAAGAACATATAACAAAAACAATAAAATTCAAATATAGTCGCAAAAATCAAAATTACTCAAAAAAATGCTTATCTAACATATGACAATATGTAAATCATTGAATTTGTTTTTTTACGCTCGTCATGATAGACTGAACAAATATGTATAGTTCCATTTGAAAAAACAAAGTTACCTCATATATCTCGTAAAATACAAGCGATAAAACAGAAATGAACTCATGAATCAATTAGCCCTATTCCCTTATGCACTTCTGTGAAAACTGCATTGGAATAACTTCAACCGTTTAAAAGTTACAGGAGGTGCTAAAGTTACGTGACTCACCCTTTATATACACACAATAAAGTACACTTCCCTGCAAAAAATAATCAAATCTGTAACAGTTTTAGCGTGAACAAAAGTATTTTCAGTTCTTGATTCACGACTTTTTTCCATAATTTCATATCTCTTGTAAGACTTAATATATTCATGACTAGATGCAATAAAGATCAATTTCTAGCTTACATTTATAAGTACCGTACATGTAAAGAATAACAGGCAAAGTTATCATTCTACAAAATACAAACAGTTCACATTATGCAATTGAATGTAAAATAAACAACCACTCGTCACTGTGTAATACACATTTGTATTGTTGTTTCAGTATCATTTGTACTAATATTCATTAATCCTTCAATTACACATTATTATTGCGGCCTCCGTAGAAGGCGGTTGCATGAGCGCCGTGGCCGCGCGTAAGGCGGTGCGCTTTGGACTGATTGCTTGGTTTTCGGGTGCGTTAACTATTACGGTCATGAGTTCCGTTTGTGTAGTGAATGTCTTTCTCCGAGAGGTAGAGTGTTAGTCCCGAAGATTTTGCTCTTCACGTTCTTCACGAAGGTTCCGCTCCCAACTAAAAATCCACAAATAAAAACATAACTAAAACATATTAACTAAAATAGTTAGAAAATTATTTAAAAATCATATAAATCTCAAATTCCAAAACAATTAATCGTTAACAATACAAAACAACTCTATATGAAACTTTACAAACAAATATTTAAAAGAAAACATTAATTCCACCTATCAATTCACCAAAAGTTAAATTATTCACCCCCCATTCGACAAGGCAAAGGAACTAGCGCATCACTTTGAGTCGAATTTCACCCTCATCAAATAAAACTACATCCAGAACACAATACTATATATTCATTCAACAAATTTCCCAACCTATGGCAAAATTCATTTCACAAACTCTGAAGAAATAAAACAAATCGTTTACTCTTTCCTGATAAAAAAGTGCTAGGTCACGATAGTATTCATAATTCAATCCTAAACATTTGCCAGCCACCGCAATTGCATACATAACAGACATATACAATTCACGCTTTACAACAAATCATTTTCCCTCCACCTGGAAGCATACCATCATTCTTCCCGTTCCGAAATTAACAAAAATCAAAAACAAAAAATTGGGCGTAGCAAACACCGGCAGCTATCGCCCAATATACCTTCTATCATTTCTGTGCAAAATCTTAGAAAAAAATAAAACGTCCAATGATGCAAAAAAAACACCTACAGTAAACGAAAGCAATCTCAAGAGAGAAATTCGGATTTTCTAAACATGTGTCTGCAGAACTCCAACTCTTACAGAACATCTCCACACAGCATTAAAAAAAAAGAGACTCAATATCCATATCACTCGACATACCACGAGCATTTCACAGAGTATGGTACAAGGCACTAATATACAAACTAAAGAAAATTGGCACTTCCCAGTACTTCACCTCAATAATCCAAAACTACTAATCCAACAGAACGTGCAGTAACAATCAACAGTAATTACTCAAACTTCAGGTTAATCAAAAAAGTATTACCACAAGAATCCTTCCTTTCATCCACACCATTCAAATTGTATGTAGCAGACATTTCCAAGCATCCAACTGTTAAAACAGCACAGTTAGCAGATGTTACACTTATTTTTGTATCTAATAACTTACTATTGAACACTAAAAACATCATGCAATTTTATCTAAACTACTATACAGCTAGTAGTCATTCAAATTAAAAATAAAACTTTAATATTGAATAATGGACCCATTCCCTGGTACCCCCCAAATAAAGGATTAAATATTTAGGATTGCACCATGAACACCCAGATGAACTGGATACAACACATAGCCACTAAAATATTAAAACTAAAAACCAACTGCATTAACTAAAAAAAATAATAGAAATCAATACCTCCCACATAACACAGCAATAAATATCATACCAAACAATAATCAGATCGACACTTCTCTACGCCTGCCCAGTATAGATGAATGCTGCAAAAACCAACATCAACAAAATCCAAATAGTACAGAACCAATTTCTTCGCTCCATCACCACTGCACCCTCGTCCATTTCCAACCACCAAATTACACAATGAATTCCATCTCAATACCATCATTCACCAATTTCTCTTCACCAATATTTACCACATCCAAAATTTATTTTCATTCAACCTCTGTAAAAACCACACTCACTCTACTAGCGTAAAAAACAAATATCCATTTGACATATTTTGTAAATTATTTTCATTTGTAGAATAGAACCCATGAGGTGCCATCATGGTTTCCTAATCCTCTATATTAGTATTAAGGTTAAAATGCATTTATTAAGCCATCACAACATATGTGTAGTTCAATGAACTGATCTATGTAGAAAATATCAAATAATAAATTGAAATTTACCTGAAATTGAAATTGACAAAGGATCCGCCTACATGCCGACTTATGAAAGATTTGTCCCTGGTACCGCACCTCCTGAAGAAGCTAGCTCTCAACAAGTGTGGTAGAGAAGTGCCTATACTCGTATGTCTGTACGTAAGGGGAGAGAATAGGACAAGGAAGAGAAAGGAAAGGACGCTCTCGGTCCGAGACCCGTTTGTTAGAATTATGCTCCGGCATTGGCCTGGTATTTATCAAAAAACTACCGATCAGAGCAGTCGGCATCCAGAATTGTCCTGACAGCGGCTGAATTCGACCTTGCTCTATCGCTTATGGTGAAAATCCGCCACCGTCGGGACTCGAACCGTAGGCCTTTCAGATGAGCGTCATTGCAGAGCAGTGTTGTCAAGGTCGATGCCACGAGCAGGAGTCTGTAGCACGAGCGCCACGACGAAACCGCCCCTCCACGCAGTTCATAACCCCGCCGCATGAGACAGCGCAACCCCTATTGTAAAAGTGGCGGGGTTACTAATAGTTCCCTTCCCCGAAGCTAGTGGCGCAGAAAAGCTCGTGGCATGGCACGGTGTAGCGAGGCGTGCCACTACCGCCAGTAGGAGACCTTGGCACCGCTGCTGCAGAGGCTGCGCTGCGCGGGGGCGGCGGGTGACGGCGGCGGTGCGTCGCTTTGCGCGCTGTTGCAGACGAGCGCCGACGGCAACGTGACGACGAGCGTGCTGACGTGGACGCCGTCGGCCGACGACCAGGCGCAGGAGCTGGAGTGCATCGCCAACGCCAGCCGCCGCCTCAGCGCCGCCCTGCGCGACGCCTGGCTGCTCGAGGTCCGCTGTGAGTAGCCCCCCCCCCCGCCCTCCCTCCCTCGCCATCTCCCACTGACCCGCCACCAGAGTGCTAAAGCACCACGACAAATCACTTTAAACGGACACCGATTCACATGTTGCAACACTTTTAATTTATCCGTAGCCTCATTACTAATTACCAAAGCGCGCAGTAGTTGAAGGAAAACCATGCAGTCTCCGACCACGTGGCATGTATCTATGGTTGTATCTCATACCGAAGAATTCAAGAAAAATACAAATGAAACAGTTTTGAATTTAACTAAAAAATGCGAATGTTTGATTTCGTTATTTTGCATATTTCCATATTGCACGTATCAACTAAATCCGTACTCAGGGCGGTAGTTCTTACGACACGGCTCACGTCATGCAACTGCAACGCTCCAAGGAACCGGATTTATTTCATTGCCTGAGATCAATTGATTCCACAATCGTGTGCAAAGTTTGATTTTGTTGTATTTTCCGTAACGTAACGAGTTTATATTTACGATTTGCTAGTGAGTTGCTATGAATAAGGAATAATAATAATAATAATAATAATAATAATAATAATAATAATAATAATAATAATTCATCAGGCACTTGCAAAAAGATATCAACTAGGAGAGAAAGAGCAGCCGTATTATAAGTGTCAGCGTGATAAAGTAGTCATTAATCACTATGGGGCGGACTTTTATGACCTACGGCAATTGCACAAGGCGATTGTAAGGTTCTTTTGTTCTGATGAGTGAGATGTATCTGCGAGTCTTGAGTGATACTTGTATTGCCATATTGTAAATTTTGTGTTTATTTTTATATACATAATTTAGTAAGATATTATATTATTTTTGTGCTTAAAACAATGAAATCCTAAAAGCAGACCAATTGAGTGGTCGTGTAATGGGTCATAACATGGAAGGGCAATATTGATAATATTAAGGATAAATAAAATCAACGATCATAGCAACAATGGGCGGGAAGCAATGTGCGACGCGAACATTAGAAACAGTAATGTGAGAGAATGCGTGTGTAAACAGCACCTGGGAAAATTAAAGAATATTGTGGTGGTATTAAATAAATATTATGGATACATGAGCAATGTCTGTGAGGGAGAGAATGAGTAAATAAAATAATTACGACAAGGAACAAGGAATAAACAAATAGCGCACATAAACGAAAGCGACCAATAGGAAGAGATATAAGATTCGATAATCGAATTGAAGTAAGGCAGAAAGTGAAGCAGTTGTGGCTAGTTCACGGAATATATTGTCAGAGACAGTAATCAGGCGCTCAAGAATGAAGAAACGCACGAGATGAAGCTGAGACTCGGTGGAGATCGGACCGATGATGCCAAGATCCGTAGATGTTGAGAGATATTTTTCGTGTGTGTAGTTGTAACGTAACTTAGAACTTGTACGGAATAGTAGTAAAACGCAATAGTCGCGTCATAATTGCAAAATGGTAATCAAAAAAATAAATGGTAATCAATTAACCGGGAGATTCGATGTAATTGCGATAATACGAGTACGCGTACAACAGGGACGTTTTTGGTGGTGTGGAGCACATTGATGGTGATGGAGCGAATCTGTAAGGGCGGTCTAGGGTGCAGTCCTGCAGCAACAGGAAGGTAACACCGAAGAATTCTCCGTAAAAATCCGACAATGTGTGACGACTAAGTCCGGTTCAATAAATTAGTAATTAGATTAACATAAGGAAAGAATTTAATGGCCATGCATGTATTGAGGGAGGGAACGTAATGATAATTGTAGCTTCAAGGTAGAATGCTGGGATTAAAGTCTATATTTTTAATAGTCATTTGAGTTTTGAATTATTTGTTTTGTGTTGGTATAAACAAAAGATGAGCAGTTGCATCTATGTCATGTTTTACAGAATCTAGTAATATAAATTATTTCAGAAGTAAGTATTATCATTATTGATCCTAGTAAGAACCATTCCAGACCACATGTTATAAATCAAAATAATAACGTACGTAAATTTGCAAGTCCGAAATCCTGTAGAGGTAGACAAATTGCCCGCCTCTATTAACCCTGCAAAATTTAAATTTATCGTGATCGCGTCATTTCGGCTTGATACCTATTAAAACAAGGGCAAGGAGAAAAAATATAGTATTATAATTAATATCAAAGTAAATGACGGTCAGATTTTGCGTGTGGTAAGAATGTAACATTTGTTTAGATAAAATAAGCCGGAATGAAAAGCTCTCCGAGTCAAGAATCTTTCTCAGGGAAATTTTGATAATCCGTTCTTGGAACAACTTTAAATGAAGAAAGGTATATTTACAACCACTTACCCAGGCTACCAACCCATTCCAATAGCTATTTTCAATGTTTGAAACGGAGGAAATGGTGGATTATGTTTTGTTGTACACTAATGAGGATATAGAAAGACAGAAAATTAATTATAAGTCTTAGTCTGGTTTTATAGCATGTGTGGATCAGAAAACCAAATAAAAGTCCTTATTAGTCGTGTGGATGAGTGGTGTTTTGAAGGATTCAAACCTAACTTGTAGACATGTTTTACAAAGTACAAATATACGGTCCACTATTTTTAAGATGCACCTTTCCAAAGCCAGAGAGGATTTCTAATTAATAGCTAGAGGTTTGATAGTAAACTCGAGAGTAAAGACCACAAATTTACAAATTTGCGCCTTTCGGAAAGTTTTAAATTTTTTATTCAATTTGTGTGTTTAATATTATCTCCTTCCGGATACGTCATAGTAGATAAGACTCCTTTCTTCTTTAGAGGAAAATCATTTAAAATCTATTTGCCAAGTAATCCATAAAAGTATGATATGAAAGTGATTTTAATTTGCAATGCCAAAATCTTTCTATTTCTGTGCTAGTGTACCTTTTATTGGAAAAGAGTAAAGAGCCCACGAATTAAGAATTCCTACACAGAATGTATTAAAGTTGACTTCTTCACTTTGATTTTATTTGGCTTGTCTTCTTCAATTCATTACACAAACAGAAAAGTAACTACGGACAATTCGTTCAGTTCTTGTGAAGTTCCTGATAAATTGGCAGTGAAGAAGCTAATAATGGTGGGAACATTGAGCAAGAACAAGGCGGCCATACCTCCTATCTTAAAAAACGTGAAAAATTCCCCAAACTCTCCTGCATAAGGATACCAGAAAAATGAACACTTGTTTCATTTTCTTCTAATAAAAGTTGTTTTAGTCTCAAGTACAACACACAAAAGAAGAAATTGATGAACAATCAAAAAAGCCAGAAATTGCGATATATTTCTTGTCTAAAGCGGACGTATTTTATAAGCTTTGCCACTCCTAAACAACAACTGAAAAGACAAAACGGTGGTTCCTTCTTTCTTCTACGGAGTTCTGGATGCAGCAGGCAATTTAAGGTTTATGTTTTATACAAATCCAATGGTGGAACTGCAAGCAGGGTACGCCTTCTAAAAACGTTGCCACTATCATTAGCAGAAGCCCTAATGAGGAGATTATTACGAGCAAATCATTATCTAGAGAAATTAAATTAAATATTAGAATCTTGGTTAATGAAAAGTGTAAAATTCAACAGAGTCCTCTAACCAAACACTAAAAATATTCTATTACTGTGAAAGGTTCAGAGATAGAAAAGGTATGGGACGTGTCGGCTGAGGAAAAGGTACGACTGCATGTGTAAAACCTGTGTGAACAAAACTTAGCGTGTGCTGCATTGACATTGTAACATACTGCATATTTTTCTTTTCAACTCTCCAGTTATCTACACATAATAAAACTAAATAAATGATAATTTAATGCCAATAAAATGAATATTTTGTAAAGGCTGATATCTTTTATCATGTCTTTCTATCTTTTTGCTTCTTTCTAAGCGTTTTTAAGTTTAAGTGATCTTTAATCCCTTACTTCCCTTTATTGTTAAAAGTGTATAAAAATCGATGATTTGTATATATTTTAAATGAAAATGCTCCGGATTATATACGACTCCACCGTGGGAAATACGTCCAACATTTTCACCGTAGGGTTCTAGGGTTAATAATACCCTTCGTAATGCACTGTTTTAATTTTCTAAATTTGATATAAAGTGCTGCGTAATTAGCCTACTAACTGAATTTTTCTTTATCTGTTCTTCAAGTATTTCGTGAAAATTTATTATCCTTTGTTCACCATTACGATAATCGAGAACATTCTCCCATGATTCGTTATGTTTATCAGTTACAAAAATTGTATAATAGATTTTAAATTTTATTATTGATATAAAAATGAAAGATATTTCTAACCGAGGGGTCAGACTATGTTACTTATATGTTTTGGGGTCGCTGGAACAGAATCTGACGTCTATATATCATTATCTTATTAGATTTTCGCAGAACCTAAAAAAAAAATTAAAAACTGTGTCCTGCTTGGAGAGAAGGATAGTGATCTGGCGACAACGATGTAGGCAATCTGCCACAAAAACAACGGAATGAGTGTTGTATCGTCAGGGGTAAATGCCACCTCTATCAATTAGTATAATTAATCTGAATTAATAAAATTGTATGTGATGAAGTTAAATGGACTTCATATTCGGTTTTAGCAACCCCAAAAATTATAGGAAACATAGTCTGACCCCTCGGTTAGAAATATCTTTCATTTTTTATATTTTTTGAAGTTAGGTTAAAAACGTGATGTGATGGAGTAAAATGGACACCGAATTAATATTTAGCGACCCTAAAAACATATATAGAAAATATGGTCTGATTCCCAAACACAAACACAATTATTTTGTGCGGCTGATCTTCGGATACTACGTTATTGCTTACGTACGTTATTATTAAGTTTCTTAAATCACTTATTGCAGCATAAATGTCCAACTGTATCTTAACCAAACTGATGGTTCCAAAATACAAAATTCAACTCAATCCATGCAAATGAGCCGTCAAGATGTTCACACTCTAATCACTCTCCCCCGCGAGAAAGACGCTTGAGTTACTCTTGCCAGAATCAAGTTAATAGAACTAAATCCATTAATACACAGATCCAGGTCGTTACCACACAATTCAACATTAAAATAAACAAAGCAATAATGAGACTCATCTTCAATACCACTGCTATATTTTCTTCAGTACAACACGTCTTAACACTCTCACTCAATATAGATGCCCTTTGGTTCCCCCCCCATTTCTTATTCCTTCAATACAGAGAATTTCTTTCACTTATTTTGTTTCCAAATTTAAACTAAAACAAATACGACTTTCACGTCTTGCGCATTCATTCCATGTCCTCTGAGCCGACGGCAGGGCCTGGTTCTTGAGACAATGGCCTTGCGGCTCACCTTATTGGACACATTAATCTATGGCCCGACAGCGTGCTAACGAACACGCACAAAGCCAGCCTCTTCCCTTTGTGCCTTATCCTGGCATCTCCCCGCGAGCAAGGCGCAGAAGGGCAAAGTAATTGCGAAAGGAGGCCCAACATGTGAACGCCCTCAGTAATTGAAAATAAATTAAATGTCCTGCTTTGACGCAGAAAATGTGTCAAAAAAAGTTCGTAGAAACACAAATTTTATGAATATTAGTATTTAATTTGTATATTAAGGAATATATTTGAATTAAATATAACGAGTTTATAACGAACTAGAAACTTATTTTTATTCTCCCAAACTGAAGGGTGTGTACGGATGTTAATGTTCAAATATTACATTTTACTTCAGTGACTCAATAAGTCCACGATGTTTATTAGGTTCTTCTATATTACAATTCATAGTACTTTAATACATACAACATATATAAACAAACTAATTGAAAAACTAAGTAAGCAATGTGAAAAAAATTATCGTGTAAAAGATACGTCCAGGCTTATAACGAGATCATTGGAAAATTAAAATTCATGATCGGAATAATACCACGCTTTCCTCCAAAATTAATGGAAAGTGAAAATATCAATGAAGTTATTCAAAATATATTTTGTAAAATATTAATCAATTGTATCTATTGAGAATTGACACAATTTTTAAAATGAGAGGACGGTAGACCGATACTTTCATTAAAGGCATTGAAGGCATACTTCCATTAAAGACATACTTTCATTAAAGGCAAAAGTGAGGAATAGTGAGATGGTTGAAACTGGATCAAAAAGTAGTATCAGTGAAATCGCATTGCAATTCTTTCATTGATGAGAATTCAGCCGGCAGCAGCGAGTGTCTCTCACCCCACAGGGTGCTACAGTGTGATTCAGAAAAAATATTACAAATGTGGTAGGGGGTTGAAGATGATCATTGTTTACCAATTAACCTCTGGTGGTATATCCCATGTAACAAAGTTAGACCTGTGACATTTGTTCCAGATTGGTAGGCCAGCCATCACGAATTGATGTCTCTAGGGTACACGTTCCGATACAGTAAAAATAGTTCGTAAAATCCGCCAGACTCTAATATATGTTGAGTTGCCTATCTGTCAAGGGCAGAGGTAACATCAGTGCCTACATTACTTGAAAAATCCCATCACGTGTTCATTTGCAAAAAATTATCCTATTTGCCCCTAGATGCCATAGAAGTTCATAACATTTATCCTAAAGCAAGATGCAGGAGGAAAATGTGTTCTATGCGTTCTGATTGCACGTCGCTAAGCAGGCCAAGGGTGTGTTGCAGATCCACCTGAGGTGAACTTGGACCTCGGCGCCAACCTCAACGCCTCCTTCATCCGAGAGGGCGACGACGTGTACTTCGACTGCAGCGTCCGCGCCAATCCCTGGATCCACAAGGTCGTCTGGAAACACAAGGTCCTGTGCAGCACCGTTCTTCTTTGGCCTCATTAGTTGCTTATAAGTGAGTGAGACTGGTAGCAATTTTGAATAATACAATGATATAAACAGGTGTTGAGTTGATATGACCGTCTTTACGTTCGTACATGACATTCAGAAAAGCAAGAAATTATTTTATTATCAAGCTTTTACTAGTACATGTCTGGTGAAACTTGTTTAACATACTTAAACCTTCTGCATGCTTAAGAACTGCTTATTTTCTTGTGCTATGTTTAAAATTTTAACAGGGACTTAGTTTAAAAAATCTAAAAAGTGCGCTTAGATATGAACGTCCCACACAAATCTGCAATCGGAATACAATGTTATTCAATCCTGGAATATGATTCTATACCCATTGCAGCACTGAAGTATAAAAATCTGCAAGTCTCTTTAAAGAGGCTGAGCAGAGGTGGCAGGGCTGTGATTTTCTGAACAGTTGGGTGGCAGCTGCAAAACATTCTGAGAAACGTACGACCTCAGAGGGTGATTGATCACGATTTTGGTTATTGGACATCTGGTATGAGGCTCAGCAGGACTAACGAGCAAAGACGGCCTCTGGACAGTAATGCGGGTGTCATCTTGAACAACTAGACGACAGTGGTGCAGTTCATCATTAAATATATCATTATTTCTTGACCATCTGTGATGAGGCTGATCCGTGATGTCGCATAGGGGCCACCTCTG
This sequence comes from Acheta domesticus, assembly GCA_031308135.1. Taxonomy (NCBI): domain Eukaryota; kingdom Metazoa; phylum Arthropoda; class Insecta; order Orthoptera; family Gryllidae; genus Acheta; species Acheta domesticus. The sequence continues at coordinate 177,879,919 of JAHLJT010000631.1, read as the reverse complement.
TACAGCAGTCCAAGCGTGGGCGTTATCCGGAGCCTCCAAACGTTGCTGCTGCAGTAAATGTTTTTGCATCTTGATAATCTGTCATTCGGTGTGCTGGATCGTTGCACAGGTTTGGCCGCTGCAGGTCAATGTCAGTGCGAGCGTCATCCTGAGCAACTAGTAGCCGGTGGAGTAGGTATGCATATATGCCTTTGATTCCTGTGCACCTGTCATTAGGCTGAGCAGATGTGTTGCGCAGGGGCGGCCGCTGCACAGCAACGCGAACGCGGGCTTAAGCCTGAGCAACCAGACGCTCGTGCTTAGTGTATGCTTAACCATGCCTTTGGTTCCTGTGCATCTTCTATGAGGCTGAGCAGAGGTGTTGCGCAGGGGCGGCCGATGCACAGCAACGCGAGCGCGGGCGTCATCCTGAGCAACCAGACGCTCGTGCTTAGTGTATGCTTAACCATGCCTTTGGTTCCTGTGCATCTTCTATGAGGCTGAGCAGAGGTGTTGCGCAGGGGCGGCCGATGCACAGCAACGCGAGCGCGGGCGTCATCCTGAGCAACCAGACGCTCGTGCTTAGTGTATGCTTAACCATGCCTTTGGTTCCTGTGCATCTTCTATGAGGCTGAGCAGAGGTGTTGCGCAGGGGCGGCCGATGCACAGCAACGCGAGCGCGGGCGTCATCCTGAGCAACCAGACGCTCGTGCTTAGTGTATGCTTAACCATGCCTTTGGTTCCTGTGCATCTTCTATGAGGCTGAGCAGAGGTGTTGCGCAGGGGCGGCCGATGCACAGCAACGCGAGCGCGGGCGTCATCCTGAGCAACCAGACGCTCGTGCTTAGTGTATGCTTAACCATGCCTTTGGTTCCTGTGCATCTTCTATGAGGCTGAGCAGAGGTGTTGCGCAGGGGCGGCCGATGCACAGCAACGCGAGCGCGGGCGTCATCCTGAGCAACCAGACGCTCGTGCTTAGTGTATGCTTAACCATGCCTTTGGTTCCTGTGCATCTTCTATGAGGCTGAGCAGAGGTGTTGCGCAGGGGCGGCCGATGCACAGCAACGCGAGCGCGGGCGTCATCCTGAGCAACCAGACGCTCGTGCTTAGTGTATGCTTAACCATGCCTTTGGTTTCCTGTGCATCTTCTATGAGGCTGAGCAGAGGTGTTGCGCAGGGGCGGCCGATGCACAGCAACGCGAGCGCGGGCGTCATCCTGAGCAACCAGGACGCTCGTGCTTAGTGTATGCTTAACCATGCCTTTGGTTCCTGTGCATCTTCTATGAGGCTGAGCAGAGGTGTTGCGCAGGGGCGGGCCGATGCACAGCAACGCGAGCGCGGGGCGTCATCCTGAGCAACCAGACGCTCGTGCTTAGTGTATGCTTAACCATGCCTTTGGTTCCTGTGCATCTTCTATGAGGCTGAGCAGAGGTGTTGCGCAGGGGCGGCCGATGCACAGCAACGCGAGCGCGGGCGTCATCCTGAGCAACCAGACGCTGGTGCTGCAGTCGGTGCGCAACCACTCATCTGGACTATACGCGTGCATTGCTAGCATGCGGAGGGCGAGGGCGAGAGCGAACCATTTCATCTCAACGTTAAGTGTAAGTTGTACTTTTTTCGTCAAGATAAAGCTGTTTTACAGTTTTCATTTTCCTGTCGAAATACAGGAACTTAGTTAAGAAACAACGCGTTATAAATGCGTCAAAAAACAATTATCCCTAATCTTAAAGGAACGTACAATGTGTATTTGAAATAGTACTTTTGTATTATTTCTACAGTAAAGTTCTGCATAAATATTCTCTTGAGAGCAATTGTTTGGATATTTAAATCTGAAATTACAGGATAACACATCCTTTTTAATGAGACTATATGAAAAAATTCAGATGTAGAAAATTTTATAAGTAAAAATAAAATTCTAGATTTTAATATGATATTTTGATATGATATATATAACAACAAATAGTCAGACTGACTTCTTTAAACTTCATTCTTATAGTTCATTCAGGTTTTTATTCCTTAATGAACCAAGAAAACAGAGGGCAAAACTAATAAAAATAGCAAAAGACCGTTGGAGTCTAAATAAACACTTCTCAGTTTTGTTTACCTTAATGTGAATATAAATTCCATATACGAGTAAAATCATATCTTTGTTCGTAACCAACGATGTATGACACAATCTAAGAATAAATATTTATGAATTGAAACTTCATTATTATCTGATTTCCGACTACATTATTTCAAATACAAGATGATTGCACATGAGTTTGTTCAAATACAAGATGATTGTTCTAGAGTTATCTGCGTCAAATTTTAATAACGTAATTTCAAACGAATGAGTATTTTTTATTATTAAATATGTTCTGCATTTTATCTTACAAGATGCAGAAATGAAGAAACAATTACTTTCGTTCTTATTGCTTTGTCGAGTAATTTGCTATGTTATTTATTCATTCATTCAAGACGATTGCGATGTACTTTTGCGAGTTTTCTTGGTGCTTGCTTTTAGACCGTTTAGAAAACCTTTCTTTGTTCCTTTGGATGTCTTTCCACGCAACTCGCATTCATTTCAGCGGAAAGGTCTAGACGCTGTTCTGAATAAAGGAACGAGGAAGATATATGAAATTCTCCTGAATAAGATTGTAGAAATCCGGTGAGGTAGACGTCTGTTTCGGTAGACTGAGTAGGTAATATGCAGGCCTCCAGGAAGAATTTGAAGCATGTTCAATTAATTATTTACATCCACATTCTTTTAGATATACTCAGAATGAGATATATCTTGATATTAATTGTGAAGGAATTGTTTCATTCATTATAAATGATGCAATACTAACTTTTGTACTTCAAATTCTTACAATTCATTATAATTGCTGCTTATAATAAATGTTACCAAAGTATTATCATCATTTTATACTGGTTTATCATTTACTGGTCGGTGCATTTGTGCAAAGTTAAATAAAAAAATATATTTGATGGAACTGACCTATAATACAAGCATTAAACATTAAAAAAACATAACATTCTACAGACTTTTGTAAAAAACTACATTTTCAGACAGTAAATACAGTTATTAGTTTCAAATTTCACGAATTAAAAGTAATTCTCGATCCCTGTGAATAATTAAATCACATCAGAAAATATTAAATCAAAACAAAAAACACCACCATGTTTCCACTTGATAGAGAAAGAAAATCAAATGATCGATACACTATTTAATAATTTGGAAGTCCCATTTTTTCTCCACTCGGTCTCCTGAATTAGCGCGCCTGCAGCATACGCGCAGCGGAGTCTCCAGCACGCCCGCGTAATTGAGAAACCCGAGTGGAAACCTCTGGGAGGGGATACGTAGTCTGGAGCAATCCACTCGCTCATGCACGGCACGATTTCTGTTTTTACCCGAAGACCATCAACGCCGCTGACCTCGCCGCCGTAAAACGCTCCAACTAGGGAGGGCGATAAAAAATTGTCCAAATCGGTTGGGAGGCACGGGACACCTTCGCGAGTCTGGTAATACGTGCCACGCAAACACGACAGCGTGTAAACTAAATTGATATGAACAAACGCTGTTTTCTATATCATCATATTTCCTATATTATTTCTCACGGATATTACGTATCAACAAAAATAGTGTTGAGAAAAAATGTTTATGTCATTAACAATGTTTTTATTAGCTTACAAGAAAATGTGTTTTCATATCAAACTGAATTCTTCTTTTTTACTAGAATATGTTGCGAGGAGTAAATAACAGATGAAGAAATATTTGCATATTAGTGCACTTACAAACAAATATTAAAGCAGTATCTCAGCGATCATAATTGGCTGATACAAGATAGATCATGTACAAATAAGTCGGAATAAAATCCTCAATTACGAAATTGTTATATCTGTCTATCCCTACATTTTCTGGCAAAGGCAAATGTGTATTCAATTTTTACTTTCTGGTCCAACTTCGTAAGAAGATAAAGTATTGTGTTTGTGCGTCGGAAATCGGTGAGTTTGCGACAGCAAAATGTACTGCTGGTCACTCTAACTAAAAATTATGTAAATCTTATTCCTATTTGTACACACTCAGAAATGTCATTTAAATTGATGTATAAATATGTAACCTTGTACGTTAAAAAGAGTTAAATATATTTGCACATTAAATTTCTGGCCTCATCATTCCCATCGTATATTCATAATCACCAGTCCATAAAGTTTATTCATACATTCCTTCCAGAAATTACCATAAAGCTTTAACTCTTGCATCCTAATATGCATGTGTACATTAAATTTCATGTGCGTTCATGATAATTACTTTAATGTACTTTTCATTAAAGTAATGCAAAGATTTCTGACAATGTAATTAATTACTTCGTCCATCATGTTGAGTAGTTAAAATTCATGTACTGTAGGTCCTTGATTCGAAAAATCAAACGACGGCAAAACATTTGTCTGACCGTTCGTCTGTAGTCAACTCTAGCGTCTCAACCAGTTCAGACGATTTCTCCAAAATTGATATTCCCCAATCGATGTGAATGATCTCATGTGTCAAATGGAATTTTGGATTTTTGCGGATAATTTACATGAAGTCTCAACATTTTCAAAAAATTCTCAAAACTAGGTCCAAATTTGTTGATTAAACTCATTCCTCGGAACGCTTAAAAATGGCACGGGTCACTTTTTTGTTGAACTACTCGATTTTTCGCTACTTCCAAAAGTTCGTATTTTTTCGGCATCTTCCTACAAGTACAATATTAATAATGGAGTTTTTCCCTTAATGAAATCTATTTTCCAAAGAGATATATTGAAATAATAATATTTGGAATTCTTCAAAAATATAATTTTTAAACAATTATTTTCTCAAAAATCTGCTCAATCTTATCTTTAAATTTTCTCGTCAAAGGCTGGTAAGAGAATGGTCTTGGTTACATTTCCGGCGAACTCTGTATTTTCGGAAGTTACATAACATTTTTAAGGCATGTAGACTTTTTTGAAAAAATGATTGGCGTAGATTCTACTTTTATTTAATGCAATTTTTTTAAAAATCTTAAAAAGTTTTCAAATTTTTTCCTTAAGTTTTTTTGCACAGATATACCATGAAGTGCTTAAAATTGGTGCAGGTCTTATTTTCGTGAGTCTCTGAATTTGGGGGAAAATGTGAGAAATTATGTGCTGTTGTATCACCACTAGTTTTATTTACTGCCAAAACGATATTTGCATCTCATCTTTCCTACATATTGATTTTAGTTGACGCTTGAATTACATTTTTTAAAATGCAAATCTTGTTTGATATTAAACACCCTGCAGCAGAAAATAGCGAAGCAATGTACAACACGCAACAAAACCTCGTACCAACACCAGTCCTTTAATAAGGGGTTTTTGTGGCGTCTTCTCCATGCGAGGGAATTTCGCAATTTGCGGTGAAACACGGTTTCCTTCAAAAACAGACGCGATAATAAACTTCTCATAAATTGTGGTAGTATTACTTTTTCTAATTTTCATAGCTCGTTTAAATGCAGTATGTGGCACGGAAAAGTATATTGAGCGTGGGTAACATATGTGGTTTTGTGCTTGAATCTATGAAAAGCTTTTTCTTACTTTCAAACGATGTTTTGGAGTCGCACTGCAGTAAAATGGAAAGCGGCTCTTAAAACGTAAAATTTCAGAGCAATTTCAAATCACTTTTAGAGTTACTCTAAAGCACAGAAATGAAAAAAATGTAAATGTATTTTTTAATCTTTTACTTTCTGTACTTCTGGTACACATGTTGCAATTAACTTATTATTTTATCTAAAAAGTAAATTAAATTAATTTATACTTGATTCCAAATAATGGACTACTATTTTATTTTCTTCTGCTCGTTTACTATGGTCATCATTATTATAATTTTATTATTATTATTATTATCATCATTATTTATTCGTTTACTTCCATTTAATTTATTCAAAGTTTATTTTCTTACAACCGAAAGGTACGAAAATGTATAGAAATTTTCAACAGCGAGGACGGACGTTCAGCTAATTTATGACGTAACATATAACTAGTTCATTCTTCTATAAGAGGCACGTAGTATATAATGCGGAGGTGTTTAGTGCAGACTTTCCATTTTATCAAATCCTACTGCGATAGCCACAATATACGCGGTTCGAATATTGCTCCATATGACGAATATTGTTGCAGACGCGCCGGTGTGCCGCCCGCACCAGCAGCGCGTGTACGGCGCGGCGCGGCTGGAGACGCTGCAGGTGTCGTGCGAGGTGGACGCCAACCCGCCCGCCGCGCTCTTCCGCTGGTCCTTCAACAGCTCCGCCGTGGCGCCGCGCGAGGTGACGGCCGTGGCGTCGGCGCCGGGCGGCGGCCGCTCCCTCGCCGCCTACACGCCGCGCGCCGAGCGCGACTACGGCACCCTGCTGTGCTGGGGCCGCAACGCGCTGGGCGCCCAGGCGCAGCCGTGCGTCTTCCACGTGGTGCCCGCCGGCCGGCCCGAAGCGCCCCGCGGCTGCGCGCTGCGCAACCGCACCTGGAGCGCGCTGCAGGTGGCGTGCGCGCGCGGCTTCGACGGCGGCCTGCCGCAGCGCTTCACGCTCGAGGTGTTCGCGCACGCAGACACTGCAGGCGCTGCAGGCAGGCGCCTCGTCGCCAACGTCACGGCGCGCTCGGCGCCCGAGTTCACGGTGGCGGGGCTGGAGCCGGGCGCCGCCTACCTGCTGCAGCTGTACGCCAGCAACGGCAAGGGGCGCAGCGAGGACACGGTCAGCCTGCGCGCCTCCACGCTGCGCGCCGGCGCACAGGAGCCACGGAGGACAGCTGCGGCGGGTGAGTGCACTAACAAAAGACAATGCATGGCCTTACTTCGGCCGGCGACCGGGAGCTAAGGAGGACAGCTGCGGCAGGTAAATGCTGTAAAAGACAAGGATACTGTCACTTTGCGCGCCGACACCCAGAAGTCACGGAGAACAGCTGCGGCGGGTGAGTGCACTAATGAAAGGAAGAGATGGTCATTTAAGGGGAACAACTGCAACTGGCAAGTGCACTAAGGGGAAAGTACACCTTCACACTGCACGCCGGCACTCAGGACCCGCGGAGAACAGCTGCGGTGGATGAGTGCTCTATTAATACACACCTTACTGCGCCGGCGCGCAGGAGCCGCGCAGAACAATTGCAGTGGCTGAGTGCACTAAGGGGCAAGGAGAATCTCACACTGCGCGCCGGCACCCACAAGAAGGAGAACAGCTGCGGTGGATGTGTGCAAAAATAATAGGCAAAGATACGGCTTTACTGTATCGGCACCCATGTGCAAGGAGATCAGCTGCAGCGGTTGAGTGCACGAAGGGGAACGGAGACTCTTACACTGCGCGCCGACGCCCACAAGCGAAGGAGAACAGCTGCGGCAGGTGAGTGGACAAAGACATGGCCTTAATGTGCGCCGTGTAAAGAAGTCACGGAGAACAGCTGCGGCGGGTGAGTGCACTAATGAAAGGAAGAGATGGTCATTTAAGGGGAACAACTGCAACTGGCAAGTGCACTAAGGGGAAAGTACACCTTCACACTGCACGCCGGCACTCAGGACCCGCGGAGAACAGCTGCGGTGGATGAGTGCTCTATTAATACACACCTTACTGCGCCGGCGCGCAGGAGCCGCGCAGAACAATTGCAGTGGCTGAGTGCACTAAGGGGCAAGGAGAATCTCACACTGCGCGCCGGCACCCACAAGAAGGAGAACAGCTGCGGTGGATGTGTGCAAAAATAATAGGCAAAGATACGGCTTTACTGTATCGGCACCCATGTGCAAGGAGATCAGCTGCAGCGGTTGAGTGCACGAAGGGGAACGGAGACTCTTACACTGCGCGCCGACGCCCACAAGCGAAGGAGAACAGCTGCGGCAGGTGAGTGGACAAAGACATGGCCTTAATGTGCGCCGTGTAAAGAAGCCACGAGAGGACCAGATCTCCGCAATACCACAGGACATCCTTTACTGAGTGAACCAGAACTTATTTAGGTGTCAAGAATGTTCTAGGGCCGCAGTGAGCAGTGCCAGCATCTACTATATCGTGAGTACAATTTAAAATTTCCAGCAGCAAGACGCCACCTACCCTCTTCGGCGTTCCTTCCGACCGCCGTCTCCATTTCCCCGGCATCCACGAGCTCGTTCTCTGAGGCCAAATCCACGTGCGACCAGCATATTTTCAAAATGGTCACACTGTGTAAAATAGAGTATATTCATTATAGAAAACTGCTGAAGTAAAGAATAGTGTGCAATGAATAGTATGCCACATTATTGCAAAAGTTTCTGTCGTAATTATGTTTGCGTGAGTAGTTATTGGCAAGCAACTCCAACCCCTTTACTGCATTATTTGTTTTTATTTTTAATTGCAATAAATATATTTCACTACATTTATTTATCTTAATTAGGGGAAAATATTTAAAAAATCGGAAGTAAATATTACTTAAAAAACACAAAATTTAATTCTGTATATGCAAAATGTTATATAACAGAGTGTGTAGTTTTTGTTTTGGTTTTGTATTTTGAGTGTGAAGTTTCGATTCACGACGCCAATATCTATCTCTTCAACTCCAGTTATCTTATCTCCTTTATCGCCTAACAATGCATGGGGTGACATGAACGAATTGTGTACATCGCATGTAATATGAAATAGTTCGTAATTAAATAGTTGGAATGCGTTTATGACCTGAAAAACATAGTCCCTAGATACAGAGAGTAGCGCATTCCATCATTCCACCGATCCCGCCATTTTATGTCCAGTGGTCAGGAAAATTGAAACTATCTAGTATTGTGTATGTAGAGAACCATGAATCGACCGTAAACCAATATTAATATTCCTGAAAATCTTCGTAATGTCACCAATTATTTTAATTTCCCTTCAGTTATGGTTAGGTGCCTGACGGGGTTGTCAGGTGGGAGAATATTAAATGGCGGAGTTTGCGCTACTGTCTATATCTAGGGATTTTAGAAAAACATTATGTTGCAGCTGAGTTACACTATGCACTAAAGGGTTCCTTGGGCGCTGCGCGTGTGGCAGGGCCCGGCGCGGGCGGCGGGCTGGGCGCGGCGGCGCTGTGGCCGCGCGAGGCGCTGCCGCCGCTGCTGTGGGCGCTGGCGGGCGCGGGGTGCGCGCTGGCGCTGGCGGGGGCGGCGGCGGGCGGCGCGGCGGCGCTGCGCGCGCGGGGCGTGGCCGTGCCGTGCGCCGCGTGCGCGTGCTGCGGCGCCGACTACGACGACGAGGACGCGCGCTCGGGGGACGCGGGCTCGTCGCCCGGCAGCGAGCGCGCGCTCAAGGAGGCGGCGCTGGCGGCCAAGGCGCTGGCGCTGGCCAAGGCGGGCGCGGGCGCGGGCGCCCAGGGGCCCAGGGGCGGCGACGACGCCCAGGCGGCGGGGGCGGGGCCCGCCGCCGGCAGCACCATGGTGGCGCGCGCCGAGGGGCCGCTGGCCGGCAGCACGGTGCTCGCGCACGCGCACAACCCGCTGCTGCAGATGCACGACGACGCGCAGGACAACCCGGACGTCGTGCCGCACGCCAACGGTACGTGCCTCCCTCGCCCTTCGTCGAGGTTCCTTCAAATGATAATCGCAAAGTCTCTAAAATTGTTACCCAACACTGTACAATCCTAGATGATAAGCAAAAATGCTTTCTACTTCAGATGTTAAATTGAAGGGCTTGTAGCAATAACAAGATAGGCCACAGCGGTATCTGCATGTTTTCTACTACAGCAAAACCTGTCTAAACCGGAATCGTTTGGGTCCAACATTTTCTTCCGTCTTGAACAGGTTTAAGCTTAATCAGATTTGCTATAAAAGGTGTTAATTCAGAAAACGCAGTTGTTCAAAGTTGGAATAGATTGTATGAGTACATTATCTGACAAAAAAACTACATTTCAAAGAATCAAAGACGTCACGGAAGAGACAAAGAAAATGACATACAGAAACTCAACACTAAGTGTAATCTTCTTCAGTACGATGCCACTACACTTACAAGTTATGCTTATTTTTGAAACAATATTTGTTTTCCGTTTTATTCAGAATTTTTAAAGCCGTCGTAGTAGAAATACCCTTTCGTTTCCGCTTTAGGCAGGTTTCCGATTTACCAGTGTAATTTGCGAAGGAAAATAGTTCGTTCTGATACATTTCTGGCATAGGCACGTTTTCGCCTTATCAAAGATCCGCCTTAGGTACTTTAAAAAGTAAATATCTTTAAAAAATAAATAAATTTGGTGAAAACTTGCAACTAAAATCTTGTTTAATTATGAAAGGAGTGGGGCCAGAAACTAGATGAAACACACTTCTACCCAACTCGAAATATTAATTATTCCACCCAACTTGAAATTAAAATTTACGAAAAGCGGTAAGTTTGATACACTTGCCCAATCATGTGGCTTATCGTGGTGGGCTGTTATGGATTGGCTGTTTATTTATTTATTTATTTATTTATTTAGTCAAAAAAACAGTAAAAACTGTATATGACGTGTGGGGAAAGAAATTTATCTGCGCACATTTTCTTGAGGGCCAGAAGTTTATTAAAAAAAAAAACAAAAAAAAACGAAAACGAAAAAATTAATTTAGAAAATAATTATATTAGAAAAATAAAGATATTTGAAAAATGTTTTTTCCCGAGTTATAGAAAATCAATTTCAACTGTAAATGAACTACAAGCAAAAGGAGTGCTCAACAAAACGTGCGCACAGTGAAGCTACATTTACGTCCAGAAGCAAAACAAGGGGCCAATCTCAGCATTTGCTCTATGGATCAGGGAAACTGGACAAAAACCTGATCGAGATGGGGAATGGGGAGATGGGGATGTTATTGAAGGATTTGGTGAAGTAGCAAGAAGGATTTTTACAATTAGTGGAAAAAATACAAAATGTTTACCATGTGACGTACCACACTCGGAGCTGACTGACTTCAGCGTATTCCTGAGCGCCATTTTAGAGTACTGTGGTTTACGTGAAGGGTTTAGTGGGATGGCGCAATGGAGGGCAGTTTTCTTCAAGAAGAAGTCTTATTCAGATTGAAGCATCATTTATTACAATTAAACGAAGAGAGAAGGGGAGGAACGATAGATTAGATAAAGGAAATGCATAGGGAGTCGAGCTCAGACATGGCGGTCTCTTACCCCATCACTCCGTGGACCACGCGCAGCGGGGATGACAGCAGCGGCAGCGGCAGATTTCTGCGAGCGAGTCATCATTGATGAGGGCTTCTGGTGAATTGGTGCAGGTCACTCCTCCGTTCTCAAGTGAGCCTCTGATTCGCCTGTCTCCTACTGCTACTACCACTGCTATCTCTCTCGTCTCTTCTGCTCTCCCTGTATACATCGGCCCTCGCTTGCATGCAGCAGCACTTTTTAGAAGTTGCGCCGCCGGGATGTTACGCTTGCCGATGCAAGCCGCTTGCCTTCGGTAACGCTCCCGGCACGTTGTGGAGTAATGGTGGCTCTCCACAACCATTTGTCTTTAAACTCCTAAGCCATTTGAGTAAACACAGTAAAATAGTACTAAATTAGCTCATGCGCACATCCCTGCTTTGTTTTCGACGCAGTCATATTTTAGTAAATTCATGTCGTCTCCTGGGCTTCTTAATTGCCGTTTTGGCTCTTAGATATCTAATTTCGTTGTCAAATCTGATAGTCGCTATAATTCGGCAATACTATGGGTAGAGGGAAAATGATTTCTTGAGTCTCTTTACAAATCCCTTTAGACGTACAGATCTCAAACCGCATTATCGTGACTTCACAATAATGTGGCGTGCATCGTGGCAACGTTTTCAAGCGGGCGGCATGCCTAAGCCCGAAGCTGTAGTGAAAGGGCGCACCTGAGCTGAAAATAGACGCCAGAATGTGTGTGCTCCAAGAAACACCCCACGCAAACTATTGAGAAAGGATATTGGCGAGTCTAGAACGATTGTGCAGGATCCCTGGAATTGACTAGCGATCGAGCCTGGGGACGCCGACAGCATGACGCCGGGGGGGCGCTTTCTGCGCTCGCGGAGATTCAGAGAGATTCGTAGAGCTTGTTGTTAGCCGAAAGGCTGGATGGGATCTGCAGTGCACTCCAGCACGTGGTTTCCGGGACGGAGACCGGTTTGGCGCGAGGCCATGTAGGTACATTGGCTACCGGGGACTTTACGTCCGATAGCATCGCATCACGCGTTGTTACCTGCTTTCGAGCAGTGGCACTGGGCTGTAGGGCCTAGGGACGGTCGCGAAGTTTTCGCGGCCAAGGGGGAAAAAAGGTTGCAGGGGTTATTCAATATTTGTAAATTTATTTAATTGTTAAGGTCTTTGTAAATAAATGTAAATATATTTATCTTAAACGCAGTGTCTGTGTTCATTCACTCCAGTACGTCACAATAAACATAATAGAAGTAGAAAATTAGGTTGTCTAAAAAGGAACTTTGAATAACGCTTAGTGAAATATTCCTAGAATATTTTCACTTACCTCCTGCTAGTGAAGCTTGGAGGTTTCCAGAAAGGCCTACTGAGGACTTTATCATGTTGAGGTACAAGAACTCCATTCGTAACAGTTCATTTCTCAATATTTCTTATAACATTATAGAATGATTTAGAATATAACGCTTCTTACTACCGCCTCTAAAATCTCAAGCAAAGTATGTGCGTATATCTAAACAGACATTTTTCAATATTATTTGCCCACGAATAGGCCAACTTGGACCACGCATGCATGCATCCTGCACTTACTGGGCCTCATTAACATTATCTCGATGATAGGTGCTTGTAATTGTTCAAGGGATCAGAATTTAGCCGGATCCGATTTTTATCCCCCAGGGTTGTTACCCCGGGGGATAGGGAAGATTAAATGATGATAATGAGGGGTGAAAGGACGACACACACGTACAAACAAAAACACACTCATGCCGGAGGCGGGACTCAAACCTGCGATCCTTCCTTCCTTCCAAGATCACCACTGCATTACTTACTTAGCAATCTCCGCTATCTGGATCGTATTTTCAACATCATTATTATTATTATTATTATTATTATTACTATTGTTATTATTATCATTACTATTTCAGAGAGTGACTACGAGAACCCAATGTACAAGGCGCTAGAGGCGCGCGCAATTGGCAGCAGCACGAGGACGCACAGCGTAGATTCATCACTGCAAGCGCCCCTGTACGTCAGTCTCCACAACTACTCGCGGGTGCCCACAACGGTAAGGGTGTTATTCCTCTTGGAGAATAAAAATGTATTTATATTTATATTTTAATGATTACTCTACAAAATTGCATTCTTGGATTCTTTTCAAGCTAACAAGAACTGTCTTTCTTGAATACCTTACACATGAAGCTAATTCATTTCCTAAATTAGTATTAGAAATTGTTTCGACGAAAAATTTGCCTGAAATGTTTCAATTTTGTACATTGTATTAAAAGATAGTTTTAAGAATCCAAGATCTTAAGACACTAAACTTTCCTTTTGCCAAAATTGGTTCACACCGCATTGTCTACGCACAGATCCTCGTTTCCCCCCAGGAGAGCCTGTTGAGCTACGAGCCGCTGGCGCCGGTGGCGGCGGTGCGATGGCAGCCGTCGCCCTCCCTGCGTGACATGGCGACGCAAGCGCAGCCGCCGCCGCCCGCCCCCGGCCCCACCCCCGCGCCCGCGCCCACGCCCACCGCCGCGCCCAGCGCCGCCCCGCGGCAGAACGCTGAGACGCAGACGCCGCTGCCCATGCGCCACAAGGAGAGCGCCGTCTAGCGCCGGCTGCGCGGGGGAGGGGCGCCGCCCTTCGGGCCACGGCCTGCTGCGCAGGTGCAGTGACGTTATGATCCGATTTAAATGCAATGTCTCTTCACGGTCATGATCTGGAAGGAAAGGGGAACATTGTCATCCAATCCAGAGCTTTCTTAAATGTTTGGTATTGAAGCTTCCGATTGGATGACTGTGTCCCCCTCTCCTTCCAGCTCGTTACCTAGAGAAGACACTTCGTTTAACAGACACTGTTTATTAATGCTTGTTGCACACGGTGAAATGTTCTGTATTTTTTATAAAAAATTATTTTTATAAATGTAGCTTTTACACGGTGAAATTCGGAATTATGTTAAATTAACTGACATGTTCAAATTTTCACCAAATCGTATTAAGAAAGAACGAATCAATATTCATCAATACCGGTGAAATTTTTAAAATTTTATTTTACGTGAAAACATTTAAATACTGTGGGTGACGTGCTACAGGGAGAAATGTATTCTGTGCACGTTTTCTTAATTCTGGAATCCCTACCCTAAGCCTGAAGCTTAAGTTGAATTCTGAATACATAGAGAAATGAGCGTTTTTGTCGAGAGTTGTTTACAAAATATTCGCTTAGATGTAATAAATTTATTTTCAATCAATATCTGTATTGCTCTTGAAAAGACACATACTGAATGTGCGAAGTTTCGAGCTAATAATAAATGAATAAATTACAAAAGTTTTAATTCCTGAAATTTACCCATATTGATCCTATATGGTTCAAACCTATTTAAAGCTTACCAGGAAGAAATAACAACAATTTCAATAATAATAATAATAATAATAATAATAATAATAATAATAATAAATGTACAACATACTTGTCGATGTTGCTGTACCTTGCAATCAAAACGTCGTTACCAAGGAGGCAGAGAAACGTCTTAAATACAAGAGTTTGGAAATCGAGATCAGCCGAATGTGGGGCGTAAAAGCACAGGTCGCCCCGATAGTTATCGGAGCTCTGGGATTTGTTCCGCAAAATTTGTGTAAGAACTTGTCTAAACTCCCAGGTAATTCAAAAGCCTGGGAAGTTCAATAAATCGCTTTATTTGGAACAGCCCACATTTTGCGCAAAGTATTGTAGAGGCACCGACAGTCCCTATATCTATTCCTTAGGTAGCTGGTTGCAACCTGGAGTAGATTTTATATTCAGGCGACACATAACATCTTTAGTCGTGATTTAGAGGAATAATAATAATAATAATAATAATAATAATAATAATAATAATAATAATAATAATAATAATAATAATAACAACAACAACTAACCACACTAATGTGTGTATCATAAGTCACAATCACCGTCTGCTTAAAAGCAACACTGTGTTTTTCTTACACTTATCATTGTGATCGTATCATTAATGTTAAGTTCATTCTTGGATTATTAGTACACAGTATACTGTAGTGTGTTTCCAAATTGCACGGCTCATTTATGTATGGCTTTGTCGCTACCTAAGTGATCTCTTCTTCGGATGAGATATGAAAATATAGCGCGCCATGAGAAATAGAAATTAGAATGTGTCCTGGTAGCGGTGCATCTTTAAAACTTCATATTTTTACAAACCTATTACATATTTATTTTAGCCTAAGTATTATGGTATGAGATTCGTGACTACCAATAATGTATTTATGGAAGCCATCAACTAACAAAAACGTTTTACGAAGAAATGGGACTAAAGAGCTGTCGGGGGTGAAGAATATTTCTGAAGTAAACACTCTCACTTGTTTTCCAAATTGTCATTTTAGTCGTAAGCTTAACTCGACTATCCACATGGGCCTTGATCCTCCCTCTTTCCGGCTCAGTGTAAAGTAGCTATAACATACTCCTGTATTCATTGAACTCACGACGTCTAACGTGCGAAATGGGCAGTTGACGAAAAATAAGGAACGGAAAGCTTGAAAAATCAATTCGGATTTGATGGAAGGTTCTCACATCAAAATAGATTGGAGTTCATACTTAATAAGTTCCGTGAGAAGTGGATTCCTTACAGCAGACCTTCACAGCATTTTGCACTTTCACTGACCTCAGGAGCTGCGTGTGGGCAACTCGGGTGAAAATGATAAAATCGATAAAGGGTAGGGATGAGACCCAATCTAGGAGCAGGGACCACCAATCAGAATGCGCAATTCGAAAGATAACGCGTTAATTTAAAGAGCAATTGGCAAGAATATGACGGTCATATACATTTCAAGTAATATTGTATTTTGTATATTGCAAATGTTTGTTCTCGGTATATGACAGGGCGAAATATGAAACTACAACGAATTATACATATTGGATTTCGACACCAAGTATTATAATTGCTTGTAGGGCTTATAATGTAATTCACTTTGCTACGATGTAATCACAAATTTAGTGTTGTGGTAAACACAAAATTTTGATACTGCATTGTTTTTGTTTGATGATGACAGCAATAAACTATTTTTTATTAACTATGTTTAATTGAATAAGACGCTTCTCTCAAAGCAAAAACATATTGTTCTTGAAAAAAAACATGATTATTTTCTGTTCTAATTTCTGACAAGAGAGTTAAGTCGTGTACGAGACCGTATAAAAATATAAAAACCCTTTGCATTCTATTTAACCAATACACATGATTATCTTATGATTGTCCGCAACATATCGTCACAAAAGTTTGCTCGTTGATCTCTTTTATTCAGTTTCATAATGGGGAAAATGGTCACAAATGTGCTATTAAACATTACCCTTCTTGTAATTGCCACATATTCTATTTTATGTCAATCTTGATGTGAGAGATGCTCTCATGATTTTGTTCATTTTTCTATGTTTGGAGATTATAACATTCGTGGTGAACAATCAATTATTAAATTGCAATTTTGTGTTAGATAGAATTCAATAATATTTTTTTCTTACATATAAGCATATATTTTAAAACTATTGCTTTAAAATAATGCTTAAGAGTCACAATGAGCATGTTATTTTCTGTAAAAAAATTAGAAAATGAAAATACATACAGTAGTGGATACAAAGGTGGATATACAGTAGTGCACAGAACGTAAACAGTGAATTATGACCCTGGTAACTTGAAATACTAGACATAATCCATTTAAACAAATGGGCATATAATTTTGAAGCATAGATCATTATTAGACGCCCAGGCATTCAATCTACGCGCCGCGTCGTGCTACGTCAGACTTCTCCCCTCCCGCAAAGCTTCCTACTCCCCACTACTTGCACTTTCGGCGCTGCCATGGGCAGACGACCGGCTCGCAAGTGCAGAATGCCCGCGGGAGCAGGCGTTGTGCAGGTCTGCCTTACAGGTATAATTATAAGAGAAAGCTAGTCGTAAAATTATGACTACTCACAAAGGCACTTTTTTAAATTCATCATCATCATTCAAATTCATCATTCTGACAATCGGTTGGCGGGTAGTCGACCGGAAACATACATTAAGTTGTGACGTTATACAGAGCTACCATTTGTTTTTTACCGTTTTGTTCTCGTAGTTGTTGTTCGCCCGAGTTGGCTTTTACGTGTTTATCCTTACTCTAAATTGTAATAATCAAAAAAATATATTCGTTGAATCTGAATTGCGATTAGCAATGTAATATCACTGCTTTTGAAACGTTAGGCTAAAAAAACTTTTTTTAATTACAAACGTAAGTTAAATAAACGTGGGGGCAACTCTTTCCATCACAACACATCAAAAGGGAATACAAAAACTTCTGAGTAATGGTAAATCAGTCAAACAAAACCATAAAACAAGTGATGGTAAATGTGTAATCTCCAACAAAAAATAGGAAACTTTTTTAATTGGGTGCTGGGACGAAAGTAATTTCAGAATATTTTACACAAACTCATGCTTCTCAAGTGCCAGAGAGAAGATTTTTATCGTGATGCTAAGAAAATAAAAGACTGTTTTACGTGGTTACCATAATTTATTTCAAGAATATCAAGTGTACTCATTATGTATCATCAATAAATTCATGAATAAATCTTTAGATGATTACGTCAATAACAAAGTATAGTAAAGCTATGTAATCACATCTTAGTTTATACTCTTTCTATTTAAAATGACACATGGAGCATCCAGAACGTGCAATGTAAAAATTAACCCTCAGTGAAAAGTTGTTTTATTCCTGTTTTCGACAAATAAAAAAATGTTCTAATAAATATAAACTGAAATTTTCTGAACGGTGTTTAATAATAAGGTTTTAAAACATTATGAACGACAAATGATAGAATGTTCGTTGAGGTCAAAGTTAGCACCGTGTTTTCATCTTCATTCAGTTTCTTGTAGCTACATAACCGAAGTGTATAAAGCAGGCAGTTTCCACGTAAGCACAAAGACATAGCGACGAATTTCATAAATGGTATGAAATATTTTAAATGCTTTTAATTTTTGACGAAGCATAATATAGTACGTCATTTTAGGCTCCTTCCAAAGATTTTAATTTTTCATAACATTAAAACGATATCATCTCTTATTCTGTTTACTTAAAATCTTCCAGAAAGTTCTACAAGAAAAGAATTATCCTTCATAATATTATAAAAAGTATTTACAGTCTAAATAAAGTAAGAAAATTGTTCATTTAATTTGTTCTCTTCTGTTCTAGGTTCGTGTAAAGTGATCTCTATAAATTCTTAAGAAAGCACGTTTGTGATAACTTTACCCTCGTTGGCTATTTTGTCTGAAGACAGGAGATACGTGAAGGATATCATGACCAACAATACGAAGGCACTTGGAACGTAAGGTATGATCTGTCAGTAAAAAAATATGTTCACGATCAATTTGATGATTAAATGTGTAATTGACCTACTTCGTTTCTTTCAGGAGTGAGGTCCTACGATGGGAGAAGAACATTCCTTTGGTTTTCCTCCGGAACTGTATCCTCCGCTTATTTGCTCAAGCTATGATGTTCTTTGCTACATGGCAAACTGTTATATAATTATTCTGACGCTAATGCAATCAGTTTATTTTGGAAAATTATGCTAATGTATCCGAAACGGGATAAATATGAAAACTGGTTTTCACTAAAAATAATATTAGAATTTACATTCGGAAACAAAATTTTCAGAAAACAGACACTTAAAATCTGTAA
Source organism: Acheta domesticus (assembly GCA_031308135.1). Lineage (NCBI taxonomy): Eukaryota > Metazoa > Arthropoda > Insecta > Orthoptera > Gryllidae > Acheta > Acheta domesticus. The sequence goes on along the minus strand of JAHLJT010000631.1, from coordinate 177,861,132 downwards.
TTACGAATATACTAAAGAAGAAAACGTAATGAGATTTGTGAAATAATCGTGATATTATTCCTGCGTTTTTCCATAAACTTAAAAATATCATATTATCGTGATGAGTGTGCACGCAAGAAAACAAATATGAATTGCATTCTGTACTTTATATTCTGAGAGAACATAAAGTGCCTGATCAAATCAATTGGAAATTCTGCTCAGAAATATTTCGTTATAAGATGCGTTTTGTGCTGTCTTTATTCAGTTTCAAATAATGGTTAAGAATACACGGACGTACAAGAACAAGTACTTAATTCTAGTGGCAAAATAAGCTTCCTTTTCCGGCAGTACTTAATACAAAAAGGCCAGACGCAAAATGTAAGCATTATTATCCTGTTGTAAAACGAAAACTACTCTACTTTTATCACAAATGCAAGCACAAGCAAGTTTAAAAAATTATACCTTGGTAACCTAAAGACGTAAAGATCTATATACTATTATTTCGATACACGTTTTATATTTTTATCATTGCAATCCAGTGGTTGTCATGCTATGGTAACATGGAGCTATTGTATTTTTGAGGCCCAGTAGGCCTCAAAGAACAAACAAATTACAAAAATAATAGTGAAACTTCTTACGCTCGAGTCAGTAATTCAACCCCAAAATAATTCATTTTCGTCAAATATCTTTATTTTTCATCTCCTTAAATTTTAAGAAATGATCGTTTCATTTTACTTGCATATTTGAATGAAGTTGGAAACCAGATTTCATCATTATCCTGTTACCTTATCTGAATGGCATAGTGTTACGACTAGCATACCTTTATTTGCTCATGTTATTCAAATTCGTCGATGGAATTGGGAAGTGAGGTAAGATTGATTATTGTATCTAATATTCCAATTCTCCTGGTGATACGAGATGTGTAAGCAATGCAAATATTCTTCTAGTCTGTTTCAGCGCCAAATTTAACTGAAACGTGAACTGCAATGCGTGTTAAAAATTTATCGCCAAAGAATATAATATATAAATACGTTTTAGAATTATTGGAAATACGTCTGGCGTTTGGGCAAAATTTAAAATAATATTATTTTCAAGAACAAATATTATTCAGTATAAGAGGTAAGCATACATTTCAAATACGAAATGTTAATTTTTTAGACTGTGTAAACTGATAAAATAAAATATATTTAACGATACCAAAAAGATATTTGTATGAGAAATAAAATTCAATAAAACGTTTGGAAAATATTTCCTTCAGTATATTACTTTGATAGTACTAATAAGCAGAAAAACAACTCGCCTGATTTAAGTTTGTTTTAATCTATATATTTATATTTTTTCAGTTTCGAATTCCAAGACAAGGCTCTAATCAAGTGGTAATGCACCTGATGTCAAATCCAAGTTACTTCAGTTTACCGCCGTGAAATGCTAATGGACTCAAGATGTGATAATGTCGTTTGCTTCGCTAGTCAAATATAATTTAAATTAATGTATTTCTCCTAAACAAAAGAAAAGTAAAATATTTTATATATTTCTATATATTTTCATAATGTTTTAGAAAATAAACATTTTCAATATTTTCTCAAATAACTGAAATTAACTGGTGTGATCAACTTCTTGTGTATATTTTGCCTTCCCTCCATATCAGCTCATCATTACGCAGATCGGCGTTTTCGGTGAAGAAGAAAAATTATCACTTAAACTCTGACTAATGAGTTTCACGTCAGTTCCCTTGCAGAGAGACGGAGTTAAACACATCATTCAAGTATTCAGGGAAACAAGCAAAATAATCCGCTGTTGTGATTTCAGGGAGTCATGAAAGTGTAAAAAATTAATCACCTTACACTGACTGGAGTGATCTAGAGAAAAAATCTTCCACTGTCATTTTACGATTCTTTTTCGTCACACTCCGATTTCTTCGAAAGCTAAGTGCTTCTTACCGGTTCTAGAGCCAGTTCATGAAATATACCTATCACTCAATTTTTCTTCAAAAACATTCTTGAATGAACACCACGATAATATTCATGCTATCTTAAACAAAACATTAATAATACATAACATAAACTAATAAAAATGGCATTTTAATGAAAAACATGTGAACAAAAGAAAAATCCATATGCATATGAAATCTCCGGAAACACCAACTACATTAACAAATACAAGACATAAAATAAATTTTATGCGAAATACAACTGTACAAATGAATTAACTCCACTCCCTCGAGAGTCTTTGAAGATCTGCCACTGCCACTCCCAAATGGTAAGTTGAATGTAAAATATCTAATCTATTGAAAATATTCGTAACATAAAAGCACCACCAAGGTAATAAAACTACAACACAAATAATGAAGAAATTAGTGGCACAACAAATGGCCTGAACTTTCTCAGACTAGTTTTCTGCATTCTTTGATCTGAGCTAGCTATTCAGTCTTGCCAGCTGTTGTCTACCGCCGCCCAAAGTACATTTTTTGAACTTTTCTCAATTTTTCAGTTCCCTAATAGTAGAACAGTAATATTAGTTTAAGAATATTAAATAAGAGTAAAACCTCGTATAGCATGGCAATTTTCATTGAAACATTTGGAACCGATTTTTAGGAAATGGTGCTTAAGTGTTACTGTAAATGCGAAATTTGAAGCTTTATAATAGAAAAGTTTTGAGTTTTCGATAACCTTTATTAGAAGTCATTTGAAGCACTGTCACTCACAATGCAATATTCTTTAGAAATCGGTAAAAATGTGCTTATTAATGGCCGGAGAGATATTTGAAAAAAGTTACGTTTGTTTATTTAAAAAAACAAACCAAAATGAACTTTATGTCATCTTAAACTATGCAATTAGCACTATCACCACAAAAAGTTTGAAAAAAAATTAGAGGCGTTTTTTGACAAAATGGTGAATGAGCGCTTCTGAAAATGCAGATATTTGAGTTCATTCTTACAGAAAACTGTTGAGATCTCAAGAAACTTTATTATACATCATTTAAAGAACCATGTACGCGTATATGCAATAGTGTGAACAAAGTGCAGCTAATGTAAATATTAAGAACGTTAGAGGCTAGTTAAAAAATTAATTTGTAATTTTTGAAAAACGAAAAGAATTGATCAATATGACGTTCATGTCATCTCATAGAGTACATTTAGCAATATCCCTACTAAACAATTAAAGGGAAAATTTGGAGCTGTTTTTCGCGAAAATCTTGCTTTTAAAAATTGTACATGATGCACGCAATATTGCGTGATTACTAATATTTTCAAAAAACCACATGACGTTAATGAAAGGCCTAATTATGAAGAACAAATTTCAGTTAAAGAAAAACCTCCATCTTTAATTTTGTAGTTATAGAAAGTCGCCGAAAAAAATCCAAACTTTTGCAATTATCAAAAATTGTAGTTAACAGTGAAAATCGGAACTTTGCCACCTTTGTAAGTGTATTTTACTCCATTCTTACAAAAAATTTAAAGAAACAATGTTGAGCCATTTTTGAGAAAATTTTGAAAATGTTGCAAGGACCTTATGTAAAGTACCCCCAAAAATTAATAAATGTTTTTCAAAATCACCGAGCTTCGACTCTGACCAGATCGATAGGGGTTTATTTAGTTTGAAAAAAATCCTCATTATACTGTTCACAGATGATAGGCGGTCGGACAGGCAGAAGGGCAAACGTTTTGAAAAACAAACAACATTTCTCGGTATCAGAGTACTTTTTCGGTATTTCCGATGAAATCTCGAAATCGATTTTCCGCAGCATTACATAACTTTCTCTACACTACATACATTACGCCATATATACGTACATATACGAAAAAGTAAAAACATTACACTTCAAGAATAATACATTTTTGTAAATAAATAATAAATTCGACATATGCAAAGGAAAAGCTAGAATAAGGAAACAGGAGCTAATATATGCATGATCAATACCTATGGACATAGGAGAATCTTTCGAAGAAACCTCTTTGATGTAAGTAAAGTAAAGCTAATATTAAACCTTCCTTTAATACATAGGAACAAATATTTGATCTAGAAAAGCCGATGCTGTAATCTACAAGCACGTAATTCGACCAGGCCAGTATACCGTTCTAAGGGAAAAGTAAGCACTTGCCGAGCTCTGCCAGAAATTAAATGTTGAGCCAACAACTCCATGAATACAATTCAGAGTGAAGTGCTCCCACAGTGCATCAATCAATACTGTTTCACAAAAATATAAATGCGTGAGAATTACTTTTAGATATCATATATAATCAAAATATAATATCTAATTATGAAAATCAGATAAGATTCGTTTTCAGAAATTAGAAAGGAAAAAGTTTCGCTATACAGGTATAAAGAAACAATTAATCATACAATAATGTCCAGGGATTCCAGAGCTCACTGACATTAATATAGTGATTTCTACAGCTTGCTGGATATTTTTAATTTTTAACCGTGTATATCGTGACATTTGGGGGAAACAATATACATTATTATATATTATAGAATAAACTGTTTTGAAGGCTCACAACTTTTTCATGTACTTGAAATACGTACATGTGCTTTCCTGTGGTAGTGATTAAGGATGGTCAGCTGAACCAACACACTCTGCTTTGTCCGTCCACTGCTTTGAATATCAAAGTGCATTTTACGTCCAGACTAACAAATATTATGCCTCGGATAACAGCTTCGGAAAATATGTTTACCTTATCCAGCGTTAGTTTGTGTCGATTCTACATCATGGTCTTTCGGTAAACAACTCACTCCTCTAATAAGGCTATATTACCGACCATTAAGATGCAGTTCCTACAAGTCGTACACAAGTGGAGCGTTCTTTGGAACAGCAGGGCTGTGAATAGGGTGGAGTTTGTATCGCGTAGTATATTTTTAGGATCGGCACTACAAAGAGAAAGAACAACATAATGACCACACCTCGGTAGGTACACATTGACAAATCAATCTCACACACATTGCTTAATTTAATAATTTGTTCAATTTGTTTAATTGCAATGAAAATAAGACACACCATCATCCCTGATAACGAAATGGATCAGAATGACAGAAGATTAGTAGATTTTTTTCAAACTTCGAGTTTATAAGCAACCAAGTGTTTTTTTGTCCCTGTTTACCTTACCATAAACGTCAGAAATGGTTATCACAAACCAAAATGTTGTACCACTTAAAACTGTCCTCAATATATCCTTCAAATGTGTAAAAAGTAGACAACATACGCATTCAATGCCAAAAGGTGATACATGAGATCGTAGATCTCTCCGTAAAGTAGTACAATGAAAATACTATTTCAAGTAGATGCAAAAAATGATCAAACGCCACATCTTAGCATTTTTTTCTAAATATATTAAAAATGTATAGAATAATGAAGCTCTATGAGTGATCCTGACGAGCTTATTGCACATACATCATTGTTATGGGTATTCCAAGAACTTATTTTTGATTGAAGATCACTTTTACCGTGTTAACGAGTATTGAAGCTAAATGGCCTTATACCTGTAATACAGCGTATTTAATCATGAAATTCAAATAATTAAGGAAAACTCTTGATTGATTTATTAGCTATCGAGTAAAATTCATTGTCCATAGGGTGAGATAACCAGGCGAGAATGTTCGTGTTTTAACACTAATCGATTTTGAACTTTCTTTAACCGCTGCGGATTTTACCATCGTTTGTATTTACTCCACTCAAAAATTCCTTTAAATATTACACAAAGCGTTTCCAGAAAATTGTATTTACGAGCATTAAATTTAGTGGCGCTGCGAGTACACACACGTTTGTGCATTATTTCTAACTTATGCAATTTTCGAAAATTCAAAGTTCAAGATGAGACGTGCGCAATTTTTAAGCGTCCTTTATTTTGTAGGAGGAAAAAATTGAAGAAAATGCACCTGTTTTTCAGATTAAAAAAATAAATTGCATTATCATCAACTAGAAATTATCTGAAAATACTGTTTTTTCATAAAAATGTACATTATCTTATTTAGAATCTATTTTTTATGATTTAATTTAACAAAAAATATTAATCAATTTTGTACTTTCGAAATGTTAGTTTATTTCTATTTTTGAATATTTAGAAAGTTCGCTGAAAAATGGGACCAGCACCAGTTCTTTTACTTCATACAAGAATAAAATTAAAGAAAACTAATTCTGCTACAACAGCAGTTTCTTACTCGCATCAGTAACAGTTACATAAAATTATAATACCGCAATTTCTGGATAAAGGATGAGTCACGTAACTTTAGCACCATCTGTAACTTTTGAACGGTTGAAGTTATTGCAATACAGTTTTAACGGAAGTGCATGAGGAAATGGGACTAATTGATACATGAATTCGTTTCTATTTTATCACTTGTATTTTACGAGATATTTGAGGTAACTTTGTTTTTTTCAAATGGAACTATACATATTTTTTCAGTCTATCATCACGAGAGTAAAAAGAATAATTGAAGGATATAGCTTCCCCGAGCGCGTGCTCTTGGAGCGCTGCATGACCTTGTGTGGCGGACTGTTACATTCAAAATATCCGTTAAACACTAGTTGCAAAAAGATCGAAATCACTCAGAAAAATACTTACCTAACATACGAAAATAAGTATATCAATGGATTTATCTTTTTACGCTCGTCATGATAGGCTAAAAAATTTGTATAGTTCCATTTGAAAAACAAAGTTACCTCAAAAATTGCATAAAGTATAAGTGATAAAATAGAAACGAATACACGTACCAAATAGCCTCATTCCCTCATGCACTTGTGTAAAAAACTACATTGCAATAACATCAACCATTCAAAAGTTACAGGAGGTGGTAAAGTTACGTGACTCACCCTATGTATTAACACATTTCAGCCCGAACTTATCAATTTCATTACCAATCGTAGCAAATTCGTTGCGAAAATTTAATTTATTTCAAGGTAATAAATCAATAAAAAATTAGACCAGCCAAAACTCAGTTCAATACACTCAGAAACATCACCATACCATGTGAAGTTATTCTGTTAATTTCAAACAGGTGTCCCATTGATAAAACTGTACTGTGAAAACTCCTGAAAGATTTAGTAAAGAAAGTGCGTGAAAATATAAATTGCAAATTCGAAAATGTACAAAATGACTCATTTTTATTAACTTGTACATGACTTCTTTTAAGGAGCTGATTTCTTTAGAAAGAATTCATTTAACAAAAAATTTCTATCATATAGTACTAATGCAATTTAATTTTTTTGCAATTTTTAAAAATGCAGAGAATTTGTTCAAAATGAGACCAGAACCAACTTTTCTACCGATCTTTTACATACAGGAGGCAAAAATTAAAGAAAAATTTTGGAGCCTTTTCGAAAATATAAGTGTTCAACAAAATTAAAAATTGTACCTATTTCACGCAAATTTACGGGAAAACTACATATATATTTTCGAAAATTATCCAAAACCCATAACCCAAGTCTGACTTTAAACAAAAGATTTTTAAAATTTCAATATTCAATATTGTAGATACAGGAAGATGCCGAAAAAATCGAACTTTTCCCACTTATGAAAAACGTTCAGTAATCTTCCGTTACTAAGGCTCAGCAATAGGAGTGCTTTTTGTATAAAAATTCCAGCAGCTTTACAATACTTTCTCTATAACCTTTGCAATTAACAAAAAATAACAGAATTTAACCAAAATTAGACCTGCCTCATTTTTATGTGTCCTTTAAGCTATTCAAGAATAAAATTTAATCAAAACACTTTTTTGATATTTGAGTAAAATTTGAAAATGTTGATAAAGCATTATTAACGAAGTCCCAAAACTCAAAATATCTGCTTCAAACTGACAGGGCCGCGAGATCGTTCAGATTGATCAGGGACTATCAATTTTGGAGAAAATCATCTAAGCTGTTTAGGCGTGAGCGCTGACCACACACGGATATTTTATTCGTCATTCGACTTTTCATTACCAAGGATCCACAATCAACATGGATTGTTGTTTGACTAGATATGGTGTTATGAGAAGTAATTCGCTTAATAAAGGAACAAAATTTATGCTCTTTCGTTACGAGGGTTCGACAATACGAGAAAAATCAACGCGTATTTCTTTCGTCAAATACTTTCTCTTTACAACGTAAATATGCTAGCACGAGAAAATCAATTTGTTTTCTATATTGTAGTTATGGAAGACGTCAAAAAAATTGAGTTGACCGCAGATGAACCCACAAAACGTGGATTCCTGTACACAATTTTCTATATGTTACTTTAAATAACATACACTTAAAGTCGCGGTAACTAAGTAATTCCTAGGCATTTTAGGATCCCCTGGGTTCCCTAGACTTCCCCACAGGACCAAGACGTTCCTTTCCTGCATTTACTACCAGCAATGCTAAATTGCTACATCATAGTTTACAAATTGTGTGTAGAGCTTAATAGAGCTTCTGAGAGCAATTAATGAAATAGTCAGTAGATTGCCTCGAGACGTGATCCCCAATGACTTGAGGGCACTAACTGTGGATCTTGGCATAGCCCCTGAGGTACCAACCACCACTGGCAGGATTCTGGCGTTGAGCACTTCGTGAAGTTGGGGTACCAGGGGAATGACTGGTTGGTATTTTACCACCTTTTCCTCTGCTGCTTTTAGAAGGCTAGACCCATCCTCGTGGCGGACAGGCACATCGACCACGTGGACCCCTTTCCGGCTTTTTATTACCAGATAAGGTTTGAGTCTAACCCCTTCGGCAACAGAGAAAGTGGCTTCCGTAGACACCACGGGGTCCGATGCATCTTCCCTTCTATGAAATTCTTGATCTCGTCATGACGCTTTATTCTTACTGGCTTCGTAAAAATGCTCTGTCCGAGGATGTGATTCATGGTTTCTACCGCTGCACTGCACTTCCTGCACTTCCATGGACTTTTTTCTACTAAGAGCAGTTTTATTGGCAGAGGTATTTTATCTCAATTGGAGTGCAGTGATAAAAAGACCAGGAATAAGAGGAAATAGTTTATTCTATTAGGAACAAGATTTGTCAACTTTTTTTCGATAGTTGTTTTGCAATAGTTTTTTTTTTGACAAAAACGCCATTTTCTGCTGCCACACTACAATACTTTCTATTTACTACGTAAGAGTGTAGTGGTCGAAAATTGAAAAATATAAATATACTTTGTATGTTAGATAAAATCAAGAGGATGATATTTGAATGCATATATAGGAATAAATATTGATATTTTCCTTGCTTGTATCTCGTTGTAGCAGTGGACAGCAGTGACAAAAATATTGGCGGGCTCATGCACAAATCTTGAGTTGAAAATTACACAAATGGGACATTTAGAGATGAAATATCTTTCCACACACAAATTACATTAGTTTTAATAATGCTTCATAAACGTCAAACATGGATTACTTCATCTCATAATGTCCAACTAGAGAAACAATATCATATCTGTATACATGTTGCAGCCTAGTTAAGAATTCAATCAAACCTTAGCCAACATTGTAATAATGAATTTCTCTTCCGCAAACACAGTGCTTGATTTCGCATAGTACAATTTATTATTTTTATTCATTCCACATTGCTACTTTTCTATCAAATTTAAAAGTCCAAAATTATAATATTTGCTTTAAAAATGTTCATTTTTCTTCTGAAAATCTGGATACCAAACTCTGACTTGCCGGGATTGTGCCTCAAGTGTGTCCAATCCGAAAGAGTTGGTAAAAGGAATCAGATTACGCAGGTTATGAGAGGAAAATCCTGTCGGCAGTGGGAAGTTCTTTAATACATTTAAGGACGAAACGAAGTACAAAATATAGCACAGCGCGCCCTTCCCTCCGTTGAGGCCGCCCAGCAAATTTGAGCATTAACGCGATTTATCGCTTCCCTTGCCCTGGCCGCGGCGCGGAGGGCTGCGACCCGGAGCGAGGGGAAATAGGCCCGGCCCGGCGCGCGAGGGGAACGGGGCCAGCAGGCCACGCGCGGGGGAGGGGAGGGAGAGGGAGAGGAGGCGCGTCGCGTCGGGGGCGATTACCCATCGACCCACTGCCCCGCTGCGGCCGCCCGCCGCCGCCCCGCGCCCTGGCCACCGGCCACCCCGGTTGCACCCGTGGCGGAGGCGAAGGCGGCGGGCGAAGGCGGCGGGCGAAGGCGGCGGGCGAAGGCGGCGGGCGAAGGCGGCGGGCGAAGGCGGCGGGCGAAGGCGGCGGGCGAAGGCGGCGGGCGAAGGCGGCGGGCGAAGGCGGCGGGCGAAGGCGGCGGGCGAAGGCGGCGGGCGAAGGCGGCGGGCGAAGGCGGCGGGCGAAGGCGGCGGGCGAAGGCGGCGGCGAAGGCGGCGGTAGCCGATCTACTCGCTCCTCTCCACTGCGTCCTGCGCCCTCTTTCGTCAGCGTTTCAATCTTCCTTCAACCGGCTGCCATTGCACAGTGGCAACACCGATTCGCCTACACCATCGTGCACTGTTCTTAACTTTCGAGTCCCGAAGGTCTCTCATACGCAGCTAGATGGAATTACCGGGAGAGGTGGATCAGGGCATAATGATGTCATAGCAGTTCCTCTAACCGCGAGGTCCTCAGTTCGAGTTCCGACGATGGCCAGTTTTTGAACACTAATCAGGTAGCTAGTTGAATTCTGTCGCTGTCTGGAGAAGAATTTTAGCGACCGGCTGCTCTGATCTGTAGTTTTCCCTGGTTTCTCCGATCAATACCAGGCGAATGCCGGAGCAGTACCCTAACAAACGGGCCAAGAATCGCGCTCGATATTTTCTTCCCAATCTTTGTTCCATACTTACACACATACTTGCATGCACTACACTACCACACATGCCGGGAGACCGGTCGGAGTTCATTCCGGCTGGTGGGAGGTACCTGATTTGGGAAAATCCCGCTTGCCGTCGGTATGTCGAGCCTGGTTCTCACCATCCAGCGGGGGAAGATCACCACCACCTCCCGTGATAAATATATGTACTAAACGTATGGGATTAATAAGATAGCTATACACTGTAGGCAAGTCGTTTTTTTTAGTTGTGGATGTGAGAGGGGAAGTTGCTTGGTAAAACCATGAGTGAAAACATGTTATCTGAATATCTCTACTTCATTGCTTCCGCTTCTTATTCTATAATAGTTCAAAACTTCCTGAAGTGATTGCTTAATAGCGGTTAATCAACAAAATGTACTTCTGCCAAGGGGACACGATGTTCGCTCAAATGATGTAATTTTATCACATGTCTTGTGGAAAACTCTATCGCTTCCACAAAAAATGGCCGCAAATTAAGGTTACCGTTCAGTAAAGGTAGACATTAGACCAGGTTTCACTATACTATACGTTAATTAAAATGACTTAATGGAAACATATCTTATTTCATAGCAATTAACACAAATAGACACGATGTACCCTCCCCGTCATCTCATAATCTTTAATACGCGACCACCTTTGTTTTCTGCCCATTTTCCCTGAAACACTTAGTCTAGTGACTGCTTAAGATCAATTTCACTGCATATTTTTATTAACAAAGAAATTAACATAATGACCAATGCTTTCTGTAATTTGATTTTGAAAGTTGTTTAAACACAAATATCCAAGAAAAATAGAAACTTTGAATTTAAAAACTATTTTTTATGAAATATTTTGAAGCAAAGTAGTACTGAAATTGGAACATTGCTATTGGAGCAATAATAATCTATTTTGAACAGATAATAATTATTATAAAAGACTTAAGTCTTTTTGACATTTTCGACTATTACTTTAGTCTTTTTCAATTTTTTGATTGATATCATAAAAGTTTACTGCATATGGTGAAACTTTACTTGATGGGTGTCGAGGAAAATTGGACTTCACGATAACGATTTCACGATGCAAAAATATAGCACAAAAATTCTTCATCAGACGGTATAAAATATCTCCTTTAATATTTTATTTAAGTGTTCAAATATTTTGTCCCGATCAATACTCAGGCAGATTTCAGCGTGTTGAGAAGCAATAAAATTGTATTCTGGAATGATATAAAATGTATTTTTATTGAAATGTGAAGAAAAATGTATTGAGTCCAACAGGATTAGAAAGAAAAGCGATGTTATTTTATTTTACAAATATCTTATTAGTTCAAAATGTGATGTATATATTATATTATTTAGTATATATTTTATTTTTGTCGCGTAACTGTGAGCATGCGGAGATGGTCCAACACCGAAATACACTGGAAATCATCTTAAGCGCAACTATCCAAGAAGATTCAAGCCGGTCGAGTGAATTTCTGCTTTTGTTTACCACAGGAGCTTGCACAGGTGATGTGTGGTCAACGCAACGACTTCCAAACCCCTATCTCGATTTACTAGACCGACGATGACGCCACATTTAGGTAACTTCTCAATTTATAATCACGAAGCTGAGTGCACCCGGTTCCAGACCCAATCCTGTGGTGAAAATCCCAGAATCGACGGATAAACGAATCCCCGACCCTCCAGATCGTATCTAACCATGTTAGCCCCTACATTACACTGGAAATTGCAACCAGTAAATGCACTAGCTCTTAGAAAAATTTAATATCACTTGTTGGCCCTAATCATACGAGATATTTACAAGGAGAGATGGGGTACCACCCGGATGTATTGTTGACCTGGAGTCACCAATGAGGGAGCGATCTTTTAGGTTCTCATAGACATTTGTAGGTATGTGAAGGTATTATTATGTGTAGGTATTATTTTTTTGTGTTAATTGTAGACAGAAAGTGAAAACCGTGCTAAGTGTGAAAAATGGAATTCCGAGATAAGAAAAACCGTTTCAAAAGTAAACGAACAATATTCGTGCGGTGATATTTTTATAAGATATATTTCATATGTAAATAAGTGTTTTTGATATAAACACAATTTGCAGTAATTTATGTTTACTTAAAAACAAATTTTCGAAATTCAAAGTTTATGAAAAGGAGTATGTCCATCTGCCAGAATTGTGGGCTAAGTACCAATTCTAAAACCAAATTACGAGTCAAGTGCAGAGTTAGTAAAAACGGTGATGTTCATTTATATTGGAATATTGAACTCGCAGTGAGGTATAATAAAAGATGTATGTTGAAATGACAGTTTTAATTTTACTAACTTATACATGAAACTGATGGAAACAAAAATCATTTCATTGCTAACAAATCAATCGACTAATTGTCTACAGAATTCTTTGTTTTCTTCCCTCAAAATGGAATCATCTTCTTGAAATCTTTCTTCTATTGTTGTGAATTTCCAGTGGCTGAAGATTGCTTTTAATATCTTCTATTTTAACTCGTTTTTTTCATTATATTTGTGTTGGTCCATGGATCCATATCATTAAAATTCGTTTTAATGCTGATTACACCTGGATTATCCTTTTTGTTTTAGTCCGTTGAACTTTTAAAACTCCAATTTTTTTTATCTTTAAGCTCAATTTAGCTCCTTGTAAGCAGCAATATTATAAAGATTCTAAAGAATCTTTATAATATTGCTACAAAACTACTAAAGATTCTACAGAATCTTTATGGAAGAGCCTCATTGAAAGTGAGAATCAACACCCATTCTACTACCAATTCGGTAGAAGGTACATAAAGCGTACTACAAGGTGATTCGTTGAGCCCTACACTATTTGCTCTTTTCCTTCGAGATATTACCAGTTTCTTCGTGGATGAAGGTTTCACTGACATAGAGTTAAAAGCTGACATTCTTCTCTTTTCTGATGATTTGATTATCCAGGCAACCGATGTGATGGATCTTCAACACAAGATAGATAGGCTATCCAAATATTGTCTGGAAAAATCCCTCGAAGTTAATCTTAATAAAACAAAATAATGAATAGGCAGAATGAGGTCAGAGAGGCCGGTGAAATACAGAGGAGAAATTACAGAAATGGTCAAGAAGTACACGTATTTAGGTATCCAATTCACAACATCAGGGTTATTCAATTACGCTGCTGCCAGTGCCCTGACCAAAGGAAACATGGAATTGGGTTCTGTCTGGAAAATATTAATATCAGGGGAAAATGATAGCTGGCAAGTTGATAGGAAATGTTTCGATTCCATTGTAACATCTACTGTGCTACACGCAGCAGGTTTCTGGGATCTAAGATACACTAATCAACTGGATAAGATACAAATGAACTTCTACAAACGTCTTTTGGACTATCAAGAAGAAGTCCTGGGTACAAGATTAGAAAGGAAACTGGCTCAATTAAGAATCAGAAGTAATTAAAAGATTATTGACTTACATGACAAAATTGCTATCTATGGAGCCTTGGCAATACCCACGTATAATCTTCAACAAGCTTTTAGAATCAAGAAATGCATATCCAAATTCTAGTAAATACAACTGGGTGTCCGTTCTGGACAGATTGATGAATGATTTGGGCTTCCATTACTTTATTACGTAGCAACAAAATCCCAATGCAATCAGAAATAGAATTCCCTCGATTGTTGCAGCAATCTTAGATAAAATATTTTTGGACTATACGCGTAGAATCATAAATTCATCATACAGTACAATATATCGATAAATTAGGGATTTCCTATCTATGGAACTAAGCTCTGAAAGATCTGAAACTCTGTACAATGTTATTCCATCAATTCTGAAATTACGAGCATTTATTATCACTGAATAGTTCAAGCTAAATTCAACAGGTTGTCTCGACGCAGGTTGTCCCGTATATATTTGTATATTATATTGACATAATTATTTTGTATCTGTTATAGTATTATTTTGTTATTGTGTTACTTACTATATTATATACATTTGTTGCGTTGTTTATTTTGTATCTTGTACTAACTACTTTATGCTATTAGAGATTATTTGTAATGAAATTATTTCCGATAGAGCTGTGATTATACACAGCAATTTGTAATAGGTTAACCCTGCAAACAAAATTGAATTGAATTGAATTTAGTTCCTTGTTTCACATCAAAAGTCTTCTTTTTCTATTAGAGTTGCTGGAGGAGCAGGGCGTGTGATGGTGATTAGTGAACTGTGATTAATTAAGGCATGAGCCAATACACACCACTCCACAATCCTCTGATTACTCAACTTACTTTGGAGGACCACTGACGATAGATTAATGATTGATTGGTTGCAAGTCGACGGTCTTCCGTTCCTGAAAGTAATCTCTCAGGTGCTGTCATCATTACTCAGAAATAAATTAGTTAAAATGTGAAGTTGATAATATAATTAAATTAAATAAACATTACAAAGAAAATTAGGTTGGCAGATTGTGATGCCTTCTGAATGCATAAATTATGAAATAGAATGAGCACACAGATGGTGTAGTTGAACTTGAACGTTATGTGCCATCATTGAATCACTGAGAAAGGTTAAGATTATCAGTTCATGTATAAGGCATGTGCAAAGATTAACCAAATGTAAAAATAATCACATTGTAATTAACAGTAATGCTGTAAAAGAAAGACAAGTGATTGTTACACACGTCTAGAGGTGGCGCTGAGTTCACATTGCGATAGGAGCTGAGGACGCCATGCGGCGAATGCGGAGACCAGGGCAAGGGAGCGGAGGGCGACCCGCTGGCTGGATGCGCTTACTGGTGCCTTGGAGCACCAGGAATGCATGCGCGTTGCCTGCCTTATGGCTAGCAACTCACAATACAATTGAAGAACATGGACCACATCGTTAATGCACTGTTCGCTTGTCACGCTAGAAGCAAGTGGCTGGTGTGATGTGAACATATGTTCAATTAAATAATTGCGTACATGAAGAGTTACTGTTTTAGGCACAAACACCCAACATAGTACATTGCGCAACACAGTACATTGCGTGAGAACAATTACTGATCTCTGCAATGATAAGTAGTTCTGGACCAAGCGTATAATGTTCACTTGAAACGTAAATGTTTCGAGTTCGGGCAATTAGCACCACTAATTAGTTTGTCGTATAATACACTGAACTGTAGTAGTAACATGTTACGGTAATCTTACACACGCGTATACATAATATGTTGCAATGTGAAGATATAAACATGCGAGTGGGCTCGCGCACGTGTGCTTGCTACGAGATCTCAAGTCCCACTCACGACGCGTGGCTTCGTCTCGAGAGTTCGATTCGGCTTGGCGCGTTTTCCTGTCGCCAGACAATAGACAGTCATGTTTCTAAGATTATGAAATTAAGGGCAAGGTATCTTTGATTTGTTAATTAGGCAAATCATATGAACATGTAAAGTTTTAAATACCAAAAAGTATGTGATTTCATGCAGTTAACTTATTACGATAACTGAATATTTAAATGTAAGTGTAACGCCTCGAATTACCGCGGGCGATTCGTGGAAAGGCGCTCAGGCGATAGTGCCAAGCCGATGAGCCTTTCCTCGGAATTACGAGTCGATATATGGCGAATGTGTTTTACAATTACCAATAAAATAAATGATGAAATGGTTGTACAAGTAGCTTAATCATATGCGATGGGCATATATAAATAAATGGTAAATAGTTTGCTTGTTCGAACAGTTGCCATAAAAGGGTTTTTCGGCGTGAATTGACAAGTACTCGAACAATACACTGAGTAACTTTATCACACATTCCATATAAAACTCAGAAGCACACTTCTCAATACAGCAGTAAACATACAACTATAACTCCTCTCTAAACACATTGACAGTGCAAGGCACCTAGCACGTTTTTAATTACTCAGTTTCATGCGACTTGACTCAGGCGCAATGTAGCGGCGAAAATCTTAACTCCTAAGAATGAAAATTTCTGAGAGCCTATTTTACACCATATTGCACTTAACAGCACACTTTTCAGCACAAAATGCAAATTTTCCTATTTGGCGCTGAGCAAAGGTTTCATTTACGATCGACAATTGTCGATAATAGCAGGCGGTGTCGTTGGAAATTGCTTCCGATTCTACAATTTCTCAATTACAACACAAGGGAGCTTTCGCATTCTTGCGAAGCCCAACAGGCCACGGAATCATAGTTGCAGGAAAATCAACAAAATAATAATTGAGAACAGCTGTGCGCAAGCTGTCAGTTCCCAGTTTATTTGTAAAAGCAATGATATCTAAAACTTATAAGATATTTGATACTACAGAGAACTTGCAGTTATCGGACTTCCGATTAACCGAGGCAGAAAAAGCAAAAAAATTATCCTTGGAAAACGATGCCGTTATCAATTCCAGGAATGACGGCTTCCAAAACTTCATGCAATAAGAAAAGTTAAAAATATGCATACAACCATGCACTTAAAATTGACAATATATGCACATAAAGCAGCCAATATATGCGCTTAAAACTAACAATATGCGTTAAACAAAAATATAGTAAACAACAGTTAACATTTTTTGTAGGTAATCATTTTACACAGAAGTTGAAAACGCAAAAAATAACTAGTGGTGTCACAGAATGGCACAGACTTTCCCGTTTTAGTTTTCTATTTCCTTGGGTCTGCATTAGCTATTCAACATTGCCACATACTCTTGCCAACTACCATCTATCGCCGCCCAAAGTACATTTTTTTACATTTTCTTAATTTTTCGTTTTCCTAATGGTACAACGGAAATATTCATCTTAGAATTTTAAAGAACACAAAAACCTTGTCCTAGACGGCAATTTTCTTTTTAAAATTTTGTGACGTTTTAAAGAAATAGGCGTTTTAGCTCTACTAAAAATGCGAAATATGAAGCTCTTTTTCACAGAAATTTTTGGAGTTTTCAAAATATTTCGTTTTAAGTTATTTGAAGCTCTTACGTTCACAAATATAATATTTTTTTGCAAATTGCTGATAATGTGCATATTAAAGATGTGAGAGATCTTTCAAAAAAATTACAATTATGTAATTTTTGAAAAAACAAAAAAAAACTCAAATAAACTTTACGTCATATTAAAAAGTGTAATTAGCACTATCCGTTACAAAAGTTTGAAGAAAAAAATTGCGGCCATATATGACAAAATAACGTTTGAGTGTTTCTGAAAATGCGTAATTTTGTGCTACTTTTCACAGAAAACGGTTGTGTTTTCGAGAAACTTTACTTAAAATTATTTAAAGCCCATGTACTCCTTAATATAATAATGCCAACACATCAAGTCTAATGTAAATATTAACGACAGAGAGACAAGTCGAAAAAATTACATTTTTGCAAGTTTTGAAAAAACAAAAGAATAGAGCAATATGGCGTTTTTGTCATCTCATAAAATACATTAGACACTATACCTAACAAAAGTTTAACGAAAAAATTGGAGCCGTTTTTGAGAAAATATTATTTTCGTAATTATTTAAAATTGCACATATTGTACGCAATATTGCACGAAAACGACTAAACTTTTCAAAAAAATGTGCATGACCTTAATGAAACAATTCACTTTGGACAACAAATTTTATTTAAAAGAAAAATCTCTATCTTCAATTTTGTAGTTCCAGAAAGACGCCGTAAAAATTTTAAACTTTTGCAATTTTCAAAAATTCGAAGTTATCCGTGAAAATCGGACCTATGTCACCTTAAGTGTATTTTACACTTTTTTTACTAGAAATTTTTAAAAAATTTAACCGTTTTTGAGAAATTTTGGAAATGTCCGGGGGACTTCATGTAAAATACCCCCAAATTTTAAAGAATCTTTTTCAAAATTTCAAAGCTTCGACTCAAACCAGATCGACTGGGGAATATCCATTTTAGAAGAAATCGTACCTATGGTTTAGGTCCTAGTAGTGTTCACAGACGAACGGACAGACCGACAGACCGACAGACCGACAGACCGACAGACCGACAGACCGACAGACCGACAGACCGACAGACCGACAGACCGACAGACCGACAGACCGACAGACGGACAGACGGACAGACCGACAGACCGACAGACCGACAGACGGACAGACCGACAGACCGACAGACCGACAGACCGACAGACGGACAGACCGACAGACGGACAGACCGACAGACGGACAGACCGACAGACGGACGTTTTGCTTTCAATTGGTTTTTCGGAGTCAAAAACTAAGGGAAAAGGGATATTGGCTACACCACGTGTTAGGGGTTTTTGTCTTAATTTAGAAAGTGAATTGATCCACTTTTTCGTTTTCAGGGCCCGGCAATGAATTTTTTTCGGCTGAAAATCCGCCGTTTTTTCGCGTAGCATTACATAACTTTCCCTATACTAAGTACATTACTCCGAATGTACGAATACGGGAAAGTAAAAATACACTTTCGAACTTTATAATAAACAAAACTAGTGGTGCTACAAAATGGCACAGACTTTCTCGTATTACTTAACTATTTCCTTCGGTTTAGGCTACCTATTCGAACTTGACACTCTTGCCAGCTGCCATCTATCGCCGCCACACTACATTTTTTTTTTTAAAAACATTTTATTAATTTTTCGGTTTCTCAGTAGTTGAACGGAAATATTACTTAAAGAATACTTAAAGAACAGTAAAACCTCGTCCTAAATGGCATTTTTGTTTGAAAATTTGGAGCCGTTTTCAATAAAATGGCGTTTAAGTGCTATTCGTAAATACGAAGATTGAACCTCTTTTCACAGGAATCTTTTGTGATTTCCAAAAACTTCATTAGTACTTATTTGAATGCACATTAACTTACAAATACAATAGTGTTTACAAATTACTGGAAATGTTCATATTAACGGCTGTGAGAGATGTTTCAAAAAGAATTAACATTTAGTGTAATATTTGAAAAAACAAAAGAATACCTCCAAATGAACTTTAGTGGCATATTAAAGAGTGCAATTTGCACTAACCATTTACAAAGTTTGAAGAAAAAATTTGGAGCCATTTGTATGAAAATGGCATTTGAGCGTTACTGAAAATGCGGACTTTTGACCTAGTTTTCACAGAAAATGGTTGAGTTTTCGAAAAACTTTACATGACACTATTTAAAGCATATGTACTCATAAATATATAATGTAAATAAATCGCCGCTAATGAAAATATTAACGACGTGAGAGACAAGTCTAAAAAATTAAATTTTTGTAATTTTTGAAGAAAACAAACAAAAGGAATATAGCAATATGGTGTTTATGTCATCTCTTAGAACTCACTAAGCACTATCCTTACCAAAAGTTAAAAGCAAAAATTTGGAGCCGTTTCAGAAAATCTAGTTTTTTGTATTTTTTTTAAATTGCACAGATTGCATACCATTTTGAGCTAAAACTACTAAAATCTTCAAGAAAATGTACATGAACTTAATGAAATAACATACTATGGAGAATAAATTTTATTTGAAGTAAAAATCTCCATCTTTAATTATGTACTTGTAGGAAGAGGCCGAAAAAAATCACACTTTTGTAATTCTCAAAAATTCAGAGTTAACCGTGAAATTAGGACCTATGGCACCTTTATAAGCCAATTTTACTCTATTCTTATATGAAATTAAAAGAAAAAATTTGGCAGCCGTTTTCTGGAGAAAATTTTGAAATTGTCCGGGGGGGTTCATATTTTATAGAATCTTTATAGGTACCCTCACATTTTATAAAATCTTTTTCAAAATCTGAAAGCTCTGATTCAACCCAGATCGACAGAGGTTTCTTCGATTTGAAAAAAATCCTACGTATGGTTTAGACACTAGTAGTGTTCACAGACGGACGGGCGGAAGGACAGACGGACGAAGGAAGTTTCGCTTTCTATTGGTTTCTCTGTATCAAGGACCCACAAAACAGGGATTCTGGCTACATCATGTGTTAGGGATTTTTTTCTTACTTTAGCAACTTAATTTATCCACTTTTTCGTTATCAGGACCCGGTAATGAATTTTTTCTGCCGAAATCCTCCGTTTTTTCGCGCAGCATTATATAACTTTCCCTATAGTACGTATATTACTCCGTTTATTACTCCGTTTATACGTACGTATACGGGAAAGTAAAAAAATATTAAGCTAATGAATAGCTAGCTAATGAATAGCTAGCTAGAGAACCCTAATTTCACGCGTACGAGTAAAGTTACAGGAAGTAAATTGATTCTAGCGCAAACAATCTTATCAGAGGACTATTGGAAATATTGTATTGGTACTGTAGCATTGGCATGGCTTAATTCAGTTTTCTTTCGAAAGAGAAAAACACTAAAATGTCTAACTTCGACCCACTTCTACACAAAAAACTGCAATGTACGCACTTAAAAATGCCGCAAACATTAAAATACGCAGTTAAGGAAAAAAATTCTAGAAATATGCAATTATTCAAAATAAAAGTGGACTATATTTGTTTTAGTTTTGTGATAGGCATAAAGTTATGCGTTTTCTTTTGATATGCGTAATCAGGAAATAAATGCAATTGCATGAATTTCCTCTGTCTGATCATTGTAGTCCTTTGGCAACCACTGAGTGTGCCGTTTGTCGTTTCTTTTATAAATATTTTAGGACGTCTCTCTAACTCCAGTAAACGTGTTTATTAATTTTTTACTGATTTTTGCATTTTGTATTTTACAGAGGACATAATATTTTAGCAAAATGTTTGCCCACGGTCCTTTACCAAATGAACTATATATTATCCGAGATTTTTCAAATCCGAGGAAATTTCGGATGCTCACGAGACGGCTATATAAATATTTGACATGGTATGAAATATCCGTGTTTCTTGCTCAAAGTAGGGAGATGCAGAATGTTGATAAATTTTGAACAAAAATTAAATTACTTTCGTGCATTGAAAAAAACCCCCATGGTTACAAAGGAAAAACCTAAAAGAAAGGGATTCTCCTAAGTAAATACCAGAACTTTCGAAGTCCATAACTTAAGTTAATATCTACTCTTCATTTTGGAGATAATATAACTTTCGATAGAGTTGATAGTTACGGAATGCCTAACAACTTATTTTGCTCTCCACTCCCGGATCAGCCTCACATACTTCAGGAATATTAATATGATATGTTGTTGGTATCTAGGAACAAAATTTCAAAACTAGGATTTATTTCAGTCGATCACTATTTATTTATCTCATTTGACTGGGCTATTCTGATTTGAACACAAAGAGCAATGTGCAGTTCGCTATATTTGCGACTATTTATCCCTGTACAAGCAACGTGAGAAGAAAACTAATAATATATCTCAGTGAAAAACAGCGATTCTCGAAATTGCTTATTGGGTAAGAGCGCAAGAAGTCTTACGCGCTGTTATTGTATGCATGTAAAGCTTTAAGCATTATTCTTTAAAAAAAACTAGAAGATGAAAATGGTAGAATGTGGGTTGGTTGGTTTGTACGAGGGTAAATTCATAAATGTGCACAGGTGGTGAATAACGTCGCTCATAACATTTCTCATTTTATTGATCATAAAACTTCAATAAGATTAATATACATTTTAAAGCTTCAATCTATTGCGTAATGCTTGAAGCATGAAGATTAATAGACTTATTTTTTTATGTGCAGTACGCTCGCTAGTGCTCCAATCACCTGAAAGTTTCAATATCAAATCCTGCCAATGGCAACCTTGCACAGAGAAGAGCTAGGTCGGACAAGTTGACAGTGTTGCACGAGACAATTTCTTGTTGTCGTGTAAAGCGAGAAGCGTATTGTGTTAGTTCCTTTGTACGTAGAAAATGGAAAACAAGTGCGTCCAAGAATCGGATTTTCTACAGACTAGTGACCTTCCCAAAAGGTTTGTAATGTGTCATTTTAGTCAATACTTTGTAATGCGGTGTAAGAGATTTCCACAAAGATATACTAATATTCCAGTTTGTTTCCAAACATTTTTTGCATTTTCACAGCAGAAAGTTTGCTGGTACTTTGATTTAAAGTAATTCTGTGATCGGGTGATATGTCTGTGACCATTTTCAGTTTTTTTCGGTATATTCGGTGAAAAAACCTATTTGTAATTATGTCTAATGTAAAAAGATTTTTTTAAATTTGAATCTAAGTTGTACTGATTGCTAGACTGAATTTTAATAGACTTTTTTGTTTATTAATAGAAAACATTCTGATTTGTTCTTTCACAAGAAATGTAATTCAAGCTTTATTCTATACATCAAAAACCAATTATTGAATAAAAGGTTTTCGATTCATGTCATTTGTATCCCTTTTAATTTTCTTTTCCAATATTTAGAGGTTGCATACATGTAAGAGATTCTCTTCTTATAAAATGCATGGTTTTAATGAATACAATAGAACTGATTTTTATTTAAAATAATGATTTCTTACTTATTGGTTGCTAAAAATGACAATGTGTGTAGTAGCATTCGCAGAGGTCAGAAATAACTTCCTAACACTCTTATGTTTCTCAAATACGCGCCACCCCCTCAGAGTTAAAAGTAAACTTGTATTGTATTTCTATTCTTTGAAACTGTCTTTGCACGCCGGGGTCTAGTAATATCTAAACTTTAATTAATTAAATTATGAAATTGTCTTTTTTTTAAGATTTGACGGTAAAATCAATGTTAAAGTAACTACTTACAACAATGAATGCGAAAGACTGATTTTACTTTGTATTCTAGAGTTTAGAGTTATCTCTAGACTTTCTAAGAACGTAGTGTTATCTACAGTTCGCTTTGTTGGGAGCCTATAGATGCAAAGTGCGAGTTGGAAAATATTCAGAGAGCGTAAAAGTATCGATCATAGGGAAAAGTTCAGAGAGCGTAAAAATATTCGAACGCTTGGACATTTTTAACAGATGTAATTACTACAGTAATTAACTTATTACAATTTATATTTTATTTCAATTAAGTGTACCGGCAAGTTAATAACTAAGCGCACGGAAAATCGGATAGAAACATTGAAAGTATATGAAAATTTGAAGTAAAAAAAGTATTCGACATCACAGGCAATAGTAATGGTTTTGGTTCCCACTCGCCTGATTCGTGGAAAATTTATAATTCAAGTAAGTAGCCTTACAAACAAGGTGGTAAGTAAATACTCGACACGCGGTCCGTGTATGTATAAGAAGATACTTGTATGTGTCGTAAAGGAAAGGAGAGTACTTTGGAAGAAATAAAAATCCCGTAGGGTTTTTCATAATCATAATCAGGCTGCATAATCAAAGAAAATTGTAGAGGAAATTTCCTAAAACTTTTAGCAGGTGTAATATGCTTCTATCAATTACTAGTAGTAATTGATTAATATAGTGACATTATTTATGTGGCGAGACTCGAGCCATCAGGCCCACTCTTTCGCCTAACCGCGTAATACATAAATTTATAAAAACTGAATAATAAAGCGTTATTCAAATATAAATTCAGTAAATAAAATAAAACAACGTACAGATGTCTTGCCCTTGGGCTCACAAATGCGAAAATAAATAACGTCTCAGCATTTCCCTTAAGCGACCGGCTAAAACGGAAAACAAAGAGAATTGTTATTGTCCCGTCGTAAAGAACACAATAATGCCGTCAGAATGTAAAAGTGTCTGATAAATCTCTCCCCACTTTCTGCAGTTTTGACTTACTCTGAAGCAATCAGCTTACAAGAATTCGGTAGATTGCAACACCCATAGTTCAGCGATGCCGTTTAACTGATAGATGGAGAGTCATGAAATAATGAAAGTCGTCTCCTTCAACTTAATTTTTACTACTATTAAGTTGACAGAGATGGTTTTCATTATTTCATCTTTTAATTACGTCAACAATACCATAGCATTCCCTCAACATATGGAGAAATTTCAGAAGTGTGCAGATACGAGCTGTCGTCAGCAGTGGACACAGTCCACCGAATTGCAAGTGCGCTCCTGCCCTGTGAGCTGAAGCCAGTTTTGTCAAGGTCGATGCCACGAGCGGGAGTCCGTGGCACGAGTGTCACAACGAAATCGCCCCTCCACGCATTTCATTATCCCGCCACCAGAGGCAACGCCATCCCAATTGTAAAACGGCGGGGTTCCTAATAGTTCCCTCTCCCGACGCTAGTGGCGCAGAGGAGCTCGTGGCATTGCACGGTGCTACGGAGCGTGCCACTGCCACCAGTACAAGACCTTGACACTACTCGCTGAAGTGCTCGTGGTGTTGCAGAGGGCGGGCGCCAAGGCCGAGTCTCAGCATCAAGGCCGCACCATCGCGCGGGCATGCCAGGCCCCGTGCCTCCACGGCCTCCTGTGCACGCAGCCGCCCAAGCTCCTCCTGGCGCGGCCGGGATCGGAACCGGGGACGGGGCCACGGCCGCCGCCCCCGCTGCCCGCCGCCTCCTCCCCCGTCCACCGCGCCGAGCCCTTCGCCACCACGTGCCATCGAGGTGAGGGCCACTGCAATATCCACATCACCTAAAAGTTTAGTCTACCAAAAGGAACACGACGAATGTTTTCTACGCCGTAATCTACACAACGAGAACTTTTTGGATATTCTGTTTCATGTTCTTCAAAGTTTATTCATCTCACAGCACGTGGTATTGAACACACTGATAGTTGGGTGCCAGTGTAGTTATTTTCACTATTTAAACAATGATTTAAAAGGGCTAGTTTTTAGAAATGCATTTTTTGCGAAAGATCTTTTAAATCTCTGTGTCATACTCAATTTTTTTTCTGCTCTCCTGGATTTTCTAGTTATTCAGAACTTTCCGTGTCATACTTTGAGGGAGCCGTTTGACCCTAGGGGCGACACAACTGTCTCGCCCGTTTATCTGTTACTTCAGCCGTTCCTTGGCTGTAAAAAGACTGCATGGAAAAAAATGGAATCAACATGAACTATTCACCTAGACGTCTTCCAAATAAGTTTCCTTTCTTTAAAAAAACATTCCAATGTTTGACATTACGGCAAATTCAGTTACTACTAGAACTCAGTTACTGCTTCATTACGAATTAATGTACAGTACGTCCAAATATCCACACGTTTTCATAACGGGCACATAAAATATTCCATATTTTTATTCTGGTAAAGTAATACAAGTGCATGGGACATTCGAGGGGCAGAAAAATCTAGTTTGATATGCAGAAAATTATTCAGAGCTTTGCATTTATTTTAAAATTTAAAACAATGCAGCAAGTGCCATGTTGAGCTTGCTTTGGTGCATTCGCAGCCGCCTAAGAATGAGGTGCCAGAGGCCCGGCCGGGCTTCTTCGGCGTGGACCCTTTCGACGCCACGGGGCCCTTCTACGGCTTCAGCGAGGAGCCCTTGGAGAGGTGAGTGCTCCATAATTGCTCACGTTCGCCAAAACGGCTTATATGAACTGGACACACATTTGGATTGACGCGGGAGTAGAAGCAGATGCCATACTTTACTTGATGCAAAAAGATAATTTTTTCTGATATATAGTGGGATAAAACCGAAATT
The DNA here is from genome assembly GCA_031308135.1 of Acheta domesticus. Classification (NCBI taxonomy): domain Eukaryota; kingdom Metazoa; phylum Arthropoda; class Insecta; order Orthoptera; family Gryllidae; genus Acheta; species Acheta domesticus. The sequence goes on along the minus strand of JAHLJT010000631.1, from coordinate 177,835,081 downwards.
TGTTGTGAGATTTGTTGCCAAAGCGACAAGAGACAATATTTGCATTTAGTCCGTGGTATATTTTTTAACAAAAATGATCAGACCTACTTCTTAAGATTCTACAAAATAAGACTAATGGGATATTCTTCTTTTCTTATATTTCTGTTATTTAATTTTACTTTATTTATATAATAACACTCGACGACGAATGTCATATTCCTGGAATCTAACAGATAGATTTTGTGCTTGGTGAAAAACCGAGGAGGTTTTTGTGATCAATGCATGCAAAACAAGATTTGAAACTGTCCTAACATTACAAATTCTTTTTATCGTTTAAATAAAAAAAATTACTCGTCATTCCGTAATAATAACTCGTTCTCTAAGTCATTTCTTAATTCTCTACAACTTGTGCTAGGATAATACTACAATTATGTAAAACAAATGAGTTAATATTCTGCAAGACGACCTTTAACGAACAACTTAAAGCAATTTACCTTTTTTTTAAATTCTCAATTTTCCTTTGCAAATAATACGAAATCTATTGGAAACGAGAAAAACGTAGTGAAATATCTCATAGGCAAATTTCTCAGCTTTCATTTTGAATGTTGAACTTTTCTCAACGTTACACTGTTTTCGATGTATAAATGAAAAATCAATGTTTAATTCAGAGCTGTGTCTGGAGTAATTAGCATGATAACATGAAAATGTACCCTACGATATGTGCAGTGTACAGTAGGGAACGTAGAATGTCCCTCTGTGAGTTAATATTCTATTGTCATTTTCTGGGGTGTATCTACTAAGATAAGTAGATACCATTTTTGTGCGAGTTAATTTTTCTTCACTAGCGACAGATTATGAGCTCTTCATTTCACGGAATATACTTGTGGAATTACAATTTTCAACGCAAGTCGTCAAGACACAAAGGAAGATCATTGAATATGGAAACATGTAAGACACCTGGGTTTTGCAGAATAATTTTACGGGAGATGCTAAATATGACGTCCTGCCCAACTCGTGCACTGTTCAAATTAGTAATCAGTTATTGCCTTTGCACAAAATGATAAATCGGTAACAAAATAACAAAGTAGCTATTAAGTAAACCATATATTAAAGCACACGCTTCTAAAATGTGTATCAATATTTTTAAAATTGCAAATGTGATCAAATTAGGACTATCACAACTCGGTATAAAAGTTTTATTTATACCAGCTACAACACAGAATCGTACCAACAAATGTAGACAACTTTTCGTGCCTACGGGAAATGAACCATAGACTACATTACTTGCATATATCGGGTATATATTCGCTAAAGAGGGTTGTACCTTAGTTTTACCAGAGAAATACTAATTTCGTCGCACAGCTTGTCAAAACTATATACTTCAACTTTCACCACCCGCTGCTCGGTACCATCAATCTCCCTAGAACACCTTTACGTTCTCAGCTGCAGCCCCGACCTTTGCATCCGCCTGAGCGAGGGCTCGCTGGCCAGCGCGGTGGCGTCTGTGGCGGAAGCGTAAAGGCGGCTCCACACATTCGCTATTCGGCGAACAGCAAGCAACCGCTCGCCGAATCCCGAGTAGTGTGGATGGATTGCTATTTGCCGACTGACGAACATTCGGCGCTCGCCTTACCCACCGCGTGTCGGTCTTTTGGACACATCGAAGGGAGCGAACCTTCTCCGAACACATCAGCTGGTCGGGATCGGGCGAGCAGTAGCTCGCGGCTCAGCGAATGCCGAATGTGTGGAACCACCTTAAGGGCGGTGCCTTCGGTGTTGGCATTTGTTGATCCGCGACGACCGCCTCTGGCCCGCTCGCTCTGCTGACGGCAGAGACTCCAGGCCCGCGTTGCCAGATGATTAAATGTGTAACCCAGTACCAACTATCAAAAATCCTGGTACTTCCACTAAACTGCCTGGTACCAAAGACAATCGATTCTAAATTTGTGCATATTATAATATTATGTTTTTAACGTTCGTTAAATTTAACTCGATATCGAGTCATTTTATTACAATAAACTGAATGGAAGCATGGTGGAAAGAAAAAGTCATTCCACCATAAATGGAAGATTAAGACGTTATATCCTTTTACTCCTATAGTATGTGCTGGAAAAATACCATCCGATGTCACGCTTAATGTTTTACGGCACCAATATCACAGTTATTTGTAATATTAGCATTTGTGTTAAATTATTGAATAAAAAATGTACGAATCGTACATCATCAATTACTGTAAACTTACACCGGTATTTAAGTGTACCAGGATGACTTCATCCTGGTACATGGCATCTTCATTAAAATTCAGGTAAAAATTCCAGGATCCTGGTACGTCTGGCAACACTGTTCCCGGCCCTGCAGACACAGAAAGAGACTCTCTTTCTGTCGAGGGTCGTTTAAATGATCGTGTGACCACAAAAATATGCTTCCGTTTAACCATGCAATCTCATCAACTGCACAAATCCTGCAACTACTTTCACCGTTAGATTTGTCTTTCAAAAGTCAATAGACTTCAGAGCTTCTCCTCTGAGCTGAGGTGTTTTGAAGAATATTTTAAAGGACGATTGTCGTTCACTTTGGTTTTTGATAAGACTCAAAATTGAGTGATATCTTGTGAAAAAAATGAATTTGTGTCAGCACATTGAAACAAAATTATACTTGAAATGATCTTTAAGTGCTACTTATGTAAATATTCATTTAATTGAAACAAATTGAACGGGAGGCGGATAAAATTCAATTTCACCATTTCTGAGAGTACGTTGCAAGATGTGGATATTCGAGTATAATTAAGAATCCATAAATTATTCTTTAAATTTCTTTTATTCGAAAACTGGTGTATGTAAGAATTTGTTTCGGCTTTTCAGGTGTAGGCAAATCAGAGAAGTCTTTGCTAAGATCATTGTATGCGTTGAGGAGCAGGTGCAACAGGAAATCCTAAAAGACAGCGAGTGCTCTGATGGGAAAAGTGGTTCTAAGAAAGGTAAGGCAGGTTAGTATTCCTAAGATAAAATATAGTTAGCCTTGAAAAAATCAAAAATAAAAATTTACTTTTAGTTGAAATAAAGTTATTTAATACTTCGTACAGTGAGTCGTGTCCTACACTGCCATTATTGGTTCCAGAGAATACCCGTTATATATGACTGCCTAATTGAGGTTATTGAAGTATACAAAGGGCTCTTTTGGTCCAATTTTGATGTTTACGTTGCTTACACACATTCTTAAGTATTCTGTATTTAAAGCAAAAAAAATTAAAAACTATATTTGGCGTATGGGGAAGGATCTCAATGTGTTCACGTTTTCACCAGCACTAGAATTTGAATACGCGCATTTTATCTATTAATTGGATTTTAAATATTGATCATTCCTTTACACTTGCACCTTCTTATTTACACTTAAATTACAAAATACTGGAAACTGATTCGCGACGTATTCACATTATTTTTTGCTTCTGTTCTTTCCTACTTCAGATTTGATACCAAGCTATAGGGGAAACTACAGCGTACACATAAAAATCACCAATCGTTAGTTAAAATGGAAAATGTTTCTCTGTGGTAGGTAATCAGAAAATGAATCATCTCGCAGGAAGATACTAAATGAACAATAATCTCCATAGAATTTCAACATCCTTAATTGTCACCTAAGGCTAACAATAAAAAAATTGAGAAAGCTGTTACTGTGTAATACAAGTTAATCCAAGAAATGGGCCTGATTACTGACCTCAAGTCCAAGTGACTGCTTTAAAACTGTGACTCTTAACGCGCGTCTCTATGAAAAGCGAGACCACGAAAAAATGCATGTTATGGGTACGGGCACATACATTAAATAGCAATTACAACAGGTTTTCCTGTTTATTAAGTTTGAAAACACTATATTTTTATTTATCTTAGATATGTATTCAACAGAATGAACGAAAGGACAAGAGCCCTTTAAATACAAAATTTTCTTCTTGCTCGTTTTCCAGACATATTATCTCAAATTTGCAGTAACATTAACAGAAGCTTATTATATTTTACAGCCACAAATACCCCAGTGCGGAAATCCAATCGCTCGTCTAATAGCAAATTAGAACCTGTGTATACCGTTGACGACATTGACGTGGAAGCTGGGGCACAGACGTGTGAAGAAAATATAAGACGTTCATCCCTGCGAAAAAGAAAACCAATAAATTATCGAGAGCAACTCTTCGATACTGATGGGGATGATTCAGAAGAGTTGTGTAAGTATGGGAAATGCACATTTACTGTGTAATCATTCGTTGAATTTTCGCCAAAATGTGAAATTCAACATTTGACATTTTTACTTTCCCGTATACGTACGTATACGGAGTAATAGTGGTGCTACAGAATGGCACAGACTTTCCCGTATTAGCTTTATATTTATTTTCGTCTCGGCTAGCTATTCGGACTTGCCACATACTCGTGCCTATCGCCGCTCAAAGTCCTTTTTTTAACGTTTTCTTAATTTTTCGTTTTCCTAATGGTAGAACGGAAATATTAGTTTTAAAATATTAAAGAACATTAAAACCTCGTCCTAAATAGTAATTTTCTTTGAAAAATTTGGAGCCGTTTTTACTTTCCCGTATACGTACGTATACACGGAGTGATATACTTAGTATAGGGAAAGTTATGTAATGCTGCGCGAAAAAAATGGCGAAATTTCGGTTGTTTTTTTTTTTTGTAATACTGCACGAAAAAATTCATTGACGGGTGCTGATCACGAAAAAGTGGTGCTACAGAATGGCACAGACTTCCCCGTATTAGTTTTCTATTTCCTTGGGTCTTCGCTAGCTATTACGAATTGCCACATACTCTTTCTTGCCAGCTGCGATCTATCACCCCTAAAGTATACCCATTTTTTCGTCATTTTCTTAATTTTTCGGTTTCCTATTGGTAGAACGAAAATATTAATTTTAGAATATTAAAGAACACAAAAACCTAGCCCTAAATGGCAATTTTGTTTTAAAAATTATGTGCCGTTTTAAAGAAAATTACGTTTTAGCTCTACTAAAAATGCGACATTTGAAGCTCATTTTCCCAGAAAATTTTTGAGTTTTCAAAATACTTTATTTGAAGTTATTTGAAGCACTTACACTCCCAAATATAATAATGTTTACAAATTGCTGGTAATGTGCATATTAAAGATGTGAGAGATCCTTTAAAAATTACATATGTATAATTTTTGAAAAAACAAAAAAAAATACTCAAAATAAACTTTACGCTATACTAAAGAGTGTAATTAGCACTATCCGTTACAAAAGTTTGAAGAAAAAAATTGCAGCCATATATGAGAAAATGGCGTTTGAGCGTTTCTAGAAATGCAAAATTTTGAGCTACTTTTCACAGAAAACGGTTGTGTTTTCGAGAAACTTTACTTGACATTATTTAAAGCACATGTACTCATAAATGTAATAATGTGAACAATTCGCCTCTAGTGTAAATATTAACGACGTGAGAGACAAGTCAAAAAAATTAAATTTTTGCAATTTTTGAAAAAACAAAAGAATACAGCAATATGTCGTTTATGTCATCTCATAGGGTACATTTAGCACTACCCCTACTAAATGGTTAAAGAAACAATTTGAAGCCGTTTTTGAAATAATTTTGAAAATGTCCGGGGGGCTTCATGTAAAGTACCCCCAAATTTTGAAGAATCTTTCAAAATCTCAAAGCTTCGACTAGAACCAGATAGACCGGGGAATATCCATTTTGGAAGAAATCGTGCGTATGATTTAGGCGCTAGCAGTGTTCACAGACGGACGGACAGACAGACGGACGTTTTCCTTTCAATTAGTTTTTAGATATAAAGGACCCACAAAAGAGGGTTTCTGGGTACACCACGTGTTAGGGGATTTTTTTTCTTAATTTAGCAATTGGTTTTATCCACTCTTTCGTTTTCACGGCCCGGCAATGAATTTTTCCCGCCGAAAATTGGCCATTTCTTCGCGCAGCATTACATAACTTTCCCTATACTACGTATATCACTCCGTTAGCGACGTGCCTCACGTGTTCTCTCTCACGTACTGTTACGTACCGCGGACCCTGTCTAACACGAACGAAAGATAGAACACGGAGACGCTCGCATCACAAGTGCCGAGTCCGCTTACACTCAAAACACAGGCGTATGCCATATTTAGGGAGTACAGCTTGCTCCGTAGATGTTCTTCACTATTGTGAAAAATAGTAAACCAAGGAAATTGTTCGTGGATATTACGGTGCGGGCTCAATGGTGGATTGAGTGAGAGGATGCCACTGTAAGAAAAAAAAATGAGCACATAAAAAAAAGAAATCCAATGGATCTTTCAAGAATAATGTATAATCTATTCACAAGTTTCTTGAAGCAAATACGGAACACTATTATTATGTAATAGCTGTGTCCCTCAGAATACATTCGTGCACAATATAACTTTAAAACATATCTGAATATACTCCTTTTCTTTTTCTTCAATTTGCGGAACTTGTGCCTTACAAGCTAAACAACAACAACAAAAACAAAACTATATACAGAACCTCTTGTCTACAAACTTTGTTCTTAGCTATAATTATGAGAAACCCACAATTTTCTTATAATTAAATACAACACTGAGAACTTACACTACTAATGTTAACCATTTTCTGATATACTAACTATTCTGATAAAAAAATGATACCAGTCTTATTTACACTCACGTTTAAACATACTACAAGTTTCGAGCCTGCACTATTGAACTATTACGGCGAGCTAGAGTAACTTGTCGAATTTTCGTGTTTTTTATTTTAACAAAACCCCTTTTTTTCGTATTAATTTAATACAGTTTCCTTTTCCTTTCTTGTTTCACTACTTTTTAGTTCTAGTTACTTGAACTACTTGCGTGTCTCCCTCTCGGATGCATTATTAATCAAATTTTAATACTACCTTTGGTGGCGTTTGAGGTGGAGACTTCCTGCGCGGAATCTTATCTGACGTCCCCTTTAGCCAAACCCTTCGGCGTGCACTGCACGGTCGATCTCGGCCGTGGCATTCCTTCACCACACGCTGAACCCGTGGTGCGTAGCCTTCCAGAATTCCGTCATAGCTTTCTCGATTCGAATCCGCTAGTAATTCTCTCGTTCACTCCAACCTAATAAAAAGAAAAAAAACTCACATCTGGAACTTTTCCCGCAGTTCGTTGTCCCATCCAAGTAATATTCCTGGCGTCGACTCTTCTTATTCGCCACGTGGTATATTTCGTGCATCCACCACCGTTATTCGGAATACGACTTACTCGGTCCGAGTCTGCAATTGAAGTGCCTTCCGTCGGTCCGAGGAGGGATGGCGTAGTCGGCGATGCTTGGCTGGTCGGCGCGCTCTACGCGGGCTATTTGAGCTCACTGAATATGTGATTGTCACACCGTGTATACGTAGGTATACGGAAAAGTAAAAAGTTGATAAACCCTGTTGCTAAATTAACAAATAAAATCCCCTTACACTTTCTTTTCTTACAATATTTAACAGAAGGCTCCATGACATTAAAACTTCTACGAGCAAGGCTGTTTTTATATTCACAACTGCTTATAAATCAACAACAAACGATGACAATCAATTGGGTTCTACTGCCATTATTGCTCGAAGTAAAAAGACTGACGTTGGTTGCTACGGGCCCGGGAAAGCTTTTTGAAAAAATTGACTCACTGACATTGTCTCATTATTCAACAATCAGTGACATTCGAATGCAAAAACAAAATGCTAAGCAGTAGTTAATAAACTCAGTGCTGATAACCATAACTCACAAACTACGTTAAACTCTTAATTTATGAAAGGACCTATGTCATTTGACTAGTGCCCTTCCATAAATAAACTAAAAATGGGTGTTCATTTCTTAGCTATGTGATCATCTAACGAGTGCCCAATCGTAATTAAAATGCGTATTGACACCCACAGAAGTCTATTCCACCTGAATATCATTTTAACAAAAAAAATTGACTTAGGCTCTTTCAGAAATAACCGATTCCTGGTTTTGTTGGTTTTCTTGTGTGCTTTCTTACACAAAATGAAAATGTAAGATTTTTGTCCTTAGGCTGCCCGCCGGAAAGCTAGAAAGTCGATATTTTTGAGACGGCAATCAGTATAGCCGCCTCAGTGCTCTGTGACCGGTTAAGTGCACAGATTCCCCACGCGTAGTCTATGATGCTATGATGCTATTCATTAAAATTTTCAACACTTTGTAACTTGGGAGACGGGGCATTGTTATCCAATCAGGAACGTAGTTTCTGAAGTTGAATCTATCGATAGGATAATTGTGTCCCCTCTCCTAACACACCTAAAATAGGAAAATTTAAGGCTGCGAGCACACGAGCGTCGCGTAACGGACGTTTTTTACGGTCCGTATTTTTACGGTCGTCAATATTCAGGATACATACGCAGAGCACAACGAATGTTCCACAGGGCGCTCGTATGCTATGTTACATTTGTATCTTGCAGTTGGGTTTTTGCGCGTACTCTGCAAAGGACGCATTTTAACGTCCGTTAAAGTGCGCTCGTATGTCTCAGGCCTTATGCTCCGATTTAAAAGTACAGGCACTTCAAGGTCAGGGGGGACTGGAAGTTGAGGGGAGGGGCATTATCATCCAATCGGGAGCTCCAGTACCAAAACTAAGACGTAACAAAGCTCCATGGTCTGAGAGTGTCCTTTCTCCATCCAGCTTGTGACCCTGAAGTGCAATGGTTAAATCAAAGTCTAAAAGGTGATGAGGGACGCGGGTGCCATGTGTGCGCAGCGTGCGACGAGTGCGGGTTCGCGTGGCCGGGCGAGTGCTTGGCGCACGGGCCGCTGACGCCCGTGGAGAACGCGCGCGTGCCGGCGGATCTGGCGGCGAGCTCCAGCCCGGAGGACCGCGCGGCGCTGACGGTGCCTCCGCTGCTGGCCGTGGCCGCGTCCGCCATCCCGCACGCCGGGCGCGGCGTCTGGGCGCGCGTGTGGCTGCCGGCGCGCCTGCGCCTGGGGCCCTACGCCGGACGCCTGCTGCGCCGCGCCGCCACGCCCGACTACAGCTGGCAGGTATGCCCCCACCCCAGCCAAGCGTTGATTGATTAGTGCAGTGTTGTCGTGGTTGATGCCACTAGCGGGAGTCCGTGGCACAAGTGCCACAATGAAATCGCCCCCAGCACGCAGTTCATTATCCCGCCACCAGAGACAACGCCATCCGTACTGTAAAACGGCGGGGTTACTAGTACTTTCCTTTCCCGACGCTAGTTGCGCAGAAAAGCTCATGGCATGCTACGGTGCCACGACGCGTGCCACTGCCACCAGTAGAAGATCTTGACACCACTTGATTAGTGAGTCAAATGCTTAGGCTATTAGTCTCGTAAGTGTAGCGGCCTACCGACAGCTAGCGAGATTTTTCTCCAACCAGCAGGGCACCGCCTCAGCCGGGACAAGTTCTTTGCTCCCGACATGTGTGTACATGTAAGTAAGGGATAGTATAGGACACGGAAGAGGAAGGAAACATCGCGCGCGGTCCGTTTGTGAGGGTACTGCTCCGGTATTCGCCTGGTATTTATCTGAAAACTACCGATCAATGCAGCCAGCCGCGAGAATTCTCCTTCAGACTACAACAGACCTTGACCTAGCTATCTAGACCAGCGATTGCCAACTGGACAAAAAATGACGGAGCTTTTTCACCTCCGAGGTAGGCACATGGAGATGCAGTTCGAGCAAAGGGGAGAGGGAGAGAGAGAAGGGCCAAATAGCGGTCGCCGGTACCGAAAACCTTGGCAGTGGGCCTTTGTCGGTGTTTCAGACAACATAAGTGGGAAAACATCTACACCCGTTAATTTTCTTTCTGTTAGGGAAGAAAGATTTCCTTTGTAGATGCTGGAACAATGACGTGTTTAGTGTGTTTGAAATAACTGCAGTATGTAAAAAGTCCAATCTACGGATGCATTACATAGCTTTGAGAGATTAAAATAAATAAATTCTGAGAATTGATATAGCTCGCAATCATAGGAGTAAAGAAATTTGCAGATTGAAGATTATGGAAAGATATTAAAAATCACGAGGATTTACAACATTCTCAAACAAAACTGTGCATCAAAAATAATTGAGCATGAGGTCAAAATTCCCTCATGTGACCCCTACTGGGTACCCATTTGTTACACATTAGTTAACATTAATTATTGTTTCAGAACGAACTAATTCGTTATATTATATACTATTGAATAAAATATTCTTGTCCTAAAATGCGAAAACTGTATTTTCCAAAAATGTTGTTTAAGAGAAGAATGGAAGTGGAATTACATTACTGATTATAATAAAGAGTCGAAGATTGCTTTGAGTTATGTAATAAAGTTCTTCTATTATATAATTCTTCATATTGTAATTGAATCATAAACATTCTAAATAATAATTACCTGTTAAATGAGGTTAATAGTCAATTGTCAAGTTACCAGTTAATTATGAATTTTCCAAACGAATGTTTCCCCCCACTTCCGTAACGTCATTGGAACACTGTGCGCCCGCCACCGGAAGAGGAAGGAAAAATCTCGCGCAGTCCGTGGCCTATTTGATGGGGTATTCTCTTGGTATTGATAGAAGAAAACACGAAAATTTTCCGAACAGAGTAGCCTGCCGCTAGAATTCTCCTCCAAACAGTGCTTGAATCAGACACAGCTACGTAGCTATTGTCGAAAATGTCCCACGCACCATGGGGAACCGAATTCTACAACCTGCCAATCAAAGTGGCTGCTAAGTCAGCAGTAACGCTCCGCTATGAGTGAAAGTAAACCGATGCAGCAATAGACGAGACTGTAAATAAATAAGAAAATGTTTTCGTTAGTGACGAGGCTCAGACCATTGCGCCTACTCTTCCCACAGGCCATTTTCAAAAAATCGATCCCAATACATAAATAATCGCATATAGTTGTTGATCCCATACCTAAATAGCAGGTCATTCAAAGGAAATACAGTCTGAGGGAAAAGGTTTCTTACAAGTGTGACAGGAATGAAAAGGGTTGTTGGAAAAGGTACGTTTCACAACATTTTGGTAAGTATATTTATAAACTTCAATGTTGAAATGAACTTAAAATTAACCAGAACTGTGCCTAGGAATTACATTTAAACACTCACGAGAGTGTGTCCAATATTGTGAAATTTCTTTTGTGTCACTCAGCAAGTGAAGAGACTTTAGTTTTTTTTTCGGATAGAACAAAGGACTCTCAAAAATAGCACAAGTTTCATGTTCATTATACTCCTATAATTTCCGAAACTTGCAAACATTACAAATAATGTGAGAAAGTATGAGCTCTTGTAGCTCCTCTAGATTGTAATATCCCTAACCCGGAACCGTGTGCGTGGTTGGCAGCTGTGGATGGGCAAACGACTGCTGTACGTGGACGCGGGCGACTGCCGCCACGCCAACTGGCTGCGCTTCGTCAACTGCGCCCGCAACGTGCTGGAGCAGAACTTGGCGGCGTTTCAGTGGCGCGGGGCCATCTACTACCGCACCAAGCGCGACATCCCGGCCCACGAGGAGCTGCTGGTGTGGTACGGGGACAAGTTCGGGCGAGCAGCTGGGCATCTCGCTCGAGGCTTTCACGTCGCCGCTCGCCCACCCCGTGCCGTGTGAGTAAACTCTGCGACTCTTGGCGCTGCTTCACCCACCTATACTTCGGTTTTTCTTTCTTTGCGCGTGGAGGTGTCATCAAAATGGAATATTTCACGGTATTTCGCGTTGTTCTCGGTTGTGCCGCTAGGAGTCGCATGATCGCGACTGTATCGAGCAGTGCTATTCCATTTTGATAACACCCCCAACACCCACGCGCAAAGAAAGAAAAACCGAAGTATAGCAATATTCACGGAATTTTTGAAAAATGCGATAGTTTGTAATTTATCAAATCCCCTCGTCCAACTACATGTTTGAAGATACAGCTTTTTTTCTTAACACGAAATTCGTTTCCCACAAATAGTTCTATAATTTAATGCCATGTACATTTAAAAAAAATATTAGTTTTGATTCAATTTTAAGTGAAATAATAAATATATTAAAAATAGTTTCTCAAAAACTTATCCATGATTTTTCATTATCCAATTTTTTGTACGGATGGATCTAATTGCCCCCAATATCATGACGTAAACGATATTTTGATATTTTCTTTTGACTTTTTTAAAAGTTTACAAATGTAATTGTTTCAAAATATGGTTTGCATTGTTAAAGTTAAATTTTAGATTCAGTTTATTGGTTAATACATTGTTAACACAGACTACTCATTTCCTTCAATATTACTTTTTCAAAAATTAATTTTGTTACGAACTAAATTATTTTATTTTCAAAAATCCATTTTAAAAGAATTAAAAATTTTCGCGCATTTTCGAAAACGTTCGAACTCAATTTTTCAAAAACGCAGATTTTTTTTTTCGAACACCTCCGTATTGAAAAAGAGTTCAATTTTCTATCACTTTCGCTATTGAAAGCACACGTCCACGTGACACATAATGTTTCCACTCGATCTAGATTAACGCCGTCACTAATTTTTGTTTATGAGCGCGTTTGACACTTTCGCTTCATCGGTCGACTTCGGCTCCCACCGAGTCCGCCGCCATTTCATCTCCTTTCCTCTCCCTTTGCTCGGGCCACGGTGTAAGAGATATAGGTGGGTTCACTCCCGGTCTAAAACTGAAGCTAATGTGAGCCTAGTTCTCACAGTTCTCGCTATGTAAGCGCTGCGAACGACTTGGGCATTTTTGGGACAAGATGGTGATCCATTTAATAGCTTTGTAACCTCTGGTGGAAGCTACTAAACGCCATCATGAATGCCCAACTCGAACAGTGCGCACCGTACGGATAAGCCGAGGAACTAGCCTCAAACTGGCTTAAAAAATTCTGTCCAAAAGGCGGCTAGTTGACACACCCATTATATCTTACACCGTGCTCGGGGCCTACTCACCGACTTCCTGCTCCCGCTCTCTCGGTTCCACTGTCCACTCGTTCTCGCGCATCGTACGTTCGGTTCTCAGATTGTTCTATCTTGCCCGCGTAATCTGATTTTCTGGATTTTAATAATTTAGCACTGGCGCTACATTACGTGTTATGGGACCAGATATCAAGAAAAGTGTTGCTTTTTGCAAATCCTTTGTTTTCTCTGTTGAAGAACTACACAACAGTGTATTTAAACTATAAATAAGATTTTCCCAAAAAACATTTCCCAATTGATTTGGCTCGGCCAAAACCTTTATTAAATTTGAAATTAATCTTTTATTTTGGGGGGGGGATACTTTACGTTAAATCCCAGCGAATTTTCAAAACATTCACAAGAAACGTTCAAAATACTCAATGTTTCCGTAAAATGAAAGCGTAGGCTCCGTGACCGGAATCAGTATCTTCATGGCTACCCGGGTGATTCGGCGTCATAGGAACAGATGCCAGCGCTTTGGCCATCATGCTGCGACCTTCCTCAAGACGAGATGAGATTTTCTGTTAAAAGTTTGACTCCTGCGATCGTAAAAATGGGGTAGTTACAGCCAGTTAATATCTTCAAATTTTTGAAATTACTGTGAGGTACATTTTTGGAACGCTTTCCTGAAAAACAGTATTAAATACATAACTTGTGTTCTTAATGACATCTATTATCAATAGTTAAATCTTTCATTAACATCACGCACAGTTTTTCAAAATATGTATATTTCAAAATAACGGTACCATATTTCACTTTTTTCGTCTACGTAAGTATACAGGGAGTAAGATACGAGGTATAAGAGAAAGAATAAAGTCTGGGCCTGCCAGGAAACTGTATACAGGAAAATCACGTCATTAATATTTATATCATACGCATTTTTATATATTATTGCATTAGTGAGATCCTGTTCTTCAAACAATTTCTCAGTCTCGAGAGCCCAAACATTTTCTGCAAAAATGAAAACACAATTGTGCATTTTCAGAAATGCTCGAACGACATTTTCTCTTCTATAATTTCCTTCAAGTCGTTTTTTAATTCAACAATAGGAACCCAAAAAATGAGAAAAATATATTTTGGGCGCCGGTGTATAAGCAGCTGTCAAGTGGATGAGGCAAATCTAAAAGCTAGGTCAGAGTAAAGAAATAACGAAACTAACCAGTACGAGAATGTCTGTTGTTATTCAGAATCACGCAATAACCTTTAAAGCTTCACAAAATGAACTTGATATTTTTTAAAAAATTTTTCTTGAAACTGCTTCAGGAATAAAATATCTGTCGAAAATAATGTTGTACGAGGTAAAAAAGTAAAACTTTTGCTATTCCCAAACACTGAAATGATTAATTGAAAAATGTGAATTTACCATATTCATGTGCGAATTTTCATTTATTTTAAAAGGAAATTTAAAGAAAATAATTTGGACCCGTTAAAAAAACGGAAATATGAATCATGTATCATATTAAGATACCCTTAAAATTAAAAGATTCCAGCGTACATGTTTTCAAAAAACTATTTACTCTGTAGTTACTAATGTCGTTCTCAGAAAAACAGGCATACATCCTTGAAAATAAAATATTGAGGTGTTAAAAACATATTTCTTTCAAAATCTTGTTATTTGTGATTTTTTGACATTCGATCAATTTTACAGTACGATAGAAAGTAAAGGAAGAAAGTAAACAAAATTTTTAATGAGTACTTTTATATTTTTGCAGATAATACGTTTTGCTGTGACTACTGCAAAAATACATTTCGTAGCCCACTGACTTTACAGGAGCATTCGTGTAACTTTGATGATGAAGAGTCAACGAAAAAATCAAATCGGCTCGCTGCAGATTCACACACAAGACAACAACATTCTTATGGATCAAATGATAAACATCAAGAAATTCCAAACTTGAAATTTCTCTTGTTGAGTCGTAAAGATGAAAATGTAAGTAAGAAGAATGTTGAATCAGAGCCTCCATCAAACGTAGTTGTAAATCAGGATTTTATAGAACAAAAAGAGAATGAAGTTGAAGAATACGGAAGTCAAACTGGCGACAAAAATGAAAAACCAAATTTATCATACGATGTCAAAAATATTCGCGAAAAGACCGATGAACAACCTCAGAATCAAGACTTGCAAGAACATCAACTATCGTTCAGTCACTTAAACTCTGAAGAGAACATTCCCAAGGCGAACGAAACAAATGACAAACTGAACGAGTGCGAGTTTTGCAAAGTTCATTTCAAAAGTTCCACTGTGCTGAAGAGACATATTACCTCCATACATAAGGGAAAACCTTACAAGTGTACATTGTGTAATGCTTCATTCAAGAGGAACAAAATTCTAAAAAAACATGCCTTAGTTCACAGCAACGAAAAAACCCTATCATTGTGACAAATGTGATAAAAGCTATAAAGAACTACATTCTCTAAGAAGGCATTTGAATAAAAATCACAGAGAAATGTTCAATACTATCGATGCATCTCATGGTTACCTAGAAAACAAATCTCTTCATAATACTCAAAAATCACCTCAAAAAACTTGTAGGACTGGATTGTTTGTGAATAATATAAGTAAGTCCACTTTCAATTATTCAAGCAGAAAATCAATTTCATGTAAAAAATGCAATGCAGCATTCACTACATTAGCATCACTTGTTGTCCATAATTACGTCCACTCTCCTAAAGGGTCATACAAGTGCCCTGCTTGTGGACGCTAAATTCAAATATCTGCCTTCTCTCAGATTCCACTTCAATACTCATGAGTTGGAGAAAAGTAATGATAAATTTTATCTATGCAACATTTGCAATGAAGAGTGTGTATCAGCTAAAAGTTTGAAGGTTCATAATTTAAAGCACAAAACTGCAAAAATATACAGCTGTCAGGCATGTGAAGCTACATTCAAAACACGCCACGGTCTGACATGGCACATTTATCGTCATACAGGTGAACGCCCATATCAGTGTCAGAAATGTTCTGCAACATTTGATAGACCCCAACTTCTCTCGAGGCACAAATTAATTCATTCTGGTGAGAAATATCTTATCTGCGACGTATGTAAAGCTCCATTTGTAACGGTGTCAGGTTTGAAGAAACACAGTCTAATCCATCAGGGCGATAACCCGTATCGATGTCAAGTTTGCAACGCAACATTTACTAAATCCTGGAGTTTGAAGATACATATTTATTACAGACACACAAGCAACAAATCACACACATGTGAAATTTGTAGCGCTAGCTTTGTCTACAAATGGAGCCTCAAGCGACACAGTTTCACTCACTCAGGGAGAGTAACACAGAGTTCTCAATCTCAAAAATCTGAGAAACAATTTCAATGTTATGTGTGCGACAAGGTATTTAAGAGAAAATCAACTTATGAGACTCATCAAGTAACTCATACTGATGAAAGACCTTACGAATGTGATATATGTAAGAAAGCTTTCAAGTTAAAGGCGACCTGTGCGAAACATTTGAAACTCCATACTGCAAAACCACATCAATGTGCAGAATGTGGAAAGAGTTTTGAAACAGAAGGTCGTTGCAAGGAACATATGAGGATTCACACTATTGAAAGGCCACATTGCTGTAATGTTTGTGAGAAGTCTTTCTGTCACAAGTCCAGTTTAAATAAACACAAGCGTGTCCACACAGAACAACAGTTGAATAAAATAAATATAAAAATGTTTACTTCATCAGTTAAACACAAGCGAAGGGCTACTTTATGAGCACCATGTAATTGCAACGTCATCTGGAGGTGGACGATCTAATCTAAAAGTCTTTTACGAGAATCGTGATTTGAAGATGTCTTGCACAAAGGACAAGTGCAGTTCTGTACTATTACAAACTATTATCTAATATAAGCTATCTGTTGAATAAGTAACTATTAAATATCTACAAACTAATCAGATTGGAAATATTGTAGTACCAATTGGCATAAATATAACTTTGTCTTTATCCATTTTGATTTTCCATATTTCAATATTTACATGTAAATTTCTTGTAATAAAAATAAGATGCTAAATAAAAGTTGACATTTTTTATTGAATCATTATTGACTTTTCTATACCAAGAAATTCTTTGGCCGACCCAGCCATATGTAACGCAGTTGATTATCGTGGCAATCGATTTGCGCTAGAATTGTATCTTTGTTTTCCATGCAAAACCCCTTCGATTGTGTTTGTGAAATAGAACGCATTGTATCCCCTTTATCCACGAAAAAATCATTGGTTTACCATTTTAAATTTTTCTATAAAACCAAAATTTAGATTTTTGTGTTGGAAGGCCATCATCTTCAGGATACGAATGTAAATGACTTATTTACACTGTTTTTTAGTTTATTTAGTACGAATGGTGTACGCGTCTCCGTGATTATAAATTATTCACGAGTTTTTATGCCTGTTAATTTATTTTTAAAATTAAAATATTTCTTGTTAAAAAGTGGGACCAAAAATTATTGTCTATCTAATTTAATATTATTGTATACAGTAGTATCTTTCTCATATTCCAGACAATCAATACAAATCATATTTAAGTTACCTTTGTTTTATTCGCATAAACCACTACGTTTCCGACCCAATTGGTCGCATCTTCAGGGGTACTGTAACACAGACTTTTAAAAATTACAAAAGTTTCTTTAATCTTAAAATATAAAACTTAGAATAACATTGAAAAATTAGACGAATTAAATAGAATTAATTAAAGGAAAAAACAAATAAGATGTAACAAAAAATCTATGTATAAAATATTTTTATTTTTTAGCGGTTGAGTTTTCGAGAAGTTAAGTTTCTCGAAAACTCAACCGTTTTCTAGTAAAGACGCTCAAATTGCCGCATTTTCAGAAACGCTAAAACGTCATTTTCTCAAAAATATCTCCAAATTTGTTCTTCAAACTTTTCGAGCGATAGTGCTAATTGCACTCTTTAATATGACGTTAAGTTCAATTTGGGATATTTTGTTTGTTTTATTTTTTTAAAAAATTACACATGTAATTTTTTGAGTGATCTCTCTCTTGAGTGATCTAAGTTAATATGCACAGTTCCAACAATTTGTGAACACTATTGTATTTGTGAGTTGATGTACTTGAAATGACTTCTAATGATGTTTTTCGAAAACTCAAAACTTTTCTGTGAAAAATAGATTCAAATTTCAAATTTGCAGTACCGCTGAAAGCACCTTTCTCTTAAAATCCTGCTTCAAATGTTTCAAATCAAATTGCCATTTAGGACGAGGTTTTACTGTTGTTCTACTATTAGGAAAGGGGAAAAGTGAGAAAAGTTTTTAAAATGTACTTTGGGCGGCGATAAATGGCAACTGGCAAGAATATGTGGGAAGTTTGAATACCTGGCCGAGACCAAAAGAAATAGATAACTAATACGCGAAAGTCTGTGCCATTCTGTTGCACCACGAGTTTACTCCGTTTTCTAACATGATTTCATTTGTATTTTCCCCCAAAATATATTATGGCCCTGATATATCATTTTTCACGGCCCTACAATCATTGTAACTGTAATATAATGGGCTATATAAATTGATAGCTAGCGCATGTATGGATCCCATAGGGGAAGATTGTGTAAATCTTGACTAGTGGAAACAAGTGATGTTTTCCTCACTAAATAGATGCACCGGAAAACACTAAAAGACCCAATGCCCATCCCCGTTTTCAGACGCCCCGGTTGTCTGAAAGGCCGTATTCTTGTAAGAGTGGTTAGTTTCAGACTGACGAGGCAAAGGAACTGCAGCAGCCCTGAGATATGTAAGTAAATGAGAGTATTGGTGAGTATAAAAAAAACTGAGCTAGCCAAAATTATTAATAGAAGTTGTTCGGGCCCACATCAAAGCGGAGAAAAAATATAAATTAATTCCATAAGTCGCAAGGCAAAACCGTTGATTCGCGAAACGTTACGGCCGCACACAGGATGCAGCCCAGACGCGGTGCGCCTAGAGTCCCTAGATACAGAGAGTAGCGCATTCTATTGTTCCGCCGATCCCGCCATTTTATGTCCAGTTCTTAGAGGAACTGGAACTGTGTAGTATTCTGTTTGTTGACAACCGTGAATCTACCCTAAACCAATATTAATATTCTTGAAAATCGTCATAATGTCACCAATTGTTATAATTTCCCTTTTGTTCTAGATTGGTACCTTGCGGGGTTGTCAGGTGAGAGGATTGCGCTACTCTCTGTATCTAGGGGCTCTAGGTGCGCCGGCCGCCTTACGCCCACAGCTTGCCGGGCGACCGTTCGGCGCTTCGTGGAATTCTGCGAGCTATCACGCCCCCTGGCGATCCGCTTGCCGTCCCCAACGGACAAACTTTCGAGAAGATTTGTGTACCAATTCAAATAACAACTGTGATAGGCCAATCGCATATCCTTAAGCGCCCTGCGCAGTAGTCTTCGCAACGTTCCAGTCGCTGAGACCGTCAAATTAGTATCTGTACTTTGAGATCACACGCACGTGATCCGTGTCTACAGAGTTCCGCGTAAGACCATTGCACGTAAATGTTTTGAAGTCTTGCAAAATAGCAACAGTTAATTGTGTAACGTAAATGTTATATTGTGCATCGCAAGGCTGAGTTGAATACGGCAATGTTTAATTACAGCCACCTCAGTATTGTAAAAGCCTTAACTTTACGTAATTACAAAGTATCATAACGAACATTGCGCCATCAAGTGCAACCAATTGTAAATTGTACAATATGTTACTAAAGTAACTGTGTTCATGTATTCACACTAGTGAAGTGTAATTAGAATAAACCTGTTTTGTGCAAGAACTTGTTTCTGTGAAACCGGAAACGTATCCTGCGCCATGCATCCTGCATGAGCTATCAAAGGGTTTCATGACTGCTGTGCTTATTGAATTAATCCAACGATACAGTCCACTAAACTTTCAAAACAAGTGCAGCACCCCCGAACACAAGTATAAATCAAAAGGGGATGTCAGCATTGGTATTGTAATTATATAATTGATCAAAAAGGAAAAAGAGAATGGTATCTCACTACATACCGGAACTTCGTGCGAATTTCCTAGACCCAAAGCCCTGATGTAGGCTCGGGGGCAATTAGCATCATTTGAGAACAGCGAGTGCACTGCAATTCTGACAGCCGGCAGGTAGGCTGTCTGACAGCCAAAAATCGTCTACGCAGAGCCGCCCACGATACCGGAATATCGTAATATTCACCCAGATTCTATCCATTCACAAAACACTTTTCTTCACTACTGCCCGGAAAAAATAGAAATCTTCGGCAATATTTAGCACTACACTTAGAGCTGCGCAGTTACGAAGTACACGTAAGCCAAGAAATTAGTTACGAAATGTTTCACCGGATAATGAATTTCACGTTTGGAAACCCTGACTTCAAACATCTCACATGCGGCTCTCGGTCACTAACAGTAATTCCGATACTTCACTTCTGTTGAAGCTGCGAAATATTGGGAGAGCTTTTAAGAACATTGTGCTAAAGGAAAACTGCTATTCGCCTATCTGCGCTCTGGTCATAAGAGAAGATTCTGAAAACGACAAGTATCAAGACTGTCAGCCTACCTCAGCGTAAGGATCATTAAGAATTGCAAAAATTGTCAGTGTTACCTTTGTCTGGGCGAAAGGAAAACGTTTTCCTTAGTAATTCTATTCGTTATTCGAGCATACGCGTAGACGCACTGTTCCGCACTACAAATCGCTGGTGCACGGAGAATGTAATTCCAGTGAGCTTTGGAACGATACCATCCTTGCACTGTAACTCACTTTCATTTGCAGTCAATACGTGCGTATTAATTAGTTTTTACACTGGTGGGCCGATCTGCCACGTGACCGATCCGCTACAGAATTTTAAACAATGTGATTCCCTCGCGTCTTATCAGGAAAATAGTCGGATTCTGAGGAATTGTAACAATGCACAGCGTTGCTTGCGCTTCGTGGATCATCATCGGCTCCGGCACCCGGGATGTGGCGCGTTAACGCGGTCATCTTTGAAAGCAGTCGATGGTGGGTTTTTGAGGGAAAAATAAACTACCTCGGTAGTGCTACGTTTGAAATGTTTGCTCTTTACTACAAATTCGGCCCAAAGAAGTGTTTTAAATGATTATATTCCAAGTGCGGCGCCAATTTTGAATTAATTTGGTCGTTAATGTGCCAACATCATTACCTGCATTGTTTGTACCCTCGTTAGTTGATTTGGTATCAGTTCAAAACCATCATAAACTGATAATGAAAAGTGGTATGATGTTGTGGCGTCGCACGGTGGTCTGAAAGGATCGAAACGCGCGCATAGGCACCAAATTTTAATTTTTGAAAAAGGATTATTTCTTGATAAATATCAATTCTACATACTTCAAATTACTAGAAATCAGAAAAAATAATAATTTGTATCACTGCTTACAGCCATATGACACCCTCAAAGCCATACCTTTCAGCCGAGGAAAAACTCAGCCACTCAGGCAGTGAAAAAACACTTATCTTTCATTGTTTATAACTTTTTCCCTAATCAACTTTCCCACTTCCAGGAATTGTATGCGCTTTTAAATACCCTTCTAAATATATTAAAGCCTTTACAGTGTCAATTATTTTTAATTTAATTAAGCCTTACGTAATTAAGGTGTGCAAAAACCTCTTATTCCGTTACCTAAGTAAACTTCCACAGGCAATTACACAAAAACACGAAAAAAACACATCACTAAAATTAATATATTTTATTATGTGAACATTATTGAACATTTTTCAGTTGAGATCAGCTGCCCCGGTCTGCCCCTCTCAAAATTATGACCGTTTAAAGTTCACGTTAATGGTGCTTGGAAAGAGCATTATTACCTCCGGACATAATACCAACAACGTTTACTTCTTGAAAATGTTTAATCTTCTCAACTTTCTGATTTCCATTAATTGCATAATATTTTCAATTTCTTTTTAAACATATTCCTTCGTTTATATTTGCCAAATTTCATTGTTTTTCAATAAATTTAAATATATGAAATTGAGATTGCAGAACTGAAACATACAGTAAGTGAAATTTGACAAGCAGTAACATTAAAACCTCTAAATCATCTCTTTGAAATTAAAGTATGTTATTAAATAAACATTTGTAATTAGTTGTTCGTTGACAACAACCACCTTGGCCAACCTCTTTCAAAATGGTGTCTATTTAAACTGTACATGATGAGAATCAAAAGAAGAATGATTTTCATTAATTAAGTGATCTTTGACCTGAAATTACACAAAAATAAGTAAAAACACTTCCATTAAATTAATAACTATTATTAAATGGACATTTGTTAATGTTTTTTCCCCAACATCAGCCGCCTCGACTGGCCCCTTTTAAAATGGCGACCATTTTAAGTTTACATGACGAGGTATGAAAGAAAGCGTCATTTTCGTTAATTAAGTCATTTTTGACGGAGAACTACACGAAAACACCCAAAAACATTTCCATAAAATTAATAACCATTATTAATTGGACATTTGTTAATGTTTTTTCGTTAACAACAGCCGCCTCGGCTGGACTCTTATAAAATGGCGACCGTTAAAAGTTTACTTGAGGTTTGAAATAAAGTGCCATTTCCAAAACTAAGTGATCTTTGACGGACAATTACTGGAAAACAACAAAACAAATTCTGTTAAATTAATAACTATAATTAATTGGACATTTGTTAATGTTTTTTCGTTAATAACAACCGCCTCAGTCTGCCTCTTTAAAAATAGCGACAGTTTAAAGTTTTCATGACGAGATTTGAAAGAAAGCGCCTTATCCAAAAGTAAGTGATTTTTGACGAGCAATTACACAAAAACAACTAAACACACTTTTGTGAAACTAATAAATGTTAAATAAGTGGACGTTTGGTAATATGGTTTCGTTAACAAGAGTCAAGTAGGCCTGCCTTTTTGAAAATGGCGAAAGTTTAAACTTTACATGACGACCCTTGAAAAAAGTGACATTTCAATTCACTATGTGAACATTGACCAGCAATTATAACACAACATAGAAACACATCTCCGTGAAATAAATATTTGATATTAAGTGAAAAATTGAAAAAAATCGTCACCCGGAATTGCCTCTCTGTGGAAGTGCAGTCAGCAGTCGATGCGTCAGCGCTAGATGTAACTGGCAGAGGTGGCATAATAAATAAATAAACAATAAAAATTGAGTGGAATATTATTATTTCACATCTAGAACATGTTACGTTAGATTTGCTACTCAAAAAAACTGTTTTAAAATCACTATATAATAGTTATTTAACTTAACATTCTATGCGCGCGTTTCGACCCCGTTCAGACCACCGTGCGTCGTGACAACGCTTTCAAGCGGGCAGCATCTGTGGTGAAAAGGCGCACCTGGGCTAAAAATAGACACCAGGATGTGGCTGTTCCAGGAAACATCCCACGCAAACAAACTATTAAGAAAGGTTAGTGACGAGTCTGGGACGATCGTGCAAGACCCCTGGAATTGACTAGCCATCTAATCTGGGGACGCCGACAGCATGGCGTCGGGTGGGGGAGACGGGGGTGTATATAAGGTGGGCGCTTTCTGCGCTCGCGGAGTTTCGGAAGAGATTCGTTGTGTTTCGTTGTCAGCCGAAGGGCTGGGCGGGATCTTTAGTGCACTCGAGCACGTGGTTTCCGGGGCGGAGATCGGTTTGGCGCCAGACCATGTAGGTACGTTGGTTACCGGGAACTTAACGTCCGATAGCATAGCATCTTGGCAGTGGCACTGGGCTGTAGGCCTAGGAACGGTCGCGGGGTTTTCGCGGCTAAGGGCAAGAAAACGTTTACCGGGGTTTAATCAGTAATTGTAAATTTCTTTACTTGTTATGTTCTTTGTGAATAAATGTAAATATTATCTTCAACGCAGTTGTCTGTGTCATTCACTCCAATACGTCACAATGTTCTACGCATTCCATTTAATTATCAAGTAGGTGCATACCCCTGTCTTGTTTGTTTGTTGTAGTCACTTTGTTGTGGATAATGACAGCTCTATTATTTTACAACAGTTTACATTCGTTGATTTCATCGAACAAGGACATTAACAGCTGTTTTAACTTTTGTTCAGGAAAAATAGAAATTGGCTGATAGCTTATTTCTTTTCCCCTTAAGCTGGCTCCATTTGACATTTGCTGAGAGGCAACCAACTTCTTGCCCAATCTCGAACAGCTGATGTGTTCGGCGGATGTTCGCCTCATTTGATGTATTCAGAAGACCGACAAGCGATGGGTAGGGTGAGCACCGAATCTTCACTCGGCAAATAGCAATCAATTCATGCACACTACATGGGGTTCGGCGAGCGGTTGCTCGCTACTCGCCGAATAACGAATGTGTGGAGCCGCCTTTACAACATACCGAAATTTAGCCCAATTGGAGTGGAGAATTTAAGGATATTTTCTTTTAATGCTTTTAACAGCTACAACTTGCAACGATTTATACGGTAAAAATTCATTTATAATTTATGAAAATGAAGGTAAATTACCCTCTATGTGGAAGAGTTTTCCAGAATTCCAGGAGACATTCGTGAGAAAAACGTTTTCAATGAATATAAAATGAATAAATGTATTTCCCCATGCGTATTTAGCTGTCATATGCCACGAGACGACCATCAATTACAATTTGAAATGCAACAAATACAGATGTCTAGTAGAATAAGTGAAAGGAGATATTCACCGTGCTCGTCGGTTTGACTGATCGGGGAGACCTCACACAACACATCCAACATTTGCGGAGAGGGTCGTGTGAATTATATTGTATGCAAGGCACATATCAATACGAACATCTCCGCGGCGGACACTTTTCACAACTTTCTATAGACGTCTCGCGAGACCTGATGCATATTAAATGCGGGCGGTTCTTCGGTTGAAGGCCACGCCCCGGCGGAGGCGATCCGCAAACCGCATCCGCGCCCCGCACCCCCCCCCTCCATATGCTCCCGAACGAACAGTCAAAACCCGCGATCGCGGCCTGCGCTGTCAGCTGGCGGCGTTGCCAAACAGCGGCATCACTCACGTAGCGGCCCAACATGATCCACCCGACTTCTCTCGCGATGCTTCGCTACCGTAACACCCCACCCACCCCTACCTCCTCAACCTCTCCAAATTTCCCGTCCGCTCTAAACATTTTGCTCCGCTCCAAACACCTACTCAGGATCAGATTAACAAAAGAAAGGGGACCCCATGGACAACAAAATGAGGGGGTCCTCTAGGTAGTAAAATTTGTGTATTTAATAATAATAACAATAATAATAATAATGCGTATATAAATAGTTTACTTATAAATAAAACCAGTATACGATATGAACTTTCCTCACATTTTCGTTAACATTTTTTCAATGATGTCGTTGCAATTAATTTTTGTGGGGGTCCTGAGATACAGCCC
The DNA here is from genome assembly GCA_031308135.1 of Acheta domesticus. Classification (NCBI taxonomy): domain Eukaryota; kingdom Metazoa; phylum Arthropoda; class Insecta; order Orthoptera; family Gryllidae; genus Acheta; species Acheta domesticus. The sequence continues at coordinate 177,809,868 of JAHLJT010000631.1, read as the reverse complement.
TCGCTATACAAACATACGACTGTACGATTAGTGATATTAAAAAAAAACTTTGCATTTACAGAAATACAACGCTGTCACATCGTTTAAGTCATTTGTTTTTTACTTTCTCGCCTTACGAATACTTCGTAAGAAGAGAAAGTTATGTAATCGTGCGCCGGAAAACGGGGAATTTTCACCAGAAAATCTCTTATAGTAGGGGTCTGGTGACAAAAAAGTGGATAAAAACTTGCTAAATTTAGAAAAAAAATCCTCTATCTCGTCTCGTCCAAAATCCATGATTTGTTGCTTCTTCGTACTTCAAAATCGATTGACGGTAAAACGTCCGTCTGTCCGTCTGTGGTCAACGCTAGCGCCTAAACCGTTCGGTCGATTTTCTTCAAAATTGATATTCCCCGGTGGTTTTTACTCGTCTCAAGGCCTCTTGAATTTGAAACCGATATCTTAGTATTTGAGGGTACTTTACATGAAGCCCATTTTGAGATTTTCTAAATGAAAAAAAATGGCTCCAATTTTTTTGATTATATTTTGTTGTTGAATAGTGCGAAGAACGTTGAAGGGAATGACGTAGGTATCATTTTCGTTGATAGGCCCAAGTTTTCGAAAGTTGCAAACTACTATTTAAAAACTGGAAAATTGAAGATAGAGATTTTCGCCTCAGACAAAGTCGGTTGTACAAAATTAGCACTTCAAATAAGGTCATGTACCATTTTTTGGAAAAACGAATAGTTTTTGCGTAAACTGCGATTCAAATTTACAAAGCAAAGTTTTCTCAAAAACCGCTCGAAATTTTTTTCTTTAAATTTTCTGCACGTGTGTAAGAAGGAAAGGTAAATATATAATTAAACTAGTGGTGCTATAGAATGGCACATACTTTCTCGCAGTAGTTATTTTCTAAATGCCGATCATCGGATAAATTATGTGGAGTAAGCAGTTCACCGCTGCCTTTCTTGGTCATGTTTTTGAAAGACATGTTTTTCGCACGTTGACAATTACCGGCTTTCTAATGATAGAACTCATACAAGTACGTTTTGACTGAAATATAAGCAGTTGTTTCGCAAGTCGGTCCCGTAGCGCGGTTGGTTAATGCACCTTCCGGTTGAGATCTTCAATAAGGAAGGTGCCGAGTTCGATCCCCCGAGGGGGATTTTAATTTGATGAATGTGATGTTGCAGGAAAACAACATTGAAGAGTGTAGATACTTTATTGAAAATCATTTGAAGTACTTCTACTCACGAATAGATTCAATATAGATAAATAGACAGGACTTGTCAGTGTTTTCCCTAACTGCGTCTTTTAAACAATTTTTGAACTCTGTTATTCTATTTCTGAAGCGTATGACATGTCAAATCAACCGTTGTCTAGTATATATATGTATGAACCAATGTAAGTAAAATTATGAGCATTTTAACGCTAAATTCTAATACAAGATAACCAGAAGGCATGCGATAAACTTACAATCCCTAACGGTTTAGAAATTATTATTAATTTTTAGGCTTACGAATACTTCGTAATGCGGTTTATCGCGGCCTTTCTTGGTCAAGTTTGAAAGACATGTTTTTCGCATGTTGAAAATTTCCGGCTCCTAATGATAAAATTGATAGAATTACGTTTTGACTAAAATATAAGTAATTGCGATAAATGTCGTGAAAATGTCTGTATATATTTGTTCAAATTTTTAACTTTTAACAATTTTTAGTCTGTCTTCTCATATTTGTAAAGCGTATTACCATCGTATCAATTTTTTCTTTGTCGTGCATTTACCATTTTATAGGTCGGTTCTATTCTTTTATGGCTCTGTTCGACAGAGGCGGCGTTGGTGTTGAGTAGTGGTATAAGTGCCGGTTCCTTGAATTTGAGTTTCGTTTGTCGGGTCTTGGTACCGAAATGGTTTGCTGGTATAGTACACTTTTGCTTGTTTATGGAGTAGTGGAATAGCAATAAGGACCCTATAGAAGCAGAGCGAGAAAGTATGTGCGTTGGAAGCACCACTAGTTCTTCAAATGTAAAGGCTATTATTAAAAAGTTGTCAGTTACTTTAATTCATAAATTTACTCGTGGATTAGATGGACATTACGTAGCTTTACATTTTCTGTTTTGCGTTATTAGCTATGAATGTCACTATTTTGCATATCAAAATCCCAAAATTTTCAGTCCTATGTATTCTTCCGATTTTGTCTCCTGAAAAATCGACATATCGGATATGCAAATGCTTCTCGTATACGTGGAGCTTAGTATGGTGGAAAGTCCACGGAAAGACTCCATGGCCCAATTTGATCCATCCGTCTCCTTTCGCGATGCTTCGTCTCCGCATCACGGCACCCCTCTACTACCTACTCAACCTTTCCAAAATTCCCCTCCGCTCTCAACCGTTCCGATTCAAACCTACCATAGAATCACACTTCTGTATATTTACGAACAGGCTAAAGCAAAACTCCACCAAGTCCAATAATAAGTCATCCAACCTTTCGTATAATACAGCCTTAACTATATTTAAAATCATAATTAGATTACTCTTATTAATCTTGTTTTGTTTGGATAAATGCCGCACGATTGAACACAACAAAACTATACTACGGCATTTTAATGCAAATCATCAAGTTTCATTTGATCGTTGAACTGATAAAATATGAGTGGACTAACTATCACTTTTACAATCTAAACGTAAAGGACAAAAGTCGATGTTTACAAAAGCTAAAACTCAAAGCGATGACACCTTAAAATCTAGCTTGATTATAACTTTGTAAATCGCCAAGGCGAGATCGAAACCTTTCGGGGATTTCATTAAAGATTGTGAGGTTGAAAATGCTGATGTCTCATTTTCACCTCAAAACATCTCTTACAGATCTTATCGCTCTCAGGGAACACGTTGCTTCAAGAATAAACGATTATAACAAAATGTAAACTGCAAACAAAATCAAGGCGTTTAAATACATTTTCCATGCTGCTGATGAAAGTACTGATATTGTTGATACGCTCAGCTAGCTGTCGCTTTTTTGCTGAGGTGTTACGAAAACTTTAAGATATTTCACTTAACAGTGCTAATTGTAGACGACAGCTTTGTAATAAATAATCACTGTATATAAATCGAGTTGCTAAAAGAGCATAATCTATATGATTATGATATGTTAGTTCTACATTAAAATTTATTACCTTCCTTCAATCTATTGCCTTCATAAAAATATTATCATACAATCATACACCTTACAATCATGACAAACACCATTGGGACGAATTCGAAGAATTTTGAAACCTCTGTGTTGCTGTTTTCCGAACTAGCAACGCCTGAAACAAAGGGCGCGAAATTCGAACTTACAATTCCAAACTTTTCTTGCAATTTTCGAAAATGCACAGTGCGTCAAAAATAGGGCCACCTCCACAATTTTTACAGTTCTTTTAGACAGACGAGGATAAAAAATAGAAAAAATTTGAAGCCGTTTCTGAGAAAATTATTGAAAATGGATTTAAAAGTGCCTATGTTTCATCGAAAAATACTTATATTTTCAAAATATTGAACGGGACCTGTTTTAAAGAACTGCTTTTGATGAACACATTTTAAAGACACAATTTTTCCTTCAAAATTGTAGTTGCAGGAAGAGGCAAAAATATTTGAATTTTTGCAATTTTCGAAAAATTAAGCTTTCAACGAACGTGAGACCTGTATCATTCACTTAAACGTCCTTTACACTATCCAACAACAAAACTTAAATATAAACGTTGGATTTTTTTTAACTGACCCAAGGGTTTCATGTAAAGTACTCCCAAAAATCAAAATATCGGTTTCAAATTCAAGGGACGGCGATATCATCCAGATCGATTGGGGCATATTTTCTCGCAGCAGTACGTAACTCTCTCTTCTTATGAAGTACCTTCTTTAGGGCGAGAAAGTAAAAATGGTATCATATAGTGTAGAAAGACGTCGAAAATATTTTTTTTTTCAGTTTTCGAAAATCACAGTTTTCAACAAGCATGATACCTGCACCATTACACTATCCAACTGTTATGGTGAATGTCAAGGGTTGCTGAGGTGTCAGGAATAATACTTAATCGAGACGGTCTGGAAAGTAGTTCGTTGTTGTACTGTTTTGTGGCAAAAAAGTTGTTCATTACAGGACGATTCTGATAAATGCATCGTGTAATGATTTTTTTGTTATTTACGTTGGTAAACACGCATTTAGCCCCATTGCAACCAACCATCTAAACAACGCTTTAAGAACGCGTCCATACCAACTGCCATTAAAATGCTCTAGAGTCCGTTAAAAATATTTTAGCGGACTTTCGGGTTGAGATTTTATCAGTTCTCGTAAATCTTGGGACATATATGACTTTGACACAAAACACAATTTTGGGGAATAAATGTAAACAATTATGAGAGGAATATGTACCAAGCAGTATGTTCCTTTCTCTTGTATATTGTGCACGGTCAAGTCTGCAAGTTCTTATCCCCGGCAAGCACCAAATACTCCAAAAACAAGAATGACATTCAAAAGCAGGTATGTGTGATCGTCAGCCCCTTGTGAGAACTTAGTTACTTGCTATTCTGATTTTTAGGCTAGTAATTAGCTTAGATTTTTTCTTCAAATATTCAATAACTTTATAATAGTATATTCAAATAAATTTTAAATAATTAGCCTTCAGCATTTACTATTATTTCAAATTATAGGAAATGAATAACTTACGTGGATACTGAGTATTCTCATGTATTTTTATACATTTTTTCAGCATACTAAAGTATAACTAGAGACTAGTTGGTTTTAATGTTTTTGATCGTTCGTTCAAAAATGCTAGAATAATATCTTCGTTAATGCCTCGAACATTCCTTTTCGTTCGTCAATCACAAAACAAATCATAAGTGAACTCTGGCGTCTCATGAAAAAGTCGACCTTGTTTCCTCACCTGTGAAGTAAAATACTATTAAACTTGAAAAACAATTACACTGTCTTTTAATCGTATATATTACACATTATATTTTTGGACCATTATAGTTTATAGACAGTTATTATTTAAAAATAAAAAGACAGACACAAACAGCACATAATAAATTTATTAATGTTCATAAATAAAACATACACATGTCCTTAGGCACAACGCGTTTCGAGCTGTAGCTCTTCATTAGGTGCAAACTAAAATTTAAATAAAAATAATACGAATTAAAAACATTACACTAAAATTGCAAACCTTAACAATTTTTTCTATCTTTTCTAAAAAACAAAGTTAATCAAAATTATAAAAAGTTTTAACAGACTTTCTAAACGCCTAAAAGGTGATAGCGAGGTACAACTGTCAAAAAATGAAGATTCGGAGGTTGACAAGAACAGGAGAAAATAAAAAGAATGGAAAATAACTCACCCTATAAATAGATGGGTGAACAGAACTAAAAACATGGAACTCGGAACTAAACGATGTTTGATATGATCTGAGACAGCCCTCAAAATTGGCAAAAGGCGCAGGGCCATGCGCGTCATATTTGAGTAAGTCACTCCACAATAGCTGGTTCATAAGTGACAGTGGCTTATACAAAACAGCGGGAACGAGGCTGTAATAAGGGGAAGGGAGAGGGAAGGTGACAAGGGGAAGGGGGAATGCTGAACCAGGAACTAGGAGATGGAAAGTGGAGAGGGAAAATGAGGAGTCTCGTAATTTTATCAAAGATCCAAGGCAATATCATAGAGTTTACAGAATACGTTGTATTATACCTGGTAATTCATGGTTAAATTAGTCTTGATATGTAGAGACTCCAAAATGAGCCTACCAGAATAATTGCTTTCAACTTCAAGTATGTGGGGTTGCTGAAATCGTTCTTATGTGTCAACCTATTTTTGTGATCAGTTATAGAATTTTGCCAATTTTGCAAGTTGAAAGTGTGAAGTATTTAGGTACACATCTGGACAAAAGGCTTACCTGGAAATCCCACATACAAACCAAGAAGAAGCAACTTCAACTATAAGTGAAAAGACTGTACTGGCTACTAAGATACCATTCGAAGCTATCCATAGACAATAAATTATTGATTTATAAAACAATAATTTCTATTTGGACCTACGGCATCCAAATCTGGGGCACGGCAAGCAGATCAAATCTCTCCATTTTACAGAGATTTCAATCAAAATCTCTTAGGATAATTGCTGCAGCACCGTGGTATATCTCAAACACAACGCTACATAGAGACTTAAAAGTACCGACAGTTTTGGAAATAATCGAAACAAGCAGCTCAAGCTATCTTCAACGACTGGAAACGCACCCAAATTTTCTAGCCATCAACCTCGTAGATAATTGTGAAGAAACCTACCGATTATCCAGAATTACGCCCTTACAACTCCATTATAGATTTTCAAATAAGTCTCCATATGTACAATCAAATATATTCAACTTTGACTCTTGAACATTAAATTGACTCTTTCTGTTCTAGACGCAAGAAGACAGTGAAATGTGCCACTGGGATACTTTCACCCACAAACTGTCATTGTCATTATTTGTCACTGTCTTTAATTACCAATGTTAGCATATTTACTAATTATTTTAATGTAAAATAGATTGTAAATTTACTTTGTTCATAATAAAAAAATAGAAGTTTGCATCGAGAGAGGCAACCGTTCATTTCTCACAAGTTCATGAATACGGTATTTAAGTTTCCTAGACCTTATGCCAACATAGGCGTTCCCGCAATCCAAACAATCAATACGAAAAAACATTTTACTTTTCGAGTTTATCTAATTTATCTTTCTCATTTCTGACAATATTAGCCTGATTTGTTGATTTGAAAACGACCTGCATTTGATACTTGTTGAGAAACAATTCTCTCGACTTTATAGAAAGTTGTCAAAATATGGAACTGAGATAGTATAATCAATCGGAAAATCTACCTCTTTATTTTGTATGTATTGACGTCTTTTGAGAGTTCTCAATCTGTTACGTACATGGACTTGAACAAAACTTTGTTGGGTATCATGCTTCTTTTAATATATGGAAAACTTTCTGTAAGTTATCCTGGTGAAAGCTTATATGAGATAATTTTACAGATCTATCAACCAGGTTGTAAATGGTAGCAATTTTTATTTTCTTCGGATGATTAGAAAGAAAATGAAGCTTAAATCCCGAATACGCTGGCTTGGTATACCAATTGGTTTTGATTGTATTACTTAGTCGTATTACAGAGGTGTCCAAGAAGTTTATCATGCCAGACTCGTATTCAACAGTAAATTTTATACTGAAATGATAATTATTAAAAGAGGCGACAGTAATCTGTACTTGATCCTGGTTTACAATTAAGAAAATGTCATCAACTTATCTTCCATAATATTTGAACTTCAATTTTTTAAGAATGTTGGACTCAATCATCCTAATAACAATTTCAGACAAAACACTACTGTAGGTGCCCCCTATTGGTAGTCCATCAATTTGTTGGAAGAAGGATTGTTAAATTTATAGTTATTTATGTCACGAGTCCTCTAAATGGGTCTTTAAGGACAAAGCCGGAAGGTTAACTACGAGGCGGAGCGATAGCCAAGCCGAGTAGTTAACCTTCCGGCTGAGTTCTTAAAGACTATGAGAGGACGAGTCACATACAATGTTTTTTTTATTTCTAGTTCATCGCTTATTAAAAATAAACTTTTATCAATTTCATGAGTTAAGAAAAATTGTCATTATTCTCGGTTTTCTGTAGCAAGGGTTGGCTGTACTGGATACTTTGTTTGTGATTAAACAGTTGAATGCTTTTTCTGATAATGCAAGCTGATTGAGAAGAAATCCGGGAATTTCGAAGTATCAGCAGATATTTTCGTGCCAATGATAGTCTGGAGGAAGCAGACGATGCAAGATACAGTTTGATGCCTTCTAAATTTGTAACCACTTTTGAAAAAGCTTATTATTTATTTTGTGATTGACGAACGAAAAGGGTAGGCGAGGCATTAACTAAGTGATTATGCTGGCATTTTTGAACGAACGATCAAAAACAATAAAATCAACTAGTCTAGTCATACTTTAGTATGCTGAAAAAAGGTATAAAAATACATTAGAAGACAGAGTATCCATATAAGTTATTCATTCCCTATAATTTGAAATAACAGTAAATACTGAAGACTAATTATTTAAAATTTATTTGAATATACTGCTATAAAGTTATTGAACATTTGAAGAAAAAATCCAAGCTAATTACATGCCTAAAAAATTAGAAGAGCAAGTAAGTTCTTACAAGAGGCTGGCTATCACATATACCTGCGTTTGAAGGTCATTTTTGATTTTAGAGTATTTGGTGCTTGCCGGGGATAAGAACTTGCGGACTTGACCGTGAACAATATACAAGCGAAAGAAACATACTGTCGGGCATGGCGTAAGTACAATGGTGAAGCGGTGCGCAGGCGCTCGCCACGCCTCCTCTACGCGTGACGTCATCTTGGAGGTGCGCGTTCGGCGAGCGCAGGTCAGGCGTATGTCTTCGCCCGTCTGAGTTGCGTTAGGGAGGTTCTGCTAAAACTTGAGGCATCCGTATCTTTATCAGTTCGTGCTTCAATGTTTAATTTGTCTTTACAACTCTAAATGTATCAGGTATTTCTATTTTTACGAAATAAATGGGCCACCTATTTTAGTAATGAAAGGGACTGCAGACTTAAGTTATTTTTCATTAACGTAGGAATTACCCCATTTTATTGCTGTTTTATTCTATTTTATTGTCTTATTTATGTTTCGAGATGAAACGAAGGAAAAGAAACTGACATATCCCGTCCTAACTGTGTTTAATTGCAGTTGGACTGATGTAAGATAATGTCTGACCAAAAATCTAGTTCCTTCACCCTGAATTTGTTAGATGCATTAGGGATTGTTAATCATGTTAAATAATTTCTCAATAAATACTACTATTATTTTGCATTCTTATCATTGTCATTAACTTCTTCAGTTGTTCTTCTAATTGAACTTTCTCTAAACAGTTCAGAATATTTTCTTTTCCATATTCTAATTTCATCACGTAAATCGTTTATTGTTTGTGTTAAATGAATTTGAAGACTATCTCCACAAACTGCGTTTTCATTAACTGACTCCTCTGGAACACTATCCATCACATCCATTGTTGCTTGTGATAACAGGACATCCACTAATTTGTGCATATTCCTTGAAACTAGTCAAATGGCTCGACTAGGATTTATTTTTTTCAAATCTAATAGGCAACTTCTCGGTAGGCACTGCGTCAGGTTTTAAGTTTCGACTTTTCTGTGGTGTATAATTTAACAATACCTGACGCACTGGTATTGCAAAGCTAACCTAAGCAAAGTGGATAGAACAAATGCGCGCTGAAAATAATTACAATTAACGTCACTACAATAAAATAATTTACGGAAACAAACGACACCTTAACTAGTTAACCCCGTTCTTTACATTGATCTTATCCTTTCTTCTACAAACATTTATCCACGCTTCACATAAATTGGCATTTTTCGGGAAAGAAAAATATTTAATGTCTGTTCCCTACGTTTTCTTGTTCCAGTTTGTGCAACCAAAAATAGCGGACGACGGCATTGTTTATTTTATTTCAATATCAATTCACGATATGTTCACCTTTCTGCCACTAAAAAAACTACTAGAAAACTACTAATACAAAGCAAATCGCGATTACAAAAATTCGGCGTGTACTCAACGAGCGCATACCATACAATCTCACTAGGCACCAAGCAGGCGAGCATCCATCGTGACGTCATGCGCAGAAGAGAACGAAATTTCGTTCGGGATCCGTCTCACCTTTATTCTTACACCATGCTGTCGGGTACATATTCCTCTAAAAATTGTTTACATTTATTCCCAAAAATATGGGAATAGGGAGGTCAATTTGAGTTTCATTTAAAAGCTGATCTAAAGTGGTCAAAACTAAATTATGCGGAATCGAAGAAACATAGACTCAATGTCAAAAGAAATCATGATGTCATTTGGATCAACGTCAACTGCCACCACCTTCTTAACGAATTCAAAACTATTTTTCTCGCTGTATATACTGTATAGTTATCTGCTAAAAGGGATTTTAAAATTTGTGCCAAATACTTGGAGACAAGGTAAGTGGCGTGACCTAATGATGAAACAACCGGTCGAAATGGTATACCGACCTTGTGAAGTTTTGGAAATCTCCGTAGGCTTCCGTAGGCTCTTGGCACGTGTGATACATTGGGGTAAAGTTTTTTATTGGTTGAATTATCTATCCAATTGTTACATTTCCACACTTTGTTGTTTGAATATATTTTATTATGTAGGTTTCCCTGGGATTTGGATTACACTTGTAATTAATATCATTATCGAATAAATCACTTACTTTCTTAAGATATTCATTCTTATTAAAGATTACATTAGCTCCACCTTTATCTGCTTTGACAACAATTAAGCCTTCGCTTTCCTTAAAAAAAACTTTTCGTTCTAATGAAATCGTAGTGTAACAACAGAAGGTGACGGAGCAGTTTAGATCTTCCTTGACTTTAAGAAGATACCTTGAAATCGAAAGTCTAACATTTTCCCTGGGTACGTCAGGAACCTTGTAAATGGAGTTTTCAATTCCTTTAATCGTCTGGAAACTTAAATTCCTATAATTTTTAGACATGAGCGGGAAACTGAAATTCGTGCTCAGTGTTAAAGTACGTGTTTCATGTTGAGGTCTTGGTCATGTTAAAAACTTTTTTAAACGTCAGATTAACATTCAAAGTACTTTCCTGAAAATAAAAATGATAATCTCTCTCAAGCAAATTGGTATATTTCTTGTACTTTGTAACGATTTTATGTAAATAGTGTAAATGGTTGAATATTAGGTTCAGGGCATTAAGTTAAGTATAATTTCAATGCCAACTAAAAAACAGACGATTACTGGTGGCCTATGGGTTTCTTCGGGGAAGATTCTTTGCATCGGCAGTGCGGACAAAAGGAGGACATAAATTTCACAAACTCTAAAATCTTTCAAAACATCTCGAAAGATAGCCAAATCAATTCTTTGCAATACACTTTATTAAAGGCTTTTAATTAGCAAAATCCATAATCAATCTGATGGCATGTCGAATAATTTATAGAGCAAAATATTATAAATAGCACATAAAATAGCAGAAATAAATGTGTTATCGAAACAATAAGACTAATTTTTAATAAGACTCCATATAAATATACCAATAGATAGCCTCCACGATAGAGCAACCATATTGTGTTCTTGAGAGAATAAATTTTCATTTACTTAGTCCGTATTAGATGGGATGTCGGCGCACGTTAAGTAATATTAATTGTAAAGAATGTGGTAGTCGGGCATCAATAAATAAGATATGTAGTAGTTTCAAGCAAGTTCAGAACTGCAAACAGATTTCAGATTGGTTTGCACAAGTCGGACAAATTACCTAAGTTAACAAATATAGTGATTTCAAAAATCATTAAAAATTGGCTATTTCCAACGTGGAGAAGATAATTAATAAATACTAATAGATATTTTTTAAATGTTACAATATCTTCCTCCTATGACAAGGCAAAATTAATATTGTATACTCATATACGTTTCTAAGCAGTTGTTTATTTTCCATTCAATTGTGTGTTAAAAGGAAGTATTATTTCGTAATAATTCTCTACATATTGATAAAGTTTGAAATTTTTCTTTAAGTGCATTTCTAATTATATTAATTCAATTGGTTAGAATGAGTGAACTTTTAAATAATGTTTTTTCTATGAGTTGCATTTTGAAAAGAAAATTAGAAATTATTTAAGTATATGAATGTTGGAATAATTGCAAATAATTGAATGTTTTTTAAGTGTGAAAGAAATGAATATTTAAAAAAAATAAATTTTGCCGACGGGTATGCTTGGTTTGTCGTAAGAGGTATGAATGCACACGCTTATACTGTTTCTGTACATAAGGATTCATGGTTCAGTGGGAGTAAGTTAAGTAGGATTCAGGTTCTTATTATGACATTTGAGGGTTGCGCGAGCAAATGTTAAGCGCATTATGAATGAAGTAAATGTAGACTAGCGTACCCGTGCGAGAACTCTCGCATGTTAAATTCCACTGTTTTCCCTGTCTTCCCTTTTCTATATTAAGAGAGGAAATTGTAAACGAAACGTGTATATTTGTTTAAAAAATTAAAAAGGTAACTTCCAATGTACTTACAGAATTTAAAATAAAAATAAAAACAATGAAGTTGATGTTTGAAGCAAACTTTATAAAGAGGTTTACTCAGTATTATACCTTATCAAAGTTCTTGGAACAATTCACAACACTTCCTTAAAACATTTGAAGTAATTATACAATCTTCCTTGACAATTACCTTTTTGCTTTCCTTGATAGTCACAAAAATATTATGAAAGCTTTTTTATTCTCGAGAAAGCAACTTAAAGTTTTCCATGCGAAAATACAGAATAGGGCATGCATAACCCTACTCTTTGGAATATTATTAAACTTAGTTACTGACAGGTAAACCCGTGGAATTTAATAGCCTATAATATCAAGTAATTAGTTTAATTTCGCATACACTTGTAGATTCTGCACTTCTCTGAACAGGTGGAGTAGTATTGAGAAGAGCGGACCGATAAAATACAGTGTGGCCCACCTAAGATGTTCCCTTCAATTTTCTCCTGAACCGTTGTAGATACTGAGATGCGGTTTTCACTAAAACTACTATATGCAAGGGGCACATATAATCATGCATAATATTATTCTATTGCATTTTTTATTGCAGAGATATTGACCCAACTTCGGTTTTTTAAATGGAACTCTATAGATTTTTTTAGCTCATCATAACAAGCGTGAAGAGACGAGTTCATAAATATGCATATCGCCATATGTTACATAACAAAATTTTCGAAAAATTAAGCGTTTTAAAGACGCACTTCGACTGCTGGTTTCCGTAATATGCACGAGAAATTCCGTGGTATGGGCGAGGCCATTCTCTTCCCTTGCGTCGACCCTGCGGTAAATGTAGTGATGCAATGTGCAAAGGAGCTCACAAAAACCCGCGATTTGCTCTTTAAGACTACATTCTCTCAGCCCTGGAGACAATGTATTCACCCATAGCCATGTCCTGAGCAAATCTGTACGTCATAAAGTACTATTTTTTAATTCATGAAATACTACAAGATTTGAGAAAATATTTGAATTATTAACCTTAGCGAAAGCAAGGGAAGATTGGAGAGTGAACATGTTTGAATTAATACATGCGTGTGCTCTCACAAACAAAACGTTTACTTTTTGAAAGACTGAAAACCTCAGCCGGTACAAAATTATCGTGTAAATAAAAGTAAGAAAAATATTTTAAAATACAGAAACAAAAGGTATGCAATTCTAGAAATTCTAGATTCAATTCTAGAAATAGCTTGGTTTATAACATGTACTCAACATGTGTACCATCAATGGATATACACATTTGAAGACGCTTATAATGAGACCTTCGAACAGAATTTAGAGTTTTACGTGAAATGGCATGACAAGATGCTGTAATGCGGCGCCTGAGATCTTCAGATGTTGTTGGTACTTGTGAGTAAACTTCGTTCTTTATCGTTCCCCATAGAAAATACTCCATGGGCGTAAGATCAGGTGACCTTGCCGGCCAGTTTTCTACAGCACCGCGCCCGCAGGGTCGACGCAACGAAAGGGAATGGCCTCGCCGCATATCACCCGGAATTTCTCGTTCAGATTACGGAAACCAGCAGTCGAAGTGCGTCTTTAAAATTCTTATTTCTCGAAAATTTTGTTATGTAACATATGGCGATATGCATATCTATGAACTCGTCTCTTCACGCTTGTTATGATGAGCTAAAAAAATCTATAGGGTTCCATTTAAAAAACCGAAGTTGGGTCAATATCTCTGCAATAAAAAATGCAATAGAATAATATTATGCATGATCATATGTGCCCCTTGCATATAGTAGTTTTAGTGAAAACCGCATCTCAGTATCTGCAACGGTTCAGGAGAAAATTGATGGGAACATCTTAGGTGGGCCACACGGTATAATAGAATGTTCAAGAAACTCGCGACCTATTGATTTTGGCGCGAGGAAAGTTTCTTTGTGCCCTTCGGCTTCAAAAATTTGAATGTCTAAGAATGCTTCGTCTAGGAATTATTCAACCAAATAGATTTTAATAATGCTGCCCGTGTGTTGCATGATGCTTTTGACGTGAATATTTCGATTCATTTTTTCAACAAATCCTTCATATTTTCAAAGTCAAAGTGCAAATTGCCTCGTCTCCGTGAGTTCTCTTTCTTTAGTATCTCTTAATGTATTTATCAAAAAACCAGAAACCAGATCCACGTGCGCCGGAGATTTATATACGTTACACGGACACGATGCATAAAATTATGTAAGTAATGTTTCAACATCAGACTTTTATTTAACTTGGTTTTAATTATTTTGAACTGCTTAAATCCTTATTCGTATTTTGAATTTTGGAAATTACATTTCCGTTCTTCGATGGAGATGCAACCTCCAGTCCGTTGAGGCATCAGCCGTCACTGCTAAAGACGAGAAAGTCCGGTCTGTTTTAGCACCACTATTTATAATGAAAAATCGACTAGATGTGTATACTTACTCTCCTTTCCCTTATTGTTTTAAAACTGCTGAATTCCGCTTAGATGAAACTTGTATTATTCCGTTATCATTGACTAGCGGTTATCAGTGTTTAGGTAAAATGAGTTGGTATCGTCCCTCTCTTCCATTGTCAATGAAATGCCTTGTTACGACTAACAAAGTAATTCTGACTTCAGCGTATGTTTGACATTCGCCGACGTACAGATTTATTCATTTTATTCAACTCGAAAGACCTGCCGCCTGCATTTGAATCCCAATAGTAATGTGTTTGCCGAAATGGAAGTAGGCTCACATCGCCCCTCTCTGAGGGATTGCTCACACCGTAAGCTGAGTGCTTCGCCAGGCAGGTGGTGCGCCCGCGAGTTTTGATGGCCGCGGCGGCGAGGGGCGAATGGGTGAGTGGGCGAGTGGGCAGGGCGCGTGGGCGAGGGATCCGCATCGGCCGCAGAGCGCCCGCGCTGCTCGCGACAGCTTCGCTCGGAGCCCGCACCCGCGCGCGGCGTTTGTTCGCGGATAAAGGAACGCATCCTCCAATTAATTAACCTACTCGTTTACATGTGAAAGCCCGCGCCGCGCCGCCCGCGATGCGCTCTGGGAGTTCGTTGCGCCTACGTCACAACTTCGGCCGCGCTGCGGTCTGGGAGGGTTGGTGGGCGGAGGCCCTGACAGCCGCTACTGGTTCTCCTCTGGAGGCCACTGAATGCGTTGAGTGTGTCGTCTCCACGGGAATGTTTTACTGCAAAATTATCGCTGGACTCTACTAACTAGAACTTTTCTGACAAGATGTGAGAGTACGGTGAAATGTAACATTTAGTAATAAAATACGGGAAAATTATGCTTCCTGATGAAAATTAGCTATCTCACTGTCGTAGTTACCGGCTTAGATGGTTCAGGGTATCAGTACAGTGCCTCTGACTGGGAGATCCTAAGGTTCCATTCCCGACTGTGGCAGGATATTTGACACTCGCTAAATATCTAAATCGAGTTAACCAGCTGTTTGGAAGCAGATGGAAGTTTCTAGGGGCCAGCTGCTCTGATAGGTAGTTTTGCTTGTTTTCTTCGATCAACACCAAGCGAATGCCGGAGCAGTATCCTAACAAACGGGCCATGTATCGTCAGCAATCATCCCTTCCTCTTCCAACTTTCCTCTCTCACACACACACACAAACTTACAAGCACTACACTACCACATATGTCAGGAGACCGGTCGGGAGCTTGGAGCTTGTCCTGGCTGTGGCGATGCCCCGCTGATAGCAGATACCTGGGGGAAACCCTGCATCCCGGCGTGTATATCGGCGTCGGATTTCGCAATAGCGGAAGATCATCATCACCTCTATGATAAAACTAGCACTACACTTATAGCACTAATGACCATTGCCGTTGATTCGCCCCGAAAAAAAATGAAACAATCAATTACGGTACAAACCCTTAAATCAAATTTAAACTAGTGGTGCAGAAGAATGGCACAGACTTTCCCGTATTAGTTGTCTATTTCCTTTGGGCTCGGCTAGCTATTGGGACTAGCCACATTCTCTTGCCAGCTGCCATCTATCGCCGCACAAATGACATTTTTTGACATTTTCTTAATTTGTCTCTTTCCTAATGGTAGAACGGAAATATTATTTTAAGAATAGTAATGAACAGTAAAACTTCTTCCTAAATGGCAACTTTCTTTCAGAAATTTGGAGCCGTTTCTAAGAAAATGGCGCTTAAGTGCAACTGTACATACACTCGAAATTTGAAGCTCGTTTTCACAGAAAACTTTTGAATTTTCAAAAAACTTCATTAGAAGTCATTTACAGCAATTTAACTCACAAATACAATGTTGTCCAGGCTATCCGGGATGAGCCGCGTCGTCGATTTGCTGACGTTTCGGCCAACATATTGTGGCCTTCCTCAGAGCGTACTGCTGCCAAATGGCTAGCGAGGCCGCCTAATATAGGGGAGAAGTGGTGAACGTGATAGGTCACGGGAACGGCCAATAGGAAGCGTGCAGGTGGTACGGTATTGGTGAAGGAAAGAGAGCTATAGCGAGGCAGGGGGGGCGAGTGGGACGCAAGAGAATGTGGCAAAGTGAAGAGGGAAACCATGTGGGGCAGAAAATAAGAGAAAAGGAAGAGTAAAAGGGTAAAAAAGTGTAAAAAGCTGCGCCTGAAAGGCAAAAGAGGGCAACAGCCAATCGGCGACCGGGAGGGCGCCCATCATTGGTCGGTCGTGTCACAAATACAATAGTGTTTACAATTTGCTAAAAATATGCATATTAACAGTGTAAGACCTTTCAAATAAATTACATTTGTGTAATTTTTGAAAATGTTTGCGTAATTACGACATTATTTAAAACACATGTGCTCATAAATATAATAATGTAAACAAACCGCCGCTAATGTAAAAAGGAATAGAGCAAACTGATTTGATGTCATTTCATAGAGTACATTTAGCACTATCCCTTCTAAAAGTTTAAAGAAAAAACTTTGAGCCGTTTTCGACACAATTTTGAAAATGTCGGGAAGTTTCATGTAAGTACCCCCAAATTTTTAAGAAAGTTTTTCAAAATCTCCGCACCTGGAGTGGAGCCAGATCGACCGGGAAATATCTATTTCGGAAGATATCCTACGTATGATTTAGGCGCTAGTGTTGTTCTCAAACTGGCGGACGGACGTTTTGAAAAAAAAAACTTTTTCGGCATCGACCCACAAAACAGAGATTCTGGCTACACCACATGTTAGTTTTTTTACTTTACTTACGTACGTACGTATAGTACAGGGAAAGTTATGTAATGTTGCGCAAGAAAACTGCGCAAATTTTCGGCAGAAAAACTCATATTACACGGTCCTGATAACAGAAATGTGGATAAATCCAGTTGCAAAATAATGAAAAAAATCTCCTAACACGTGGTGCAGCAAGAATCCCTATTTTGTGGGTCCTTGATACCGAAAAACCAATTGAAACCAAAACGTCTGTCCGTCTGTGAACAACGCTAGCGACTAAACCGTTCAGCCGATTTTCTCCAAAATTGATACTCCCCGATCGATCTAAATTATCTCACGGTCCCTTGAATTTGAAACCGATATTTTTAATTTTGGAGGGTACTTAACATGAAGCTCCTGGGACATTTTCAAAATGTTCAAAAAAAAAACGAAAAGTGAGGAATGCCACGTGCAAGGAGGACTGTCGGCTCTGAAGAAAGCCTCTATGTAGGCGTTTTAAAGACCCTTTGAAGTTGTCATCGCAATTACCATTTCATGAATGACACACCGGCCAAAAACATCAGTTCTGATGTGATGTGTGATGCACAGCGCCAGCTGACTATTACTCATTTCTGTAAATTCTACCCAATACATAAATAATGAAATAAACAATATGATAGTAGAATAAAACTAGTAGTTATTTATGTCACAAGTCCTCTAAATGGGTCCTTAAGGACGAAGCCGGAAGGTTAACTGCGAGGCGGAGCGATAGCGAAGCCGAATAGTTAACCATCCTGCTGAGTCCTTAAAGACTAATGGAGGACGAGTCACATACAATGTTTTTTGTTATTTATAATTTATCGCTTATTAAAAATAAACTTTTATCACTTCCATGAGTTAAGAAAAATATTTCATTACTGTAGGAAGAGTTGGTTGTACTGGATACTTCGTTTGCGATTAAACAGTTGAATGCTTTTTCACGTAATGCAAGCTAATTGAGAAAAAGAAATCCGGAAATTTTGAAGTATCAGCAGATATTTTCGTGACAATTATATTTTCTGGAGGAAGCAAACAATGCAAGATACAGTTTGATGCTTTCTAAATCTATAACCACTTATGAAAAAGCGTATGGTTTATTTTGTGATTGACGAAGGAAAAGAAATGGTCGAGGTATTAACGAAGATTTATGCTAGCATTTTTGAACGATCAAAAACATTAAAACCAACTAGTCTCTAGTTGTACTATAGTATGCTGAAAAAATGTATAAAAATACATGAGAAGACAGAGTATCCACATAAGTTATTCATTCCCTATAATTTGCAATAATAGTAAATACTGAAGACTAATTATTTAAAAATTATTTGAATATACTATGGTACAGTCATTGAATATTTGAAGAAAAAACGCAAGCTAATTACAAGCCTAAGAAATCAAAAGAGCAAATAACTAAATTCTTACAAGAGGCTGACGATCACATATACCTGCTTTTGAAGTTCATTCTTGTTTTTTAAGTATTTGGTTCTTGCGGGGGATAAGAACTTGCAGATTTGACCGTGCACAATATACAAGAGAAAGAACCACTACTGGGTACATATTACTCTGATAATTGTTTACATTTATTCCCAAAAATTGTGTTCTGTGTCAAAGTCATATTTATCCCAAGATTTACGATCACTGATAAAATCTAAACCCGAAAGTCCGCTAAAATATTTTTAATGGACTCTCGAGCGTTTTAATGGCCGTTACTATGGACGCGTTCTTAAAGCGTTGTTTAGATGGTTGGTCGCTAAGGGGCTAAGTGCGTGTTTACCAACGAAAATAACAAAATAAATTATTTAATTAATGGGTTGTACCGGAAGGTTTGCCATTATTGTGGCATTACAAACCAATTAATCAGTGGTAGAGTGGCACGGCTTTCGAATTTTAAATTGATCTCTATTAAGAAAATAGTAATATTATCTAGAATTTGATATGTATATATATATATATATATATATATATATATATATATATATATATATATATACTGATGAAGACTCGATAATAAAATATAGCAAAGAAAAATTCATGATAAAAGTAAACAAAATTTATCCACTTTTTCGTTACCAGGGCTCGGCAATATTAAAAGTTTTTCTGTCAAAATTCCGCAGTTTCCCGGCGTATGATTACAATACTTTATCTTCTTTCAAAGTAAGGGGGAGAAGGTAAAAAAAGAAAGAATAGGAACACTCACTATAGTCATATGGAGACGCAGAACATTTACAATAAATAACATTTATTCCTACAAAATCTGAACAGATGCAACCCTATTTTTCTCCACTAAGGCGCGAGAATGAACTGCCTTTGTAGTCATCCTCCATTATTTTACTAAATACTATGAACGATTTTCAGTTTCATACTATTTTTTAATGTTTTTGTATTGTGACATGAGCGTTATAATTACATTCCCTTTCTTTATTTAAAACATTTAAATTAATATTTGTAACGTGAACTGTTGACAACGCTTGTGAAGCGACCCATTGCGTTGCTCCATTATGGAGCACAAATTCAATATTTAGGTGTGCAGCCTGTTTCGTATTCTTAAACCTATGTAAATTCATGAGCGAGAATAAATGCACTTTCAAAATGTTACCCGTGATGTCGCAGAGCTTTGGACTAATGCTGCCACGTGATCATAGTCTGTCGTATTACTATGCTTAATTCTTTTGTGTTGATGTACTTACTAACAAAATAATGGTATTCTTTATTAACTGTTCCGTTACTTAATTATTATTTCCACCCAATCAATTTACTGAATCTCATATTTCCCCGTTCAAACGTTTTTGTTTCTTTTTCAATATTATTATACATTTCACCACTTCGTTACAGAGGAGGTACAGGGGAATTACGGAGAATACGTTCCCCGTTTTGCAATTGTCGTTTGTAACGTGTGGCAACCCCATAGCCATTGAGTGCGATGTAATTATTATAGACTGAACATAATTTACAATTATTTTATTAAAAATGTGTCTAGTCGTTGCATACTTCAATAATTGTAATTTAAATGTTAGTACCTTCCAACGACTTAATTTCTTGCTTATTTGTATATAGCTCCCCTGGCGAAAATCGGTGTGTACGCTAAACGTACGCCAATGTAGGGCAAACGTTCACGGAATGCGCATCTGCAATGTACGGATGTGAACAAGAGCTTGTCACGATATGCGTTTTTGTGTACCAAACGTGTAATTTGGCCCAAATGAATGTACGCTTGAGCTGAATTGGAACGTACACGACGTCACGTGTACACGATGTACAGACGATGTACGTGTACCATTACCAATCGATGCGTGCACCTAGGTTACGAAAACTAACCTAACCTATTTACAGTGGAATGTGTTCCAGTAAGAAATCTTTCATGATTCTGCCTAGATTTTCTTCCGGAAAAATTCTCATGAGAACCGAATGTTTCTCAGAGATACATTTTCTACTGAAGGTTCCACAAAAAAAATATATCCAAACAGAATTGTGCAAAAGATTCACTACTGAAACTGTCCGCGTAAAGGACTCACTAGTTTGATGTTGCATCAAGTACATTCAAATGTGATATATCATGGAAGATGTTTCAGAACACTTTTGATACTTAAGAAAACAGCAGTCACACAATGTAAATAAACACATTTCTATGAATGAATTTTAATATCTCATAACCTCATTCTTACAAATTGATTGTGTTACTGGTGGTAGATGGGAACAGAAGAATGTTTTGCTCGTAAATGGATTACCTTGAATTAACTACAGCCCTTCTATCAAACATTGCTTCTCGCAGGTGGGGTGCATTCAAAGAATCAAACAAAACCAAAATTAAGTTTAAACAAAAACTTCCTTTATTAACTCTTATCGCTATTCACAACCTCGTCTGCTGCTCTTGGGCTGTAAAGGAGAAGTTTACATATAACACAGGGATGAATGAATTTCAGTATCTGGCCTTAATCTCAGTAATAGTTCTCTTAAAATTTGCTTGTTTTAAAGGTAGTTGGGAATAGGAAGAGATGAATAATACACTCACTCTGGTGATAATATATTCTTTTTACCTGAGAATACAGGAAAAAAATAAAGAGAATTTTGGAACATTTAACATCATAATCAACTTAAACCTCGAGTTCCAATTCATGAAATAATTGTTGTGATAAGAAGTATTCTAATGAACATAGAATTTTCATTTAATGAGGTAATTTATCAATGATTGACTGGAACTCCAATTGGTGGTTAACCTAGTTCAGTGTTTCCAGAAATTGTTAAGCGTAGACTTGAAGAATCAATCCTACCTGGCCTGTTAAATTGTTTTGTACAAAAGATATATGGATTATTATTACATGGAACTATTAATTATAGTTGATGAAAATGACACATTAAATTTTCTCAATATGTTAATTCTTGTGATGAATCCAGTTCACTTTAGAAAAAAAATAATCAATCTATAAACTTCCTAAATATCTATATCAAACATGACAACGGAAAATATCAACAAATTGGTACAGAAAAGGTAATGCTGCTAATCGTATCCTTAATTATTTACCTGAACATCCCATTCAGCTAAGAGAGGCATTGTTATGGCCTCGTAGATAGAGCAAGAAAATGATTCCATCCCATACACCAGGAATGTCATATAAAAATAGTACATGATATATTTATTTTTAAAAAATCCTGTTGAGTTTATAAAAAGCACATAAAGAAGAAGAGAGCAATGCTATGTGGAATGTCTAATATCATACCTGATCAACCCTATTCCAAAACCTTAGCTGTTAACAAAATTATAGTTTTGCCATATGTACCTAAAATTACTAACAAAATAATAAAAAATTTAAAATATAATATCTAGACATATATTAACAAACAATCTTATTAGAAATGTTAAAGATGTAATTCCAGCTTCTGAAGTGGAAAAAGGAAACTATCCGTTGCCAACAAATCATGTATTGGCCAAACAAAACGAAGATAAAACAAAGAATACATGAGCATAAAAATAACTTAGAGAAATTCATTAAAAACAATTTCAAAGCACAGAATTCAGCATTCCTTAAATTTGATTTTGAAAATCTATCAATTTAGATAAAAACCAAGAATATATGCCAGGTTAATTTCCCAAACGTTATTTATCAAAATTAATAAAATAATAAATTCAAATCAAGAGAGTAATCTTCTTACCACTTCCTATTCCACTTACTACTTTAAATAAAATAAATCACAAAATTTTTTTGAAAACATCTTAAGATGAGTCTCTCTCTATAACTGTATTTTTGTATTTGCATGTGTTGCTGGTAGTTTTATCATTAATAAATATAATTGTTATTTTTAAAATGATTTTGCAGTATTTACAGAACTTATGCCTGAAGATAATTTTATTTTTATAATTTTCAGAATCTTATGTTTTAATACAATCAGTAGTACTGTTTATTACGCAATCAGTGAATTGTATTTGATGTAATTCCAATTATAGAAATATCTTGTTTTTATTGGGAGCACAACGTTTCACAAACTAATTGTTTGAAACTTCAGGTACGTACATGTATTACATCAAATACAATTTACTGATTGCATATTAAAACAGTACTACTGATTGTATTAAAACATAAGATATTGAAAACTATAAAGAGAAATTACTGGCTTAATAGGTTAAAAAGAAAGTACTGTTTAATACGCAATCAGTAAATTGTATTTGATGTAATTCCAATGATTGAAATATATTTGTTTTTATTGGAAGCACATTTCACAAACTAATTGTTCACTACTTCAGGTACATACATGTATGTACCTGAAGAAAATCTTGTTTTTGGAAAATAGTTAGAAATATCTTGTTTTATTGGGCTTCCAATAAAAACAAGATATTTCTATAATTGGAATTACATCAAATACTGATTGCATATAAAGCAGTACTACTGATTGTCTTCAGACATAAGATATTGAAAACTATCGAAAGAAATTATATTCATTCAATTATACACAATAGACAACATTGACCAAATTGGTGTAAAAATTAGCATATGATAGCACATTTTATTTGCATATTGGAAGAATGTTAACTAGTAGTGTAGTATTTTTGGGCATTCATTATGAAAACTTGAAAAATTAGCTAATGTGAAGTAAAATACTTCAGTTAAAAAATTAACAAAAAACATCCAATTGGAAACCTGTCGTAACGTATTGCATGTAGCACAATTCAATTAACATGTAGGCTTACACTAGTCATAATAACTCAAATATATCTTGGTTTCTTGAAAGAGTCAAGGGAAATTATTCTAAAGTTTAATTTTTAAGAAAATCATTAGTTAAAAAAAATAAATGCTATGGAACAACACAATATATTATACTTTATAGCACTAATTTGCACACTTTGCTACACCACTTGAAAATCAAACAAGTTATTTTACTTTCTAACAAAATTATTTTATCTGCTATAAGTTAAAAAAAACAACCTATCACACGAATGAAACCATATTTTCTCTGTGTCAATATGTGTTGTTGTTTCATTGAAATACACACGCAATTTTTGAAATTGACCAAATCACTGCCTATGAACTGGTGGAACTTAATCTTCATAGTGTGGTCAATTTATAAACAGCCAGGATTTGGATATCCTAGATCATACATGGTATTTAGTTTTCCTTTCTACCTCATCAATAATCAGATTATGACCACTCGACACGTTGGTGAAGGTAACCCTAATTTTTTTAGGGGTTATTTCTGAAACAATAAATATACTATTATTATGTGTGTATTAAATTTAGTCACAATTAAAGAAACGTATTTGCTTACCATTAAACATGATTGTGTTAGGATTATTTCATGCGTTAACTCTTTACGGGCCATCGATGACGATACGAAGAGAGTTTGTTTGCCACAAATAAACATACTGGTGTTTTGGTAATTTCAAGAGCAGACATTCGATGGGACACACATCCACAAAGAAATTAGAAAAGAAATTATGCGATTTCCATAGAAAATTGCCGCTTACTTCACGAAATCCGCACACTGACCACTGATTATATATAACTAAACTGCAATCTTCTAAAGGGCGCGAACTCACCAAATACTAACCAAACCTAAACCAATACTAACCAACTTTGTTTGTGCACACCTTATTTTGTATTAAAAACGGTACGCTTTATACGGTTTGTGCACACCTCTGGCACACCTTATACAAACGGTTTCAAAACTAAGCGTACAAGAGATATGGACTACTGCAGAGCAGGGACGGTGCACAGTAGGCACACAGTATGCTACACTACAGGAACAAGGCACGAAATGAAAAACACGTACAACACAGCTGCTATACAGACCCTCACAACACGGATTTTCGCCAGGGTCAGGTTTGTTAACACTGTTTTACAATTATTAATTTTTGAAAACACATGAAACCTTACAACTTACAATAGGGTACAACACATTTTTGCTTCTTATACTATTTGTAATTTTTTGAGCCGTTTTATTTAATTATTAACAAGTATTCTAAAATGGTTTGTACTCTTGAAAATAATTATTAACTTTATTATTTAATTTGTTTTATATTTGACACGTAAACTCCGTGAAAGAAGTAAGGAATTAACATAGGATGTCAATTAGAGTTATCAAATTTATAAGTAATAAAGTATGTTTATTGTTTACTAATGCCCAAAAAAATTAAATTAACAAGATGTCAAAGAAAAATAATGAACATTACTCGAAAAGGTTATACACCAAGTGACATCATAAGAATAAAAACAAATATACAAGACGCAGTACAACAAGATTGAAAACTAAAATGGAAATGAGCCGGACATGTCATTAGGCAAAAACATTACTGATGGGAACATGCAATAACGTTATGGTGATCAAGATCGGTTTGTAGACAAGGAAGAGAGAACAAAAGATGACAGGACAGCTTGAAAGAGACGCAGGACCCCAATGGACAAGACTAGCTCAAGATAAGACGATGTGGAAGTCATGCTTAAAATAAAAACAACAAAAGTTGTAAATACGCTTAACCAGACAAACTTCATTAGAACTCATTATATCTGTAAATTAACATCCAGCATTTAAATTATTACTAGAACATAATCTTTTAAAATTATATTGATGAAATTGCAATTGTAAAACAAAACCAGAAACACATGTACAAGAAGTATTGTAAACCCAGCAACAAGGCAACCCTTTAACTACCCTGGAGGAGTTAAATTACCCTGTATTAGAAGGCCAATTGCCCTTTACGGGACATTTAATGGCTAAAAATAAAAACAATTAAAAATGTATCGCTCCGGATGCTCGGGCGTACTACCATGTGTTGGGCGCCAAAACCGGTCAGCCGGTGATGGCGAATTCCCGACGATTCACCTGCCTCGGCCGATCTTCGAACGTGCCGAAGACCTTGGTTCGCCAGGGGCGCTCATTGTCCGGGTCAAGTTGAGACGGGTGACTTATGGACCCACGAAAGAAAGATCCCGACACAAAGGCTTTCTGGGCAGGGTCTTGGCAAGGCCAATGAAGCCGCGACGCGCGCGTGGTAGGCGTGGGTCGTGTAACTAATGAACAATAAGGTGCTGCTCTTAATATTTCATACTGCTGATTACGATAAAGTATGTGCCATTTTGGGAATGCCACTAGTTCTGTTTTCCCATAAATAATAAATGAACCTGAAATCGGAATTTTTGAAGCAACTTCCAGAATGCGTAATCCTCGTCCCACAGGTCGCCAAGATCAACCTCATAGGTACGGCCCGGCTGCTTATGACCTAAAAACGTTCGAAATGTGCAAGCATTTATGGCCTAAAAATACGAAAATATGACCATAGTCATATTTGCGTATTTCAAAAAAATGTGGTTGCATTTTCGAAACCTTCAAAATTTCCGCCCTCTTCACGTAACCATTGAAAATATACTTTTAAAATCTAGCACATTCACAATTCCCCCTTCTCCTTTGGCACCCCAGTGAAGACAATTCTACGTGCTAAAAGTTATTTTTAGAAATGCACAAAACTTGACAAAACTAAACCAACACTTTCTTCGCATCTGTTGCTTTCTACGATTTCCTTTTCTCCTTCTGTATAGATTGCTTTCCTAAATCACGTAGTATATTTATAGGAAAGACACCCAATATTTACGTGAAATAATTTTTGTAAAAAATTAGATAAAAATTAGAAGATGTGAAATATCTCTTTGACACGACTGCAAGCACGTATACGGAAATGGAATCAAAAAATATAAAACTACGACAAAAAACAAATTTATGGAAAAATATTACTATAGCATGAAAAATTAACCAAAAAATGAGGAAAAGGGTTAAAAAACAAAATATGACTATACGACACGTGAAAATTGCGTAATTTTAGTAATTGTATATAAACTAACACTTAAATAATGTTTTCCATGGAAATAACTCAAAGAAAAAAATATGAGAGTCATAAACATCCGGGGTCCTACTCATAAGTGTTCCTTACGTGTATCATTTCTCATTTTTCATCGGTCACATTGTCATTTGGACTAATGTTATCATGACTTATTCATTTACTGTACTTCGGTCTCCTCGCTTTCGTGAAACTTCTCTACCTCTCACTATTCAAAGCAGGTATCTCTGCCGGTCTGCTTTCAACACCTTATCCTCTTCTGCAAGTCCGTTGGCGACACCACAATGTCACAAATATCTTTCTAAAATCAATGATATGTTTTCTCTGTTATCCTTTGCCTTCTTCTCCAGGGTTCCTATTGTCCGTGAGAACGTTTTGCAATAGGTTTTATTATTTCTAAATTTCATTCATTCTAAATTTCTGATCTTCCTCCCAATATTCCTTTTTTCATTCACTTGCCTCACAATTTTAGTCTGGCTGAGTTCATCATCATGTACACCGTTCCTAAGCTACAAAACAGTACTTGACCACAATTGCTCAGGTCATGTTCTATGTAATATACGCAGTCACTTCCATTATTTCTCCACAGAAATGTTATACGGCGTGTATCACTTGTATTTTCACGTTCAACGTAACAGTCATGTCTATCTCATTCCAGCGCAGATATAGCATTGCCACTTTCGCTCTACCGCGGCTCCATCACAATGATTACAAACGTTACCACGAGAGGGTGCGCCGTCGCTCTCCAGCCCCTTCTGTCACTAACTTAAGCTCTCGGTCGAGCTGCCTCCATTCTTGATATCTACGCACCAATGCAACACAGCAGGAATGACTGTTCACCTTTGAAGAATTTCGGATTTAAACATTGCCAAGGTTGCGAAGCAGTATAATTTTAAAGCGCTAAATAAATACTAAATGTTATAGTAATAAAATTAATAATAATAATAATAATAATAAAATAAACACTAAATGTTTTAAGTATAACATTTCCTTTTAAAACCTTCTGAAAATTGCGTTTATAATTTACGCCTCATTTTGAATTTCTCTCTGTAATGTAAAATAATAATTGTAATTATTACTATTTTATATTATTGTTATTAATTCAGCTTTATAGCTAGTTCGTAGGTACACGTCTCTTATAAATTCGATGAAACAGAATATTCAGTTTGATGTGCACGCTTGGGTATGCGGTTTATCCTCCACCTCACACAAATAAGTGCAAAAAAAAGTTTAAATATCGAGCTGTAACCCCTTGGTTCGGAACCTGTCCACGAGAACAAATCTCACTTCTCGTGCAAATCCGCACGCCGCCGCCGCCGCCCACTGCACCTGTTCTCTCCGCTGCGCTGACCAGCGCGCGGCCGACGAAGAGGGTGAATCAATACCCCGGCGAAATTCCTCCGGCGCGGCGCGGCGCCGGCGCGGCCCCGTTCATTGCCGACTCGCGGCGCGCCGGGAGTAATGGAAGCAACAGTTTTCCACGTCAAATTGGAGACCGCTCCCAGCGAATTCACGGCCCCGTGAACGACCTCCCCCCCTCCCTCCGCACGGCGCCGGTGGCGCTTCCATCGCCTGCGCCGCTAGCGCAGCCGCGCCCACGCTGCTATTGCGGCACCTCGATCACCCCGCCCGCAGGAGGTAGGGCCGCTGTCTAGTTACCACTGACGCCGCTACGTCTCGCTTCCACCTTCGTCGCCATCACCGAGCTATTGTCACTAGTGCTCAGAGGCGGATCCAACCAATCATTTTTGAGGAGGCCATCAGAGATTTTTGTTAAAAATGAACATTTATTATTATATTATTTATATTTTGTAGTGTATATATGATACTATCCAATATTATTCTTTAAATCATTGCATAATTCTAAACAAATAAATATTTAAATAAATTTTGCAAAATAAAAGAAGATAATGAACGAAAACTCTAGACCTCTGGCACTTTCCTGCTCTCTCCCCATGTGGTAAAGATCATTTTCTGCCATCACCCACTCATTTATACTTGCATGGGCTGTACTACCACAATACCGGGAGCTTAGAGCTTGCTCCGGGATGGCGCGGTGCCCCGCTGAGGGAGATACCTGGAGAGGTAAAACCCTGCAAGTCAACGTTTCGGTCGGCGTCGGAATTCACGTTTCAGCGGGAGAGGAAAAAGAGGAGCCTCCCAGGATATACACTACACTTACGGGACTAATGACCTAATATTGGATGCTCTAGGAATTAGTACACAGTACTCACCATTACCCACAGCCATCATGCTTCTATTTACCACCGTCTCTGCTCCTTCCTTACCATTGTTTTCTTAGCTGCCCATCGCGATCACTGCTTGTTACCGCTTCCACTTCCCTGCCGCCGCCACCGCTTCCCACGCTACAGTCACAGCGGCCGCCTCCCAGCGCCACGCCCGCTGCGTGGCGGCAGCGTGTGCGTGGGGCGGGCCGGCGGCCCGCGCCGAAACGAAGCGTATTTGTAAAGTTGAGCTCCCCATTCACTCGGACATTATTTCTCTTAATCCAGCCGTAATAGAATAACTGAACAGGGACGTGCTCGGCATGGCGACGCGCGGGCGCCAATGCGAACAGCGGTGCGGGCGAGCGGGCGGGTGGAGCGGGGCGGGCGAACAGAATTTCTGAACGCGGTCCTGCGCGCGTCACGGGCCGCGCGGCGGCGGTGGCGGCGAGCGCTCGCGCTGACGTATTTCCCGCGGCCCAGGCAGCCATCGCTCAGGCCACGTGATCCCCGATAACGTGCCGCTTTCGCTTTATGCCAGGGGTCGGCAAACCGACGCCGCCTGCGAAACGGAACGGATAACAAAAGGGCCCGCGCACCGCCGGGGTTGGAGGGGGAGGCACTTAAAGGGCGATGGCCGCTTTCGCCCACCGGAAGGAGAGCGCAAGATTGCCGTACGGGTAATACGCTTTGGAAGAAGTTTTGGGAAGGAATACGTTCAATTGAGATGACTTGAACTTTTCGTCATAATGGACTTGCATCTTCATTTTGTTTTAAAAATTCCGACTGGTCATCCAGCGCTGTGTTCTTATGGAATCTCCTTGAACAGGTTAAACTTTTGACGTCATTATCATGGCTACGTGTATTTTTCACTTTTTTTTTATTTCCAGGTATCTTCTTCCCTCAGTTCATGGTATTATATCATAATTTCAGAGAAATCCGTATCCTGTATATTTAATGAGTTCGTAGAATAAATCAGCGAAGTAACTGAAGCATATTCATAAAAAAATAATATTTTCAGGAAAATCCATTTACAAACTTCATTGTACAAAAATATTTAAGCAATATTAAAAAATAATTAAATTATTCCCAAAATAAAATATTGCGTTACAGATTGCCACACATAAACAGCACTAAAGGGGCTGATAAATATTCGTAACCCTTCTACACATTTACAGGCCTATATAGGTTTTTATTTACGTACAAGTCTAATATCGCGCGTTGCCAGAATATTTATTTATAACATCTATTAGACAGGAAAGGGATATTCTATCCTTCGTGTAACCTCGGTTCGTTCCACTTCACCCGGGCGAGTGATCCCGCCCTAATCTCTCTCAAGCGACCCCGCCTCAATCACGAACCACCCGTCCTGCGATTTTCGCTTCCATCCTCGTTTGCTTTGGGCAGTGATATGAGGTGTATTACTTATTTCTCGAGTTTCCAATAAAAGAATCAAACTTGGTGATTGCCACTCCTTCAAGTTTGATCCTCAGTGGAAGACAAGACCTTAAAAAGTTAGATGTCTTAAAAATCATCTAAATTGATTGAGCCTACTAGGAGGAGTTGGCCATACGAACATTGTTTTTTATAATTTTATTGTAATAAAAGTAAACAAGTTACAAACTACCTGAAATTATGCCTGATAAAATTCTTTACCTTTCAGTGGAAATGTGGTGAATTTAGGATGGTCGAAATAACGTCTCTCCGTCCGTCTATTTGATCAATGCTTGTGCCTAAACCACTTGGTTGTTTTCTACAAAATTAATGTTCTCCCATTGATCTGGATGACCTCAAGGCACTCCGAGTTTGGTACCGATGTTTTGATTTTGAGGTTACTTTACATGAATCCTCACGAATATTTCCAAACTTTTCTCAAAAATGGCTCTAAGTTTTTTCTTTAACTTATTTAGAAAGAGCCAAGGGCAATTGTAAAAATTGCTTAGGCCTATTTCCATTGAAACTCTGAATATTCGAAAATTGCAAAAGTTCATTATTTCGGCGCCTTCATACAACTACAATATTAAAGATACAGGTTTTTATAATTAAATTTGTTCTTCAAAATTAGACTTTTAAATGATGCATTTTTCAAATAAGGTAGTTCTGAGTAATTTTGTATGAAATTAACAATTCATAAATTTAGGGCTTAAATTAACAAAATAATGGTTTCCACCAATTGCCTGTGACATTCTCGAGCTTTTCTCCCATAGAGAATGGATATATTAGTGTATGAGCGCTGCTAGAAATTGGTTACATTCATCGAGCACGGCAGCAGTCAACGGATTTCACATTGCCCTCTGTGCTAATAGACATACAGAGCCATCTGTTGTTCTGAACACACATTAGTACAGCATTTCTTTCACACGACAAATAAAAAAGTCTGATCTGATTTCATTTATTCCGATCTTTCCGATCTCATCACAGGGTTCATAAAAATGACAAAGTTTTGAAAAATGACTTACATTCTTGTACTCTCAGTGACTTTAAATCGGTTTTGTTTTAGGAAAAAAGTTCTAGAAAATAAAGTGAAAATGTTAATTAACTTGATAGCAAACGTATTTTAATTTATCCACTCGTGTCTAAGTGTAACGCATGCTTAATTCCAGTGTCGTTTTCATCGCTACTCTAGTGGTGAGGAGAACAACTGCTAGGAACGAAGATCACATGGGCTCTCGAGCCACAGAATGTCTCTGGTGGCGTTCTTGACATCACTGCATTAGGGTTTCCTTTCAAAAACAAATATGTTATGCAACTTATTTGTCAGTTAAAAATAGGAAGACAGAGGCATCTAAAGACACAGAGTAAATAGTGTCAACTCCTTAGAGGGCACAACTCAAAATGTGCGTGAGCAAATCACATGCCTGTAGTTGTTACAGTTTACTGGTACCGGTCAGGCAACACGTAATTCAGTTCCGTCTCGCACGCAATCTGTTAGCGGGAGAACAGAGCACTATAAGTGAAATCGTTATCTGTGGATCGATGATGTGGACAATGGGAAGTTGACTGATGATACTTTACGTCCGAACGCTGCCACGCCGACGCAATGGAGAAAGAGATCATTCCACTTATCGGTTCTCTCCAGGTTACAAAGCTACCCTGATGTGACCACAGACGTAATCAGTCACATTAGTATTTGTCATGATAAATGAATGTACAAACGATTATTGCAGATAAATCTATATTCAAGCGTACTTTTCATGCGTGTTTCTCCTGAAACTCTTTTACCCTTGGGACTGTTTTTGGTAGCGCCGAAGGAAAATCCGTACGAGAGGCGAATGAAAGAGCGTCTCCAATTACAACCTGGCGGGCAAAGCTCACAAATAATCCCCAGAGTCGCTTAATTTTCTTCAGAAAACTTTCTTCAGAAAACTTTTCTTGGTTAATCATATCCGGAAGGACAACTGTAACTCTTTCGAGTGTAAAACCTGTATTGGCTTCGTAGCGAGCGCCCTCGTCCAGTTTAAAGCGACTCTTGCATGAACAATGATGAAGGTCTGTCTGACGGGACAAGGAAGATCAATTCCGTCAGCTCCTGAGCCTAGAAATGAGCCACGATAAACCATATGGGTAAAATTGGGATTGATTGATTCACAGATTGGTTATTTCGTGTTTCCAGGAGGAGCATATTTTGTCACGAGAGGTGGGGATGTGCTTCCCCCGTTGGATGGTGAGTACTGGCGTCGACCTACATGTCGGTTTGCAGGTTTGTTTTCCAACCAGGTATCTCCCACCAGCGGGGCACTGCATCAGCCGGGACAAACTCCACTCGCCCGACTATTCTCCCGTCATGTACTGTAATGCAATGTATGTAAATGTACGCAAGTAAGGTGTGTGGGTAGGGCAAGGAAGAGGAAGAATATGCCGCGGAAAACTACTGATCACAGCAGCCACTTATTAGTCATTCTACTCCAGACAGCGGCTGAATCCAATCTAGCTATCTTGTGTCGAAAATTCTGCCACAGTCGAAAGTCAAACCCTAGGACCTCCCGGTCAGAGGCACTGCAGTGACATCATTTGATGTCATGAGCCAGTTCGTCCGGTGTAAAACTGGGCATCTGTGGGCGCCTTCAAGACTAGAATGAACACCTGTGCAAATACGAACATGTAAATCTGCCACGTATCACGGTCGAATTTTGGGCTTTTATGAGCACGGAGCGCTCATAAGTCTGTGTGAACGGAGAATGATATTTGACCAAACCATACATAGAGAAGAGCACGCCAGACGAGAGAGGTCTAGAATTACCTCAGGTATGAACTAGTGGTGCTACAGAATGGCACAGACTTTCCCGTATTAGTTTTCTATTTCCTTGGGTCTTCGCTAGCTATTAGGAATTGCCACATATTCTTTCTTGCCAGCTACCATCTATCACCGCCACAAGTACATTTTTTGTCATTTTCTTATTTTTTCGGTTTCCTATTGGTAGAACGAAAATATTAATTTTAGCATATGAAAGAACACAAAATCCTAGCACTAAATGGCAATTTTCTTTTAAAAATTATGTGCCGTTTTAAATAAAATTGCGTTTTGGCGCTACTAAAGACGCGACATTCCAAGCTCATTTCACAGAAACTTTTTAAGTTTTCAAAATACTTAATTTGAAGTTATTTGAAGCACTTACACTCACAAATATAATAATGTTTACAAATTGCTGGTAATGTAAATATTAAAGATGTGAGAGATCCTTTAAACAAATTACATATATGCACTTTTTTAGAAAACAAAAAAATTCCTCAAAATAAACTTTACGTCATATTAAAGAGTGCAATTAGCACTATCCGATCGAAATGTTTGAAGAAATTTTTTTAGCCATTTAGAAGAAAATGGCGTTTGAGCGTTTCTGAAAATTGGGAAATTTGAGCTAGTTTTCATAGAAAACGGTTGTGTTTTTAAAAAACTTTACTTGACATTATTTAAAGCACATGTACTCATAAATATAATAATGTGAACAATTCGCCGCTAGTGTAAATATTAACAACGTGAGAGACATATCAAAAAAATTACATTTTTGCAACTTTTGAAAAAACAAAAGAATACAGCAATACGGCGTTACGTCATTTCATAGGGTACATTTAGCCCTATCCCTACCGACGTTTAAAGAAAAAAATTAGAGCCGTTTTTGAGAAATCTTTGAAAATTCCCGGGGGGCTTCATATAAAGTACCCCCAAATTTTGAAGAATATTTTTCAAAATCTCAAAGCTTTGACTAGAACCAGATCGACCGGGGAATATCCAGTTTCGTCCCGTCCAGTCCAGTTTATTCCCGTCAAATTTCTTCCCGCCCGAATTCGTCACGTCCAGTTTTTCTATCGTCCAGCTTCCACCCGTCCAGTTTCCTCCCGTCCGGTTTCATCCCGTCCGGTTTCATTCCGTCCAGTTGCGTCTCGTCAAGTTTCGTCCATTCAAGGGTAATTCATCCCGTCAAGTTTCGTTCCGTCCAGTTTCGTCCCGCCCAGTTTCGACCCATCAAGTTTCGCTCGTCTAGTTTCGTCCCGTCACATTTCGTCCCTTCAAGTTTCGTCCCGTCACATTTCGTCCCTTCAAGTTTCGTCCCGTCCAGTTTCGTCCCGTCAAGTTACGTCCTGTCAAGTTTCGTCCCGTCAAGTCGCGTCCTTTCAAGTTTCGTCCCGTCGATTTTCGTCCCTTCAAGTTTCATCCCTTCAAGTTTCGTCCCGACAAGTTTCGTCCCGTCAGGTTTGGTCCCGTCGAGTTTCGTCCCTTCAAATTTCGTCCCGTCAAGTTTCGTCCCTTTAAGTTTCGTTGCGTCAAGTTCGTCCCGTCAAGTTTCGCTCCGCCATGCTTCGTCCCGTCCAGTTTCCTGTCGTCCAGCATGTCCCGTCCAGTTTCCTCTCGCCCGGTCTCATTCTGTCTAGTTTCGTCCCGTCCTGTTTCGTCTCGTCGAGTTTCGTCCCGTCCAGTTTCGTCCCGCCCAGTTTCGACCCGTCCAGTTTCGTCCCATCATGTTTCGTCCCGTCCAGTTTTGTCCCGTCCAGTCCAGTTTCTTCCCGTCCAATTTCTTCCCGTTCAGTTTCTTCACGTCGAGTTTCGTCCCGTCCGATTTCGTTTCGTCTGGTTTCTTCTCGTCTGGTTTCTTCCCGCCCGGTTTCATCCCGTCTGGTTTCGTCCCGTCCGGTTTCGTCCCGTTCGGTTTCGTCCCGTCCGGTTTCGTCCCGTCCAGTTTCGTCCTGTCCAGTTTTGTCCCGTCGAGTTTGTCCCACCCAGTTTCGTCCGGTCAAGTTTCATCCTGTCAAGTTTCTTCTCGTCATGTTTTGCCCCGTCCAGTTTCCTTGATAATTTTCGAAAATTCAGAGATATCCCTGAAAATCGGGCCTATGCCATGTTAATAAGTGTATTTTACTCTATTCATACAAGAAATTTTAAAAAAAAATTTGGAGCCGTTTTTGAGAAAATTTTGAAAATTTCTGGGTGGTTTCATTTAAAGTACCCCCAAATTTTGAAGAATCTTTTTCAAAATCTCAAAGCTGTGACAAGAGTCAGATCGACCGGGGAATATCCATTTTGGAAGAAATCGTAAGTATGGTTTAAGCGTTAGCAGTGTTCACAGACGGACGGACGGACCGACGGACGTTTTCCTTTCAATTGGTTGTTCGGTATCAAGGACCTAGAAAACTGGTTTTCTGGCTACACCACGTGTTAGGTGATTTTTTTTCTTAATTAAGCAACTGGTTTTATCCACTTCTTCGTTTTCACGGCCCGGCAATTAATTGTGTTTCCCCGAAAATTTGCCATTTTTTCGCGCATTACATAATATTCCCTATACTCCGTATATCAATCCCGCATACATACGTATACGGGAAAGTAAAAATATATTTTCTGTTTCAATTGGGTGCCAAATTGGTTGACGAAAATACTTTCCATTTCACCTATTTTCTTCGTCTCTGCAATTTTTTCAACCGGATACATGCAATAGAAGCAAAGAAAACAATGAACAGGAAAAACACGGTTTGCATTGAATCTCTAGAACAAATTATCGTAGGAGGTAGATTTTTAGGGGAAATTAATTTTTTTATTTTCTTTAATATGAGTGTCTCGGTTATTGATTAGTTTTGAAGGCACTCTCAACCCCTTATTCGGCTATATCCTCTGATTTAAAGTTTTGATGATTTTTTACAAATTTGATCTACAAATGCAAGTTACAATATAGGATTTACATTTATTTCAGTAAAAGGTTTTATTTTTTGAAGAAAATATTTTGATTGTACGTAAAATATTCAATTCTACGATAAACAAACATCCTAAATTTTTCTTGTGTGAAGGTCTTGAATTTTAGGAATATTTTTATAAAATATTTAATAATGTATCTAATTTTTGTCACTAATTAACCAAAACTTTCTAAAAATATAAACTGATACAAAATTATTAATGGCATGGTCATTTTAAAAGGATTGACCAGAATTATACAAATTTAAAAGAAAAATAATAGTTTATTAAATCTCAATTAAACATTGCTGTAATAGATTATCTATTAGACTGTCTAAACAGCCGAGTGAGACGGAAATGCATTATGGATGTAGGCAATTACCACATTAGTGGAAACCCTGGAAACGCCTTCAATGTACCTTTCACAGCTGAAGATTCCTGTTGAACAAATGAGGAAGCTTTAAAACCTAAAAAGATAGAGAAAGGCTTACAACCAATGCACTGTGGGACAAATCTCCTACCACGGCTCCTGCTCTGAATTCAATTACCAAGTGGACTTTACAATTATATGAATTTCATGCTCTATCACCCAAATATTTTATGTAATCTCACATTTGGATTCCAATGTCATGCAGAAGACTGATATGTGACCTCTATTTGGAGTTGGACTGAAAAGAGTAGTAATTTCTGCAATGCTACTTCCTAGATCAAACTCTGCAGTGACTCGCGCAATTAGCAATCCGATGTTCACCTAAATTTGTATGAAAATTATTCGATGAACTTCATTCCCACACGAGTTTACACTCAAATTACCTGTATATACATGAATTGAAGAAGCACGCCCACACATATTTATCCCTAGCTTTATGAAGAATGGCAATTGAGAGACACACGGATGATTGTCTTTATTCTCAGTTTTTAGGGAGTTCAAAATGAAAAATATTGTTATTGTGTGCTTTTTAATCAAAATAAAATGCAATTTTTTCACAAGTGTTGGTTATAATGTAAGTTATTTTAGAGTCTTTGGCTGTGACCCCGCAAAAGTCCTGACTACTCAAAAGCTGAATAATCAGAATACATTTTGGAACGATTTGTAGTAATTTTGTCTTAGAATATTATAGTTTAATATGTTAGTTTGTTATGAAGATACATAGGCTTTATACAATATCACATAACTAGTGGTGCTACAGAATGGCACAGACTTTCCCGTATTAGTTTTCTATTTTCCTGGGTCTTCGCTAGCTATTCGGAATTGCCACATACTCATTCTTGCCAGCTACCATCTATCATCGCCAAAAGTACATTTTTTTGTCATTTTCTTAATTTTTCGGTTTCCTATTGGTAAAACGAAAATATTAATTTTAGAATATTAAAGAACACATTAAAAAACTTAGCCGTAAATGGCAATTTTCTTTTAAAAATTATGTGCCGTTTAAGAGAAAACGGCGTTTTAGCACTACTAAAAATGCGAAATTTGAAGCTCATTTTCACAGAAAATTTTTGAGTTTTCAAAACACCTTATTTGAAGTTGTTTGAAGCACTTACACTCACAAATATAATAATCTTTACAAATTGCGGATAATGTGCATATTAAAGATGTGAGAGATCTTTCAAAACATTTGCATTTATATATTTTTTGAAAAAACAAAAAAATAATTCTAAATAAACTTTACGTCATATTAAAGAGTGTAATTATCACTATCTGTTACAAAAGTTTCAAGAAAAATTTTGCAGCAATATATGAGAAAATGGCGTTTGAGCATTTCTGAAAATGAGAAATTTGAGCTACTTTTCACAGAAAACAGTAGTGTTTTCGAGAACCTTTACTTGACTTTATTTAAAGCATATATATTCGTAAATGTAATAATGTGAAAAAATCGCCGATTATGTAAATATTAACGACGTGAGTGAAATTTACATTTTTGTAATTTTTGAAAAAACCAACCGATCGACCAATATGGCTTTTATGTCATCTGATAGAGTAACTTTACCACTATACCTACCAAAAGTTTAAAGAAAAATTTTGGAGCCGTTTTGAGAAAATCTTGTTTTTGTAATTATTTAATGTGACACATATTGCATGCAATATTGCACGAAAACTACTTAAA
The DNA here is from genome assembly GCA_031308135.1 of Acheta domesticus. Taxonomy (NCBI): domain Eukaryota; kingdom Metazoa; phylum Arthropoda; class Insecta; order Orthoptera; family Gryllidae; genus Acheta; species Acheta domesticus. The sequence continues at coordinate 177,771,817 of JAHLJT010000631.1, read as the reverse complement.
TTTTGAGAAACATTTACATGACCTTTATGAAAGAACTCAATATGCAGAACAAATTTGATTTAAAGAAAAAATCTCTATCTTCAATTTTATAGCTGGAGAAAGACGCCAAAAAAACTTAAAACTTTCAAAATTTTCGAAAATTCAGAGTTATTCGTGAAAATCGGACCTATGTCATGTTAATAAGTGTATTTTACTCTGTTCATGCAAGAAATTTAAAGAAAAAATTTCGAGCCGTTTTTGAGAAATATTTGAAAATTCCCGGGGGGCTTCATATAAAGTACCCCCAAACTTTGAAGAATCTTTTTTAAAATCTCAAAGCTTTGACTAGAATCAGATCGAGCAGGGAATATGCATTTTGGAAGAAATCGTACGTATGGTTTAGGCGCTAGCAGTGTTCACAGACGGACAGACTGACGTTTTCCTTTCAATTGGATTTTCGGTATCAAGGACCTAGAAAACATGGTTTCTGGCTACACCACGTGTTAGGGGATTTTTTTCTTCTTAATTTAGCAACTAGTTTTACCCACTTATTCGTTTTCATGGCCCGGCAATTAATTTTTTTCCGCCGAAAATTGGCCATTTTTTCGCGCAGCATTACATAACTTTCCCTATACTACGTATATCACTCCGTGTATACGTACGTATAGGTGAAAGTAAAAATATTAGAAACCAAGGTGTCCATTGGTCTGGAAAGGTTCTGGCCAAGATTAGTGAAATAACTGTAATCGAATAAAGGCTTAAATTCAATTTTATTCGTAGTCCAAGACAAATAGACAGGTCGTCATTGAGCCATTCCACGTCAAATCGCACAAAAAAGACCAAAATTTGACCTTCATATTTTTATTTATTTTCTAATTTTTTCTATTTGTTATATGGACCAAATAAGTGAACACGTGTATTTTTATTTTTTTCTAACTTTATTATTTTCGGAAATATTGTGTAATGAAATTTGCTAAAAATGTCACGCATCACTAACTTAAAAATATCATATATTTGAATACAGCAATTATAGAAATTCCGTTCAACTTCCATTCGAAACTTAAAAACATGTTTAATTTTTAAGATTTTGCAAAATGTTTAATTTTTTGAATTTTAAATTTTTTTCAAAAACTGAAATTTTGAAGATTGAATATTTTTGTAAACTCGATGAGCTAAAAATTTTTAAAAAATATTTATAAACGCACTAAAGTATTGATAATAAGTCCAGAAAAAATCAAAGTGGGATCTCGGTAACTTTAAAAGATATTAATATTTTACGAACCAGTGTGTAATAGATTGCTGCAATAGACACGTTGTTTGCGTTACTGGTCGTCGGTTTCTTTGGATGAAGCAGTAATTTAAGTACTTCTTGAGGTGGTGAAATTTCATGATTGAATTTATAAATAATAATATTTATGTGTCAATATATTTATAAATAATTAATAAATTTATAAATAATTAAATGACGGATTCTTGACTCAGGTTTTGACTGTCATTTTGAAATTTTTTGGTCCCTCACAACTAACTTTAAATACAAGTACTTGCATACCATAGACTTCCTGAACTTTTGTTACAATGCACAGTTTTAATGCCTTACCGAATTTACTTCAGTTCTGGACAAAATTCCATTTTCTTCAGCCAACGTTTTAGACACTTTCATCATGCGTTTGGTTGCTGCAAAAAGTCGTTTAATTCGTCACGTTGACGAACTATCTGAAGAGCTTAAATTGTCACTTCCTTGATTTCCAGATTTTTCACTGGACGTTCCGCTACTTTCGTTAATGCCATGGGAGCCACTGATCTCGACGCTATCTTCATTAAGAAAAGGCCGTTTTGGAAGCCTATTCCCTTTCTTCCGAAATGAATCACAAATTCGCCAAACTAATGACTCCTGTAAATTCACCAGCAAATCGTGGTTTACGCATCTTGAAGATTTTCTTTTTTAAAAATCGTGTTCAGAAAGTTTAAATGGATTGAAACATCTATCTCATACGCTGATCGCCACTCATGTTGCGCAATGTACACACGATCACAGAACAAATACTAGCACTCTTGTCTTCCTAAGTATTGCGTATTGACACTAATGTTGAGAAAATTTTACCATGTCCCTTGACAAGTGGTCGATTGTATTTCACGAGCAAGGTCAGGATGGCACCCCGTCCCTAGGACGCAAAGGGACTGCAGTAAAATTCGAGGACATTTCTGACACGAGAAAAAGCATTCGTTTTGCTGTTACCCATCCCTTCTGGGGAAAGAGAGAACATATGATTTACTAATGTTTCTTGAAACACATATCAGGCAGAGGGCCAATCTTTTTATTGTTCGTCGGCATTAGTATCCAAGACTGATCGAACACAATTTGTTAGTGCAAGGGCAGGAACCACGCGCCCGAATACCATACTTACAATAGATTTTTTTATCTGTACGTGTTGAGAGCCCACTTTTTTCTTGTTGTTTTGTAGAAAATTGAACAAGAAATATGTCTATTTTTTCAAATTTTCATCTGAGAGAGTTCACAAAGAAAGTTTCGTTTTTTAAAAATAATTACAATTTTTTAATGAAATATTTATTTTTTGAAAAAGTAATTTACAGATGAATAAAATACACATATCAAAAAATTAAACGAAACAAACCAGTAATTTTTATGTTAAGTACATTTAGAGTGTCAATTAATCATATTTTGCAAAGTACGCGTCAATTTCAAAATTTAATATAGACAAAACTATACAAATAAACAATTTTCAGGTAAATAAAGAAACACGTGCCTCTTTTTCTGATGTCCAGAAAGAATGCCATATATTCCTGTCATTTATTTTTTTTAAATAGTCGTGTCAATTCGAGTGCGATTTGACGTGGAATGGCTCGTATTTCAATTCGTTTCGCTCTCACACTTAAGCACATAGATGACCCACAAGTCACCCACGATGTTACCCTCAAAAATATGTATGACATACATTCTGGGGGCAGAGTGAACATCTGAAATACTAATAACTCTTGAAACCCTTATCAGGCAGACGGTCATTCTTTTTTTAGTTCTTCAGCACTTGCATCAAAGACTGGCCGAACACAATTCGTTAGTGCATGGGTAGGCAGAGCGCGCCCTCATACTTACAATTTATTTTCTTAGAACTGTATGTGTGGAGTGCCCACTTTTTTCTTGTATTTTATAGAAAATTGAACAAGGAACACGCCTATATTTTTTTCAAATTTTTATCGCATCGAGTTTATATAGAAATTTTACTTTTTTTGAAAAACATACATTTTTTAAAATGAAAATTATATTTTTTGAAAAATTTATTTACAGAGGAATAAAATACATATTTTAAAGTATTAAATGACACGAACCAAAAATTTTTATATTTGGTACATTCGGAGAGATAATTGATCTTATTTTGTGAAGTACCTGTAAATTCCAAAATTTAATATAGCCATAACTACACAAATAATCAATTTTCAGGCAAAAAAAAATACGTGTCTCTTTTTTTTATGTCCAGATTTAAGAAAAAAAATATCGTGCATTTTAAAAAATGTCGTGTCAACTCTAGTGCGATTTGACGTGGAATGGCTCCATTACAAACACAATTCAAAATTAGTCGGCCGCTGTTGCAGAATCGAACTCCAAACAACACTGTACCGTCGACCACACTACCCGGAGAAAATATCAGTTTAACTACCACAAGTACAAAACCGAAGTGAACGGGTCTGACGAGCGCATGAACCGTAAGGAGGGCGAGTTGCTCCCCCCCTCGGTCCTTATATCTCGCCTTCACCATCACCGGTTTCTTAGGTGGTTCGGGAAATGATTTGATGTCACTGCCTCTGACCAGGAGGTCCTGGGGTTCCAGTCTCGAAGGTGATTTTGGTGATTTTTGACATAGGTTTTCCGACTCTACTTACTTAGATCGAATTCAGTCGCTGACTGAAGGAGAATTATAGTGGCCGGCTGCTTGGATCGGTAGTTTTCCGTGGTTTCTCCAATCAATACCAGGCGAAAGCCGGAGCACTACCCTATCAAACGGGACATGGACCGCGCGCTGTCTTTCCCTTCCATTCCTTGTCCTCTTCTCAGCCCTAACTTACTCTTACACCCACTACACTACCACACATGCCACAACACCGGGGGAAGATCTCCCGCACCTCTCGTGATAAAACATCCCCACACATACGGGAATAATGATCTTAGCAGTTGATGCACCCGGAATCATTGGTAAATCAATCTGTCAATCGTCCTCATCAGGTGAAGGGCTTCCCTCCCGTTCTCGCCCTTCGCCATCTGACGCGCCTGTTGCTCTCCGCCGCTGCCCCTCTTCGCAGGACAAGGGTAGTTGCCCCGTCTAGCCTCAGATGCAACAATTAGTTTTCGGAGCGGGCAGAATGCATGGGAGGAAATTTTTGGGAGAATAGTGACCATTGGTAAAAGATACACTTACTCGATTAATGGGGGATGTTCCTACCGATGCAGTCATATTTTCGAATATTCACTGCTGATTTAATTTTGAAGCTAAACTACGAGGGGCGTTCACAAAGTTCGTACCTTTGGGTAGAAAGAAAAAAGATAAAAATATCAACTTTTGCAAATTTATTAGTCCTTTTCAACATAAGATCCCTGCAGGTTTACACATTTCTCACAGCGATGTATAACTTGTCTTATGCCATTATTATAGAAGTCGTGCGTTTGGCCCTCTAAAATATTTTCCACCGCAAAAATCATATGATCATCACTGGCTAAACGTTGCCCACGCAGCGACTCTTTCAATTTTCTAAAAAGAAAGAAATCGCTCGGTGCCAAGTCGGGCGAATACGGCGGATGCGGTAGAATTTCGTAGCGTAGATGCGAACAATGGGCGACAGTTGCTTGAGCAGTGTGAGCAAGGGCATTGTCATGCAGCAGTCGCACACCTCTTGCATTCATTCCTCGCCTTTTCCGCTTCATTGCATTCATTCCTCGCAGTTTTGTCAATTTTTCTTGGTAATGCTCCGAAGTAATTTTCTGGATTTTTCTGGCGTAATCATTTAGGATTGCACCGCGACAATTCCAAAAAAACAGACATCACCTTCCCAGACGAGGACTGCATCTTTGCTTTCTTTGGTGGAGACGACTCTGCGTGTTTCCACTGTTTACTCATTTATTTTGTTTGTGGGTCGTAATGGTGAACCCAGCATACGTCCATTGTGATAAGGCGGAAAAACTCGTCTTGCTCTTTGCACATTTACAACATCGCCACCGCGGATGTCACGCGCTGCCCCCTTTGAATGGGTGTCAGCAAACGAGGGACCCATCTGGCCGACACTTTCGTCATGTGTAGTGCAAGATGTTGTGCGCTGATCCTTGGCTAATATTAACCTCTCTAGCAATTGTTTTAATGGTTATCCGCCTATCACATAACACCAAATTTTCCACCAATTTTTATGATCCGTGGTTCCTCCAGCAAAGACGGTCTGCCGCTTCGTGGTGCGTCTTCCAGCTCTTTGTGCCCACATCGAAACAACCTTTTCCACTTCTTTACTGTCTCAAATGCTGAAGCATTATCACCGTACACCTTCACCATTTCCTCATGAATTCCCTTGCCCGATTTACCTTACAAATGCAAATGACGAATCACGGCACGCGCGAAGACATTACTTAGCAAAGCAGCCATCTTCATTGTTTACGCTACAGCAACGCTGTCAAGCGGCCCAACATTAAAGCAAATGCACAGACAACAGAAGAAGAAATTACGCTTCCAATGCATGCACACCCATTCGAATATTCACATTATTTCTGGTTAAAGGTACGATCTTTATAAACGCCCTAGGTAATGTAACTTCGCATAGTGATTACGTATACTTTAAAGTATTTTTTTAATTCGAAAAAGAATTGAAAGTAATAATGCGATTTTCTGAACCCGTAATCTTGCGGCTTACCTTCTTTATAAAGGTGCACATTTCAGAGAATCTTATTAAGCTTCAGAGTTGAAATTTATGAGATAAACAATACCCACTAAAATAATGTATTTAACAAGTAATGATCGATGTAATATAAAAAATAAACTTTAATACAAAAATATGTTAATTTTATCACAAAAATATTTCATTTCTTTTTTTAATTCATTTTAATACAACACAAACAATAATTAATATAATTGTATAATTGTTCGTTAAAATGTTTACTAACATTATATCTTTATTCACTGCAAACTTCAAAACTCTATGTTTACTAGACACCGAGAAAAGTGCACCTTTATACCTGAAAATGTAAATCAGAGAAAACAATAGAAAAAATATCTCTAATAACCTCTAACACACAAAGCGCGCATGAAACTGATACAGAATAAAAACAAACACACCAGAGACATCTGCTGGGTGAACTACAGAAGTATATACAATTCAAAATGGTAGATTAGGTGAAAAATTGAAATTGTGTCATCAAAAATCGCTAAAATTTTCCGAAAACTGACACCTGACAGAAAAAAGGCATGGCCCGAGGTGTGTAGTTATTAACTAAAAGATTTTGTAAAATATTTCCACTTGTCCTACGACATTAATTTTTAATACGGTGTAAACAAAATTCATAGGATAAAAATAAACAGGTTTTCTAAAAAAGTTCGATCAGAATCGGTTACATCCCCTCTTAAGCCCACTCTCAAAGCTGGATGGCACCGTTACAAAGTCTGCCACCAACAAATAATTTCAGAAGGTGGCAGTAGCGACATATTTACAACCGACCACAGCGGGTTTTTTCGTTTGGAATTATCTGCGTTAGCTCAGTGAAACCAGTGCGTAGTGCGTTACTTAAGGATGCGTGTTGTTGATCGGGTTGGTCCCGATGGTGGTGGATTTTTAACATTAGTTACATAGCTACGTCATTTTCAACCGCTATCTGCTGTTTTCAATTGCTGCTGGTGATCGGATGCTGCGACGGGTAGTTTTCCATTGTTTCGTTTACGGCCAAGTAGGGCCCCAACAAACGGGCCACAAACTGCGCGCGTTTTCTTTCTTCCTCATTCTTAATCCCTCCTCCCTCCACACACACACACACACACACACACACACACACATACTTACATGCACTGCATCACCACACTAGCATAGATTACAAGGCGTGTCCCGCTGGGGAAAATACACGCAGGGGAAAAGACCCAAGCCAACGTGTGGGTCGTTCTCAAGCTCATCGAGGGAGAAACACCACCTACTCTCAGTGTGTACACTGAGCACTACACTTACGTGACTTATGAACCCTGCAGGGAATGCCTGGAATAATTTCATGCTTGCTCTGAAGTGAGTCGCTGTTGGGTACCTTGGGGCGTACCTGGCGCCGGAGGGGCGCGGCCGCGAGCGGGAGCGAGCAGCGAGGCTTTAGGCAGCGCGCGGAGCAGGCGCAGGTGGGAGCGACTCCGCAGGACAACGTATGCGCCGGGAGTGGAGCGAGGCCGACGGGGTACAGGGCAGACGCCGGCGGTCGCCGCGGGGGAGGCGGGGCCGGGAGTCCGCCGGGCGGTGTGAGCCTGGGGCGTGGTGAGCCGGGCAAGGCGGGGCGGGGCGGGCGAGGCCGGGAGTCCACCAGGCGGTGTCAGCCTGGGGAGAAGCGTGGCGGGGAGAGGTAGGGTGGGGCCGGGAGTCCGCGAGGCGGTGTCAGCCTGGGGCGGGGAGAGGCGAGGCGGGGAGGGCTGGGCGGGGCTGGGAGTTTCCCGGGCGGTGTGAGCCCGGGGCAGGGCGGGGCGAGGGTGTGAGAGGAGCAAGGCAGCGTGGGAGGGCCGGGGCCGAGGGAGGCGGTCGCATACGTCGCGGGCGGCTGCGCGCCGGTGCTGCTCGTAAAAAGCGGGCGTGCGGTGGCCGATCGCCGAATTAGGGTTTTGCGGCGGGCCGTTCGCCCACCGCGCCGCGCGGCGCTGCTCGTTACGCTTTCAGTGGCGGTTTTCCGCCCGCCCCCGCCCCCGCCCCCGCCCCCGCCCCCGCCCCCGCCCCCGCCCCCGCCCCCGCCCCCGCCCCCGCCGCGCCCGCCCCCGCTCCCGCCTCAGCCCCCCCCCGCCCCCCCGCACCCTCCCGCGCCGCCAGCTGCGTGCGCCAGCGCCACCGCCGGGGAGGGCGAATGATATTTATTTATTTATTTAGTCAAAAAACAGTAAAAACTGTGTATGACGTGTGGGGAAAGAAATTTATCTGCGCACATTTTCTTGAGGGCCAGAATTTTATTTAAAAAAAAAAAAAAAAAAAAAAAAAAAAAAAAAAAAAAAAAAAAAAAAAAAAAAAAAAAAAAAAAAAAAAAAAAAAAAAAAAAAAACGAAAACGAAACGAAAAAATTAATTTAGAAAATAATTATTTTAGAAAAATAAAGATATTTGAAAAATGTTTTTTCCCGAGTTATAGAAAATCAATTTCAACTGTAAATGAACTACAAGCAAAAGGAGTGCTCAACAAAACGTGCGCACAGTGAAGCTACATTTACGTCCAGAAGCAAAACAAGGGGCCATCTCAGCATTTGCTCTATGGATCAGGGAAACTGGACAAAAACCTGATCGAGATGGGGGTCATTGACCCGGAAGCTGAAGTACATTACTTGTTACAGGCGTATTAAATATTTTTTTAAATGTATACAATGCAAACATAAACTAATTCATTATTTATCTTTGTTTTGTTACATTATTTTTCTTTTTCACGATCAGTATAGTCTCTAATTGTATAGAAACAGTTTTGCAGCAGAAAAGATTTTACTTTTAACTTAAATTTGTATACCGACTTTAATTGTTTTATGTCATCTGGCAATGCGTTGTAAAGTAACGTACATGTATTGTATGTTGATTTCTTGTACTGAGCTGTTGATACTGACACTTGATGCACGTGATTTCTACGGCGTGTGTTGTAATTATAAATATCAATATTGCATGAAAATATGTTCCCTCCGTTAAGTAGGTCATTTTTGACAAATATTACAGATTCGTAAATAAATAGACAAGGCAATGGTAGGATTCCCAGCTCAATGAAAAGAGGCTTACAGGAATCACGTGGAAGGCATTTTTTCATTATTCGAATAATTTTCTTTTGCAATCTGAAGGTCTGAATACTACAGGATGAGCTTCCCCAGAATATTATGCCATATCTCAGGCGGGAATGCACATTTGCAAAATAAACGCAACGAGCTGCATGAAGGCTGACAGAATTTGAAAGAATTCTGAATGCATAGCATAATGAACTTAATTTAGTGTTTAATTCTGTTATATGTACATTCCATTTGAGGTTTGATTGAATTGAAAGACCTAAAAATTTTGTTGCCTCAACATCAGCTAATTGCATATTGTTCATTTTCAATGGAACATGCGATTTCCGATTTGAGATGCAAAAATGCATTGAAACAGTTTTTCTTTCGTTAACAATTAATTTGTTATTATTAAACCAATTTGAAACTTCTGAAATTGTACTATTTACTGCTTCGTTTTTGCAAAGAACATTCGTGTCATCAGCAAACAGAACCGTTCTTCCATTTTTAATAGACGAGGGCATATCGTTTACATATAACAGAAAGAGAATAGGACCTAAGATCGAACCTTGCGGGACCCCATGCACAATTGGCAAAGAATTGGAAATATAAGTATGTAATGTCCTTTCCTGCCAGTATGGTATTTCTACTCTTTGAGTCCGATGTTTAAGGTAAGAAGTTATCCAATCTAGGGCAATACCACGAATTCCATACGAAGGTAATTTTGAGAGCAAGATCTTATGGTCAATAACGTCAAAAGCTTTCGAGAGATCTAAGAATATTCCAATGGGTATTTCATTTTGGTCTATTGATGAAGCAACATCTTTGAGAAAAGAAAAAAATGGCAGTTTCCGTAGATTTTGATTTTCTAAAACCGTGTTGTGAGTCTGAAAACGCTCTGTTTTTCCTGAGAAATGTTTCCATTCGTAAGTAGAAAAGCCTTTCTAATATTTTGAGAAAACTGACAAAAGAGAAATTGGCCGGTAATTTTGAATATCATTTTTGTTCCCTTTTTAAAAAGTGGCTTAATTTTTGCTGTTTTGAAAATATCTGGAAATATTCCTGTACATAAAGAAGCATTGAAAATGTGAGTTAACGGATGTATAAAGGCAGGTGCACAAGTTTTTAATAAACAATCCGGAAATTCATCTAAACCAGATGAATATTTATTTTTTAGTTTACTGACTATTCTGAGGATTTCGTTGGGAGAAGTTTCGGGAATAAACATCGTATCTGAAATATTTTGGGAAGTGTAAAATGTTGAATTTTGTGATTTTAGTCCCTTCGTGAGATCCGACGCAATTCTGGAAAAGTGTTTGTTGAAGAGATTGGCAACTTTTTCCGGATTACTCGTTTCTCTTTCATTATCCTTTAAAATAACATTCTCTACAAGGTATCGAGATGATGTGGTTGTATTTTTTACGATATCCCACATTGCTTTAGTTTTGTTACTAGCGCTCAAAATGTCCTGACTATTTTTCATTATTTTTGCCTGAACTATTACTTTTCTTAAAATTCTTTTATATTCTCGGAAGTATATATGGAAACCGGGTGATACGTTATGATGTTTAGAAATAAAGTAAAGCGTACGTTTGTTTTTACACGATGTTCTAATTCCTTGTGTGATCCAAGTATTACTTTTGCTTGAAATATTTAATTTTCTCTTTTTAAGAGGAAAGCACGCGTTAAAATGAATTGAAAGCTTGGAGAAAAATAAATTATATTTTTCATTTGTGTCAACAGCGTTATAAACTTTGTCCCATGATTCCTTCATCAAGTAGTCCGTAAATAATTTTATATTAACTTTAGTGAATGCTCTGCACATGCGTGTATTATTTATTGTGTCAGTGTTTATGTTCTTAGTAATTGTAAGAAGTAATTGTCTAAGTAATTGTATGATAAGGGGCAGCAGAGCGGCGGCGCTCTCTTAGCTGGGAGCTTAGCTGACAGAGCTGGACTATCCGCTTCAATAATTCCAAGCACGAATGTTTGTGCGGAAACAATGACAAAAAGCTAAAACAGTGACGGTACAACATTACACACTTTTTCGAATGGCTTGTAACGGTTGCGTGATATAATTCTAGTCTTATTTGTGGTGGATATTATAAGCTAATCTTCTCCCTGCCATATCAAAATACTTTCTTTATTCTACATATGGTAGTATTCTACATAGAGTAGCTTACATAAATGTAAAACCTCTGAAACAATAATTCTTGAAAATTCAAAATATTACTGTCCTTGCAAATTTCCTTTGGTCATATATATGACCTACAAATTCTTGCCCTGTTGATGTAACACATTAATTTACTTAAATGATGTGAAGAGGTAAATGGAAAGTAATAATATTTTTCGAGAAAATTAAACTTATAAATGTATCGAATTTATTCCACTCTCTCGTACACAACTTGCCTTACACATGCATCACCTCCTCAAACATCAGCTACTTTAAAAAGACTGAATTTATGGGCACGAAATTAATTCATCACACATTGAAACAAAGGATGAGTATCATCATTTAAGGCAATAAAATAAAGCAATTGCCGTATGTTTACAACTGTGTTTGCAAGAGAAATCCAAATAATAGTAGAAAAGCTGTTGAAAGAAATCCATCGCATGGCATAGAATTACGTTATCCAAGATGTGAAAGACATGCAAAGCAATCTTTGACGCGATTCGTAGGCACTGTCGTATTTGCATCCCTGGAGGAGGTCTGCAATCCATTCCTATTCCTGTAATCTTCGCTGCAAAGATAAGGGCGGCGAGCAACACAAGGAGCATGCATAATTCAGAGGCGCTGCTCCTCTGACTGGAACGCGGGCTTCGCGCCCTTCAGGCGATGAGGCGGCATTCGCGGCACGCGGCCCGGGCCAGGCGACTCAATATTCCGACTACTGGCGCACCAGCGGCCCGCGGAACTGTTCGCTATTCTAATTAGGGGCGCACCTTGAACCCAGAGAAAAATCGGCTGAACGGTTTAGGTGCTAGCGTTGACCACAGACGGACGGACATTTTGCCGTCAATCGATTTTCTAGTATCAAGAAGCAATTAAACATGGATTTTGAATACACCACGAGATAGAGGATTTTTTTCTCTGAATTTAGCCACAGGTTTTATCAAATTTTGCCTTACCAGACCCCAGCTATAAGAGTTTTTTCTGGCGAAAATTCGCCTTTTTCCGGAGCACGATTACATAACTTTCTCTTCTTACGAAGTATTCGTAAGGCGAGAAAGTAAAAATGCATAGTCGCGTTCGTAGATATTTTTTGGTAACACGCGCATGTAATGCCATTTAACCTTTAATTGATATCGCGGTCTGACATTCTACGCCGGCAAGTTGACATTTGTGCAACAATCATTGATTGTTGTGTCTACACGTCCAGCGGCTCAGTACCTTCCCACAGAATATTTATTTTGCTACTTAGGAATACATGTAATACATCCGATGGTAGCTCAATATGAAAATGATTCAAATACTACCTACAATGAACGCATTTATTATGAAAAAATGCTTCAAGTAGGGTGTCTACCCTCCATTATTTGGTGTTTCCGGGCGCGTCAACGGCTAGGTCGTTTGTCGTGAATATTTATGGAATGTGACGAAGATCTTCCACCACTGGATAATGAGATCCGGCGCCGACCTACACTCCGCTATGGGGTTTTCCCAACAATGTATCTCCCACTTGCAGAGTACTGCCCTAGTTTAGTTTCCGACTGGTCTCCCGTCATTTTCTGTAGTGTGGTGAATGTGTGTGTATGTAAAGGGTGAAGATAGGACAAGGAAGAGGAAGGAAAGATCGCGTGCGGTCGAGGTCCGTTTTGTAGGGTACTGCACCAACATTAGCCTGGCGTTCATCGGAGAAAGCATGGAAAACTACCCATCAAAGCAGCTGACCGCAAGAATTCTCATCCCGAAAGCGGCTGAATTCATCATAGCTATCTAGCTAGTGTCGAAAACCCTGTCACCGCCAGGACTCGAACGCTAGAACTCCCCGTCCAAAGGCATTGCAGTAACATCATTTGAAGTCCTGTGTCACCTCAGCCGGTCGTTTCCCCGCGATATTCCACTGCACTCGGTCTCACTTCGCCCATTGAGTCTCATTCACTTTCGACGAGACTTACCCCGGTTTCCTAATGTGTGTGTCGTGACCTTTTAAAAAATACTGGCATGACTGGGACTCGAACTCGTAGTTTTGCATCGTCATAAACCTTCATAAAACAAATGTTAATTTTTAGATCAGCAGATAAGTTCAATGTTGTCATACAATACATTGAATTATAAGAATTAAGCGTGAGCGGTATCACAGACCGCCGATACCATTTAAAGGTTAAGTGAACAGTTTCAAGGAAAGAGAGAAAAAAGCTTAATTCAACAAGTCACAAAGTCAATAATTGTACTACTATGTAAGAATAGTGAATTATGTAACAATTGTAAGAATTGTGATGAATGTATTTTGTAAATCCTAGAATACACTCGATTCGATTCGTCCATTAAAAAAATTAAAGCATATTCATTGTATGGAATTTCAAAACTTTTTTACATACGGACGATAACAGTTCGTGACATTTCCGGAAACGCTTTTGACAAGTGTAAGGTAACTTGGTTTCTGCATTAACTGTAACACTAGCGAGGCATCAAGATCGATAGATTCGCTGATGATTAAGTTAAATGATAAAAAATGTTAATTAAATTGAAATCTAGTAGTTAATAACCCGGCATTGCCAGGGTATTTATTTGTCACAATCACCTATTAAACAGCGGTGCAAGTGCCATAAGTCCTTGCCTGTTCCGCCAACTCCTCCACAGCGGCGCGTCGATGCATTACAAATTGCAAGTTGCAGTTGTTCTTGTAACATTTGGATCAAATTTGGGGCAACATTTTGGTAACGCAAACCCATAATGTTTTTCATTGGCTTTTCAAAAGTATTCGGGCAAAATTTGAAAGCAATAGATCAAATGTTTTTGTGGAACACTCTTACCCACACTCATATATCGCTTCTTTTCATTGTGACGGATGAATTAATTAGTTTTACTTTTTTATGACGTTATATCGTTTAGGATTTTCTGCCGACCCGCTTACTCCGCTATTTCTCCCTTGTCCGCAGATTCCTGGTTTATACAGTCTCGTCATTTCTCTACATTTTCCCTTTGTACTTTTTGTTCAACGTTGATCCTCTCCTCCAAGGCTTTCAGAGTCGACCCTGCTAGTTTCCACGTTTGTTTTTAAGTGCAGAGGTACCCCGTAGGTCCAACATGACTACACTCTCGGGAAGGATAATTGACCAAGAAATGGTGGGAAAAGAGTTGACAGGAAAAACAAATTGTTTGAAAAGAACCCCTCTACGCAACAACACACAAGCAAATACACGTGTTCGAGGGGGGATTGTCCCCCACGCCTCTTCGAGCCGAGTTAGTTACTTCACCATCGTCTTTACGATATCGGATACCCCAGGCCGCTAATCAGTTTCTATTTAATTTCATAACTAATTTGTTTTGCCTTGAAATATATAAATATACCTGATTAATGAGGTAAAATTACCTCCTCACAGAAAATTTGAATTAATCAGTATAAATAATTGCATGGTGCAAAAGTGTGTTTTCTATTATCAAAAACGCACTTCATCTCACTCCAACTCAAGGGTAATAAAAACGCTATATTATTACGCAAACTTTTGAGTTTGCGATTAGCAAGAATGCAAGACGTACGTGACTTACGCGATTCTAGAACTCATTTCTATTCTCCGATTTAATTATGGTGACTTCTGATGATTGATGGGCATTGTTATTGAATCGGAACTTTTGTGACCACTTAATTCGTGGTTGTGAAATTCCCGAATGAATAATCGCGTCCTAGCTGATCGAACGACAGAAGTCACTATAATTAAATTAAAGAATACGTAACTTACGCACTAATAATTTTCTCGTTTTATAATCACTTGCATCATGCTTTTACTGCATCATGCTATTTTCGACGCCCATAAAGAACCATCATCCTGTAGCATACATTGTTTTCAGTCAATTATCAGAAGTGAGATTATTGAACAAATATTACTTTCGTTGCTTTTCAAGAATAAACATTATAAAAAACTGCAAAAAACACGAACACGCTTATAACAGTGTGTCATTTAGACACGGTTTGCTGGAAGCCTCAACTAAAGTGTGTTTTGTGGCTGAAAAATTCATACTTTTAACATCACGCAAACATCAGAATAATAAGTTTCAACACTTTATGAATTAGTATACATTCAGCAAAAAAAAACGTACGCTACATAACTTTTCCCTCGACAGACCCATGTTTCCAGTGAGTGAGGCAGCGTTTTTCTGTGCAATATTATGTCAAAATTAATACGGAAAGTATAAAACTTTTTAAAATCAAATTGAACGGCATTTTTACTTTTTTGCGTCATAGCATTTGTCCTGGACCTCTCACGACCGGTCAGAGAAGTGCATTTTTTTATTCGAACATTTAACCATGTTTAAAACTTTTCCAAATAAAGTCACTTTTGTGACAATCTCATGGATGAACTATATATACCTACTAATAGTATATTGCTTTCGAGAAGCAATTTGACTGCTGCTTTTTCAGCGCAGTCCTGCTTGAAATATCCTTATCCACATATTACATATGCAGCATATCGACAAGCGCTTTAGCAAAAAGGAAAGGTCTGTGTGGCGACCAGCTGTTATCGACCGTTGCGAAGGATTGCAAGGCTACCAGAGAGACGGAAACTGACGCAGTTATGGTAACATGAGATACGCACTCTCTCGCGGTTACCCAAAAAGCTTCTCGCCACACAACTTCTTTAGCTTACCTCTTCTTGTAGCTTACATCTTTAGAGAAACGTAAGTATTACTGGGACAATATCTCGGTGTTTCTCCAACATGAAAAGAAAAGAATACGCATTTTATATAACAGATGATCTATATAATTGTGTAATTAAACTTTGTCAACTATAGTTAAATTTTCATCTTTAACCCGATAATTTATTTTCCTAAAAAACAAAGTTTATGGTTAATTAAACAAAAAATGATACTGCGAATATAGAGCTGCGAATTACGAATCAAGCTGTTAACCCTGCTACCTGATGGCACCACTATACAGGCGTCTTAGTTGAAAGGCTTGTGGACAAATCCAGGGATCACCAGAAAGAATAATGGAACAAGATGCTAACGGACTTTGCCCATTAAGTCCACAATGTGAAGTTTTAAGCTTCCGAAATATTTTATCAAAGTATTTTGCAATCTAAAAGAACAATAGTTATTTTAGATAATAGACAATAGATTACGGATGGTTATAGTAACTTGTTCACTACGATCCACTCTTTTCGAAATATAAGCGAAAAACAAAATTAGACAGTTTCTGTATGCCTCCTGCAATACTAACTTTAGGACAATAAATTTATTTTAAAATCAGTTATTATTTGGTATTTAATCAAATATCA
>JAHLJT010000631.1:177612031-177745825 GCA_031308135.1 Acheta domesticus | reverse complement strand
GTGGAAAGGTTCTGGCCAAGATTAGTGAAATAACTGTAATCGAATAATTTTATTCGTAGACTAAGACAAATAGTCAGGTCGTCATTACAAACAATTCAAAATTATTCGGCCGCTGTTTCAAAATCGAACTCCAAACAACACTGCACCGTCGACCACACTACCCGGAGAAAATATCAATTTAACAGCCACAAATACAAACCGAAGTGAACGGGTCTGACGAGCGCATGAACCGTAAGGAGGGCGAGTTGCTCCCCCGTCGATCCTTATATCTCATCTTCAGCATCACCGGTTTCTTGGGTGGTTCGGGAAATTATTCGATGTCACTGCCTCTGACCAGGAGGTCCTGGGTTCCAGTCCCGAAGTTGATTTTGGTGATTTTTGACATAGGATTTTCGACACTACCTACTTAGATAGGTCGAATTCAGTCGCTGACTGAAGGAGAATTATAGCGGCCGGCTGCTCGGATAGGTAGTTTTCCGTGGTTTCCCCAATCAATACCAGGCGAATGCCGAAGCACTACCCTATCAAACGGGACATGGACCGCACGCGGTCTTTCCCTTCCATTCCTTGTCCTATCCTCGGACCTAACTTACTCTTACACCCACTACACTACCACACATGCCACAACACCGGGGGAAGATCTCCTGCACCTCTCGTGATAAAACATCCCCACACATACGGGAATAATGATCTTAGCAGTTGATGCACCCGGAATCATTGATAAATCAATCAATCTGTCAATCTTCCTCATCAGGTGAAGGGCTTCCCTCCCGTTCTCGCCCTTCGCCATCTGACGCGCCTGTTGCTCTCCGCCGCTGCCCCTCTTTGCAGGACAAGGGTAGCCGCCTAGCCTCAGATGCAACAATTAGTTTTAGGAGCGGGCAGAATGCATAGGAGGAAATATTTGGGAGAATATTGACCATTAGGAAAAGATACACTAACTCGATTAATGGGGAATGTTCCTGACGATGCAGTCATATTTTCAAATATTCACTGCTGATTTAATTTTGAAGCTAAACTACGAGGGGCGTTCACAAAGTTCGTACGTTTGGGTAGAAAGAAAAAAAGATAGAAATATCACCTTTTGCAAATTTATTAGTCCTTTTCAACATAAGATCCCTGCAGGTTTACACATTTCTCACAGCAATGTACGGATAACTTGCCTCATGCATTATTATAGAAGTAGGGCGTTTGGCCCTCTAAAAGATTTTCCATCGCAAAAATCATATGATCATCACTGGCTAAACGTTGCCCACGCAGCGACTCTTTCAATTTTCTAAAAAGAAAGAAATCGCTCGGTGCCAAGTCGGGCGAATACGGCGGATGCGGTAGAATTTCGTAGCGTAGATGCGAACAATGGGCGACAGTTGCTTGAGCAGTGTGAGCAAGGGCGTTGTCATGCAGCAGTCGCACACCTCTTGCGTTCATTCCTCGCCTTTTCCGCTTCATTGCATTCATTCCTCGCAGTTTTGTCAATTTTTCTTGGTAATGCTCCGAAGTAATTTTCTGGATTTTTCTGGCGGAATCATTTAGGATTACACCGCGACAATCTCAAAAAACAGACATCACCTTCCCAGACGAGGACTGCATCTTTGCTTTCTTTGGTGAAGGCGACTCTGCGTGTTTCCACTGTTTACTCATTTATTTTGTTTTGTGGGTCGTAATGATGAACCCAGCATTCGTCCATTGTGATAAGAAGGCGGAAAAACTCGTCTTGCTCTTTGCACATTGCAACATCGCCACTGCGGATGTCACGCGCTGCTCCCTTTGAATGGGTGTCAGCAAACTAGGGAACCCATCTGGCCGATACTTTCGTCATGTGTAGTGCAAGATGATGTGCGCTGATCCTTGGATAATGTTAACCTCTCTGGCAATTGTTTTAATGGTTATCCGCCTATCATATAACACCAAATTTTCCACCAATTGGATGATCCGTGGTTCCTCCAGCAAAGACGGTCTGCCGCTTCGTGGTGCGTCATCCAGCTCTTTGTGCCCACATCGGAACAACCTTTTCCACTTCTTTATTGTCTCAAATGCTGGAGCATTAACACCGTACACCTTCACCATTTCCTCATGAATTCCCTTGCCCGATTTACCTAACAAATGCAAATGACGAATCACGGCACACGCGAAGACATTACTTAGCAAAGCAGCCATCTTGATTGTTTACGCTACAGCAACGCTGTCAAGGGGCCCAACATTGAAGCAAATGCACAGACAACAGAAGAAGAAATTACGCTTCCAATGCATGCACACCTATTCGAATATTCACATTATTTCTGGTTAAAGGTACGATGGACTTCCAGAGGGCCGTGCCAAGTAATCGGACTGTTTTCGCTCGAGAATCAATATATTTACAAAATATTAGCGAACCAGCCTGCCACTGGTAAGAAAAACTGACATTTATCATAAATTTGTTCAAATCAATTGCAGACATAAATAAATCCAGCTGTAACACGTGTTTCACAGTTTCCCCTCCGGGGAGACTGTATTGGGCATTGAAATTATATGTTCCATCAAGACCTGCAAATAATGCAGAATAATAATTCAAACTTACCTGAAAATATTACATCTCAAAATTTGTTATCACAAGATATAATATATCAGTCACAAAATGCTTCTCTTCAATCAACATCGAGTGCTGTCAATGTACCTCAAGCTACTCTCGGATTGATAGAAATGCAAACGGACAACCAGTCTCCCTTCATTTACACAGACATTTCGTATAATGCAAATAGAAGCCAGCCTCCTCTACAAGAAACAAATCCAGCCAAACGTCAAAAGTCATTGCTTCAAGATGTGATACATCAACCTCAAAATTCTTCTCAGCAATCAACATCTTCTACTACCATCAATGTTCTTTAAGCTGCTCCCGGATTAGAAGAAATGCCACCTAATAACCAATCTTCCACAATCTTTACACACACTTCAGGTAATACAAATAATCAACTTCCTCTTCAAGAAGCAAATTCAGCCAAACGTCAAAAAACAATGTAAACCAACCTATTCAATTCCAACATACTCCAGATACGACATCTTGAATGAAACTGCCGATCCTGATAACGAACTCTCTAACTCTGAAGTGAAAATTCCACCGTTTACAGTGATTGCAAAAAATTACCAGCTATTAATACAAGATATATCAAAAATTGTGCAACATGAATACACCACTAAGTCTCGCAAAAATGAAATAAAAATACAGTTCACATCTATTGACGACTTTAGGAACTTTCGCAAATTTAGTGAATCAAACAACATTCAATTTTATACATATCAAGATCCATCAAAAAAGTGTTTCCCTGTGATGCTTAAAAACATTCCTTCTTCAATTTCAGAAATAGACATTTATAATGAACTATTTAGGTTACAATATCCCGTAATCAGTGTTAGAAGACTTTACGACAAATCCAGAAAACCTCTTCAAACGTGTGCTTTAGACCTACAAAACTCCAAAGAAGGTAAAGAAATTCTACACCTGAAAACCTTATTTCATTGCTTAGTGAATATTCAACCAAGAACTCAACGTTCTTCACCCATACAATGTAAAAACTGTCAACGATTTGATCACTCACAGGCAAACTGTCGTTTAACTCCCAGATGTGTCAAATGTAATCAGAATCACCACTATTCTCTTTGCAACAAACATCAAAATTCACTTCCGATGTGTGTTAACTGTAACCAGAATCACACTGCTAATTATAGAGGATGCCCTTTTTTTAAACAAGCACTTAACAACAAAACTTCTAAATTCAATAATACTTCACAAGAGACCATACATAATTTGGAAAATACAAATACACAGCCTAAAACCTTCACATTCCACAACACAGACTTTCCCCCACTTTAGAATCCACCTAATGCCTGGTCAAATACATATTCCAACACAGCTCGCAATTCTCAAAATATTAATAACATTAACACTTCTTCATTAAATATCTCACAATTAATTACCACAATAGTTACGCAAGTTATATCTTCACTAATACCACAAATTCAACAAATCATAGAATCACTTCTGAACAAACAAAATGTCTAAGAAAACTAACTGCATAACACTGCTCAATTGGAATGCCAATGGAATTAAAAGGCAACATCAATTATTTGAACATTTTCTTTATTCCCACAACATCCAAATAGCATGTATCACCGAAACGCATCTCATCCCCAATGAAAAATTTTATTTGCATGGATATAAAATATACCGATATGACAGAATTGACAATATAGCATCGGGTGGCGTAGCTATTATTATTTCTTCCAAACTCAAATCTTTTCTTATAAATACACCTATCACTCCCTCCCTCGAATTCATTACAATAATAATCAATATCAATCAAATCCATTACCACCTTACAGTTGCGTATAAGCCTCCGAAGTATAATTTCCCGCTGACATATTTTAAAAGCATATTTAACAATACAACAGATAAAAGCATACTGCTCGGAGATCTAAATTGTAAAAATCAATCTGGGGAAGTCTTAATAATAATCCAAATGGTATAAAATTACACAAATTTATTGCTAATCATAATCTTCAATTCATTCCCCTAATGAACCCACGTATTATTCATATAATGAAAATATCATCCCAGATATTTTAGATATACTAATCACACAAAACGTAAACCTTCCAATTACTCAAAACGTATTACCTGAGCTTGATTCAGATCATTATCCAGTTATTATAAACATTTATTTCAACTCTCGTATCACCTATTCTAACTCTTCTCCTATATTCCAAAAAGTAAATTGGAATAAATTTACATTAAATATTGAAAACAGCATTCAATTCCCCACAAATATATTATCAACTCATGACATAGACTCGTACATCACTTATTTCACGGATGCAATAAATCATAATTACACATAAGTTCTAAATATATACCAAAAACTAATTTCGTAAATTATAAACCTCTACCTTTACCTATTATTAACCTTATTAAAACTAAGCACTCCCTAAGACGATTCTGGCAACAAACCAGGCGTAAAGATATTAAAACTAAACTAAACAAAATATCTAGGATTATAAAATCTAAACTGGAACAACATAAATTCAATGAATACAAAAACTTTATTAAACAAATTCATCCCCAATCAAAAAAGCTTTGGTCAACTCTTAAAAGAATCTGTAAAGAAAAAACAGCCATTCCAATCCTTAAGCAACATTCCACTACAGCAATAAATGACTATGACAAAACTCAATTACTAGGTCTTCATTTCCAAAACACGTTTACTCCTAATTCAACTACTAATATTCACTTTTACAATCTTGTTAGCAATTTTCTCTCTCTTCCAAATTTTAATGTTCCCCAAAATATTGATTTTATTTCCCCTTCTGAAATTCATTCAATTATTTAAACACTAAAAAGTCGCAAATCTCCAGGATTGGATACTATCAATAATCAAACACTCAAGTCACTTGGTAAAAGATCAATTGCTGCTTTTACTTCTATTCTAAATTCCGCATTGAGATTTAATTACTTTCCAACTACCTGGAAAACAGCAATCGTACTTCCCTTTTGTAAACCACAAAAAGATCCTAGAAACCCATCGAACTACCGAACTATTAGTTTACTTTCCTCTCTTTCCAAGATATTTGAAACTTATACATCACAGATTATCACACTTCACTACAATTAACAAAATTATTCCTCCCACTCAATTTGGCTTCACTCATCACCATGCAACTACTCATCAACTTTTAAGACTAACAGAACATATTGAAAACTCCTTTCACCTAAAACAGCATACTATTGTATTATTACTGGACATCGAAAAAGCATTCGACAAAATTTGGCATCATGGTCTTATTTATAAATTATTCCAAATTGGAATTCCTACTTATTTGTTCAAAATAATTCAAATTTTCTTTCTAATCGCACTTTTCGTGTCAAAATTAATTCCTCTTTTTCTCAACTATTTTCAATTGGCGCGGGCGTGCCCCAAGGGTCCTGTCTATCTCCTCTTCTTTTAACATCTATCTCTCTGACATTCCCAACTTTACGTACTCAGAATTAGCCCTTTTTGCTGATGATACTGCATTCTTCATTAGTCATAAAAATTTAACAACTGCCAAAAATAGACTACAATCCGACCTTCTGCTTTATACAAATTGGACTTCTAAATGGCAGATTAAAATTAACATGAATAAATGTCAAGCTAAAATCTTCACACTCTGTAAACCAATCATCCCTGCAGAAATATTAATTCTTGATCAAGCTATACCCTGGATATCACCCAACATACCTATTAAATATCTTGGACTCCTCTTAGACACTAAACTTAAATGGAATGCCCATATTAAAAACATTATACATAAAACTAACACTAAAATTTATAAATTACACTCCCTCATTAATTATAAATCACCTATAAACATTCACTCAGCAAAATTAATATATACCAGAATTATTCGTCCTACCCTTACTTATGCTTGCCCATCTGGTCCAATGCTGCCAAAACCCATATTAATAAATTACAAATTCTCCAAAATAAATTCATCAGGAAAATATTTCACGCACCCTGGTATATTCCCAACTCTCAACTCCATAATGAACTGAAAATTGACACTATCAACTCCCTAATTCGTTCACAAAGCCCTTAAATTTTTCAACTCCTTAGATGACTTACAACAGACCCGCACTTTCAACTTAGGTCAAACATATCATTTTCCTCGACGTATACTATCAAAATTTCCTAAAGATATATTTCATCCACCATAATTACTACATTTACAACATATTATCCTTCTATTCAAAATCTTTTTTACAAACTTCTTTTTTTTTCATAGCATAACCTTTTCAAAAATTTAATTGTTAATAATTCCTTCTACAGGTTCCAGTGAGTATCAAATCGCCAGTTATTTGTTGGTAATGTCCAACCCCCTGAAAGACAAATATGTCGAACAGGTAGAAATAAATTCAAAAAAAAGGTACGATCTTTATAAACGCCCTAGGTAATGTAACTTCGCATAGTGATTACGTATACTTTAAAGTATTTTTTTAATTCGAAAATGAATTGAAAGTAATAATGCGATTTTCTGAACCCGTAATCTTGCGGCTTACCTTCTTTATAAAGGTGCACATTTCAAAGAAACTTATTAAGCTTCAGAGTTGAAATTTATGAGATTAACAATACCCACTAAAATAATGTATTTAACAAGTAATGATCGATGTAATATAAAAAATAAACTTTAATACAAAAATATATTAATTTTATCACTAAAATATTTCATTTCTTTTTAATTCATTTTAATACAACACAAACAATAATTAATATAATTGTATAATTGTTCGTTAAAATGTTTACTAACATTACATTTTTATTCACTGCAAACTTCAGAACTCTATGTTTACTAGACACCGAGAAAAGTGCACCTTTATACCTGAAAATGTAAATCAGAGAAAACAAGTAGAAAAATATCTCTAATAACCTCTAACACACAAAGCGCGCATGAAACTGATGCAGAATAAAAACAACACACCAGAGACATCTGCTGGGTGAACTACAGAAGTATATACAATCCAAAATGGTAGATTAGGTGAAAAATTGAAATTGTGTCATCAAAAATTGCTAAAAAGTTTCCCGAAAACTGACACCTGACAGAAAAAGGCATGGCCCGAGGTGTGTAGTTATTAACTAAAAGATTTGTAAATATTTCCACTTGTCCTAGGACATTAATTTTTAATACGGTGTAAACAAAATTCATAGGATAAAAAATAAACAGGTTTTCTAAAAAAAGTTCGATCAGAATCGGTTACATCCCCTCTTAAGCCCACTCTCAAAGCTGGATGGCACCGTTACAAGGTCTGCCACCGACAAATAATTTCAGAAGGTGGCAGTAGCGACATATTTACAACCGACCACAGCGGTTTTCGTTTGGAATTATCTGCGTTAGCTCAGTGAAACCAGTGCGTAGTGCGTTACTTAAGGATGCGTGTTGTTGATCGGGTTGTCCCGATGGTGGTGGATTTTAACATTAGTTACATAGCTACGTCATTTTTCAACCGCTATCTGCTGTTTTCAATTGCTGCTGGTGATCGGATGCTGCGACGGGTAGTTTTCCATTGTTTCGTTTACGGCCAAGTAGGGCCCCAACAAACGGGCCACAAACTGCGCGCGTTTTCTTTCTTCCTCATTCTTAATCCCTCCTCCCTCCACACACACACACACACACACACACCACACACACACACACACACACACATACTTACATGCACTGCATCACCACACTAGCATAGATTACAAGGCGTGTCCCGCTGGGGAAAATACACGCAGGGGAAAAGGACCCAAGCCAACGTGTGGGTCGTTCTCAAGCTCATCGAGGGAGAAACACCACCTACTCTCAGTGTGTACACTGAGCACTACACTTACGTGACTTATGAACCCTGCAGGGAATGCCTGGAATAATTTCATGCTTGCTCTGTGAGTCTTTGTTGGGTACCTTGGGGCGTACCTGGCGCCGGAGGGCGCGGCCGCGAGCGGGAGCGAGCAGCGAGGCTTTAGGCAGCGCGCGGAGCAGGCGCAGGTGGGAGCGACTCCGCAGGACAACGTATGCGACGGGAGTGGAGCTGAGGCCGACGGGGTACAGGGCAGACGCCGGCGGTCGCCGCGGGGGAGGCGGGGCCGGGAGTCCGCCGGGCAGTGTGAGCCTGGGGCGTGTTGTGCCGGGCAAGGCGGGGCGGGGCGGGGCGCGCGAGGCCGGGAGTCCACCAGGCGGTGTCAGCCTGGGGAGAAGCGTGGCGGGGGAGAGGTAGGGCGGGGCCGGGAGTCCGCGAGGCGGTGTCAGCCTGAGGCGGGGAGGGCTGGGCGGGCTGGGAGTTTCCCGGGCGGTGTGAGCCCGGGGCAGGGCGGGGCGAGGGTGTGAGAGGAGCAAGGCAGCGCGGGAGGGCCGGGCCGAGGGAGGCGGTCGCATACGTCGCGGGCGGCTGCGCGCCGGTGCTGCTCGTAAAAAGCGGGCGTGCGGTGGCCGATCGCCGAATTAGGGTTTTGCGGCGGGCCGTTCGCCCACCGCGCCGCGCGGCGCTGCTCGTTACGCTTTCAGTGGCGGTTTTCCGCCCCGCGCGCCCGCCCCCGCTCCCGCCTCAGCCCCCCCGCCCCCCCCCGCACCATCCCGCGCCGCCAGCTGCGTGCGCCAGCGCCACCGCCGGGGAGGGCGAATGATAAGGGGCAGCAGAGCGGCGGCGCTCTCTTAGCTGGGAGCTTAGCTGACAGAGCTGGACTATCCGCTTCAATAATTCCAAGCACGAATGTTTGTGCGGAAACAATGACAAAAAGCTAAAACAGTGACGGTACAACATTACACACTTTTTCGAATGGCTTGTAACGGTTGCGTGATATAATTCTAGTCTTATTTGTGGTGGATATTATAAGCTAATCTTATCCCTGCCACATCAAAATACTTTCTTTATTCTACATATGGTAGTATTCTACATAGAGTAGCTTACATAAATGTAAAACCTCTGAAACAATAATTCTTGAAAATTCAAATATTACTGTCCTTGCAAATTTCCTTTGGTCATATATATGACCTACAAATTCTTGCCCTGTTGATGTAACACATTAATTTACTTAAATGATGTGAAGAGGTAAATGGAAAGTAATAATATTTTTCGAGAAAATTAAACTTATAAATGTATCGAATTTATTCCACTCTCTCGTACACAACTTGCCTTACACATGCATCACCTCCTCAAACATCAGCTACTTTAAAAAGACTGAATTTATGGGCACGAAATTAATTCATCACACATTGAAACAAAGGATGAGTATCATCATTTAAGGC
The DNA here is from genome assembly GCA_031308135.1 of Acheta domesticus. Lineage (NCBI taxonomy): Eukaryota > Metazoa > Arthropoda > Insecta > Orthoptera > Gryllidae > Acheta > Acheta domesticus. Next base: position 177,736,039 of record JAHLJT010000631.1, on the reverse strand, counting down.
AATAAAATAAAGCAATTGCCGTATGTTTACAACTGTGTTTGCAAGAGAAATCCAAATAATAGTAGAAAAGCTGTTGAAAGAAATCCATCGCATGGCATAGAATTACGTTATCCAAGATGTGAAAGACATGCAAAGCAATCTTTGACGCGATTCGTAGGCACTGTCGTATTTGCATCCCTGGAGGAGGTCTGCAATCCATTCCTATTCCTGTAATCTTCGCTGCAAAGATAAGGGCGGCGAGCACACAAGGAGCATGCATAATTCAGAGGCGCTGCTCCTCTGACTGGAACGCGGGCTTCGCGCCCTTCAGGCGATGAGGCGGCATTCGCGGCACGCGGCCCGGGCCAGGCGACTCAATATTCCGACTACTGGCGCACCAGCGGCCCGCGGAACAGTTCGCTATTCTAATTAGGGGCGCACCTTGAACCCAGAGAAAAATCGGCTGAACGGTTTAGGTGCTAGCGTTGACCACAGACGGACGGACATTTTGCCGTCAATCGATTTTCTAGTATCAAGAAGCAATTAAACATGGATTTTGAATACACCACAAGATAGAGGATTTTTTTATCTGAATTTAGCCACAGGTTTTATCAAATTTTGCCTTACCAGACCCCAGCTATAAGAGTTTTTTCTGGCGAAAATTCGCCTTTTTCCGGAGCACGATTACATAACTTTCTCTTCTTACGAAGTATTCGTAAGGCGAGAAAGTAAAAATGCATAGTCGCGTTGATAGATATTTTTTGGTAACACGCGCATGTAATGCCATTTAACCTTTAATTGATATCGCGGTCTGACATACTACGCCGGCAAGTTGACATTTGTGCAACAATCATTGATTGTTGTGTCTACACGTCCAGCGGCTCAGTACCTTCCCACAGAATATTTATTTTGCTACTTAGGAATACATGTAATACATCCGATGGTAGCTCAATATGAAAATGATTCAATACTACCTACAATGAACGCATTTATTATGAAAAAATGCTTCAAGTAGGGTGTCTACCCTCCATTATTTGGTGTTTCCGGGCGCGTCAACGGCTAGGTCGTTTGTCGTGAATATTTATGGAATGTGACGAAGATCTTCCACCACTGGATAATGAGATCCGGCGCCGACCTACACTCCGCTATGGGGTTTTCCCAACAATGTATCTCCCACTTGCAGAGTACTGCCCTAGTTTAGTTTCCGACTGGTCTCCCGTCATTTTCTGTAGTGTGGTGAATGTGTGTGTATGTAAAGGGTGAAGATAGGACAAGGAAGAGGAAGGAAAGATCGCGTGCGGTCCGAGGTCCGTTTTGTAGGGTACTGCACCAACATTAGCCTGGCGTTCATCGGAGAAAGCATGGAAAACTACCCATCAAAGCAGCTGACCGCAAGAATTCTCATCCAGAAAGCGGCTGAATTCATCATAGCTATCTAGCTAGTGTCGAAAACCCTGTCACCGCCAGGACTCGAACGCTAGAACTCCCCGTCCAAAGGCACTGCAGTAACATCATTTGAAGTCCTGTGTCACCTCAGCCGGTCGTTTCCCCGCGATATTCCACTACACTCGGTCTCACTTCGCCCATTGAGTCTCATTCACTTTCGACGAGACTTACCCCGGTTTCCTAATGTGTGTGTCGTGACCTTTTAAAAAATACTGGCATGACTGGGACTCGAACTCGTAGTTTTGCATCGTCATAAACCTTCATAAAACAAATGTTAATTTTTAGATCAGCAGATAAGTTCAATGTTGTCATACAATACATTGAATTATAAGAATTAAGCGTGAGCGGTATCACAGACCGCCGATACCATTTAAAGGTTTCGAAAAGCGATACCAATTAAAGGTTAAGTGAACAGTTTCAAGGAAAGAGAGAAAAAAGCTTAATTCAACAAGTCACAAAGTCAATAATTGTACTACTATGTAAGAATAGTGAATTATGTAACAATTGTAAGAATTGTGATGAATGTATTTTGTAAATCCTGGAATACAGTCGATTCGATTCGTCCATTAAAAAAATTAAAGCATATTCATTGTATGGAATTTCAAAACTTTTTTACATACGGACGATAACAGTTCGTGACATTTCCGGAAACGCTTTTGACAAGTGTAAGGTAACTTGGTTTCTGCATTAACTGTAACACTAGCGAGGCATCAAGATCGATAGATTCGCTGATGATTAAGTTAAATGATAAAAAAAATGTTAATTAAATTGAAATCTAGTAGTTAATAACCCGGCATTGCCAGGGTATTTATTTGTCACAATCACCTATTAAACAGCGGTGCAAGTGCCATAAGTCCTTGCCTGTTCCGCCAACACCTCCACAGCGGCGCGTCGATGCATTACAAATTGCAAGTTGCAGTTGTTCTTGTAACATTTGGATCCAAATTTGGGGCGACATTTTGGTAACGCAAACCCATAATGTTTTTCATTGGCTTTTCAAAAGTATTCGGGCAAAATTTGAAAGCAATAGATCAAATGTTTTTGTGGAACACTCTTACCCACACTCATATATCGCTTCTTTTCATTGTGACGGATGAATTAATTAGTTTTTACTTTTTTATGACGTTATATCGTTTAGGATTTTCTGCCGACCCGCTTACTCCGCTATTTCTCCCTTGTCCGCAGATTCCTGGTTTATACAGTCTCGTCATTTCTCTACATGTCTCGTCATTCCCTTTGTACTTTTTGTTCAACGTTGATCCTCTCCTCCAAGGCTTTCAGAGTCGACCCTGCTAGTTTCCACGTTTGTTTTTAAGTGCAGAGGTACCCCGTAGGTCCAACATGACTACACTCTCGGGAAGGATAATTGACCAAGAAATGGTGGGAAAAGAGTTGACAGGAAAAACAAATTGTTTGAAAAGAACCCCTCTACGCAACAACACACAAGCAATACACGTGTTCGAGGGGGGATTGTCCCCCACGCCTCTTCGAGCCGAGTTAGTTACTTCACCATCGTCTTTACGATATCGGATACCCCAGGCCGCTAATCAGTTTCTATTTAATTTCATAACTAATTTGTTTTGCCTTGAAATATATAAATATACCTGATTAATGAGGTAAAATTACCTCCTCACAGAAAATTTGAATTAATCAGTATAAATAATTGCATGGTGCAAAAGTGTGTTTTCTATTATCAAAAACGCACTTCATCTCACTCCAACTCAAGGGTAATAAAAACGCTATATTATTACGCAAACTTTTGAGTTTGCGATTAGCAAGAATGCAAGACGTACGTGACTTACGCGATTCTAGAACTCATTTCTATTCTCCGATTTAATTATGGTGACTTCTGATGATTGATGGGCATTGTTATTGAATCGGACTTTTGTGACCACTTAATTCGTGGTTGTGAAATTCCCGAATGAATAATCGCGTCCTAGCTGATCGAACGACAGAAGTCACTATAATTAAATTAAAGAATACGTAACTTACGCGCTAATAATTTTCTCGTTTTATAATCACTTGCATCATGCTTTTACTGCATCATGCTATTTTCGACGCCCATAAAGAACCATCATCCTGTAGCATACATTGTTTTCAGTCAATTATCAGAAGTGAGATTATTGAACAAATATTACTTTCGTTGCTTTTCAAGAATAAACATTATAAAAAACTGCAAAAAAACACGAACACGCTTATAACAGTGTCATTTAGACACGGTTTGCTGGAAGCCTCAACTAAAGTGTTGTTTTGTGGCTGAAAAATTCATACTTTTAACATCACGCAAACATCAGAATAATAAGTTTCAACACTTTATGAATTAGTATACATTCAGCAAAAAAAAAACTTACGCTACATAACTTTTCCCTCGACAGACCCATGTTTCCAGTGAGTGAGGCAGCGTTTTTTCTGTGCAATATTATGTCAAAATTAATACGGAAAGTATACAACTTTTTAAAATCAAATTGAACGGCATTTTTACTTTTTTGCGTCATAGCATTTGTCCTGGACCTCTCACGACCGGTCAGAGAAGTGCATTTTTTTTATTCGAACATTTAACCATGTTTAAAACTTTTCCAAATAAAGTCACTTTTGTGACAATCTCATGGATGAACTATATATACCTACTAATAGTATATTGCTTTCGAGAAGCAATTTGACTGCTGCTTTTTCAGCGCAGTCCTGCTTGAAATATCCTTATCCACATATTACATATGCAGCATGTCGACAAGCGCTTTAGCAAAAAGGAAAGGTCTGTGTGGCGACCAGCTGTTATCGACCGTTGCGAAGGATTGCAAGGCTACCAGAGAGACGGAAACTGACGCAGTTATGGTAACATGAGATACGCACTCTCTCGCGGTTACCCAAAAAGCTTCTCGCCACACAACTTCTTTAGCTTACCTCTTCTTGTAGCTTACATCTTTAGAGAAACGTAAGTATTACTGGGACAATATCTCGGTGTTTCTCCACATGAAAAGAAAAGAATACGCATTTTATATAACAGATGATCTATATAATTGTGTAATTAAACTTTGTCAACTATAGTTAAATTTTCATCTTTAACCCGATAATTTCTTTTCCTAAAAAACAAAGTTTATGGTTAATTAAACAAAAAATGATACTGCGAATATAGAGCTGCGAATTACGAATCAAGCTGTTAACCCTGCTACCAGATGGCACCACTATACAGGCGTCTTAGTTGAAAGGCTTGTGGACAAATCCAGGGATCACCAGAAAGAATAATGGAACAAGATGCTAACGGACTTTGCCCATTAAGTCCACAATGTGAAGTTTTAAGCTTCCGAAATATTTTATCAAAGTATTTTGCAATCTAAAAGAACAATAGTTATTTTAGATAATAGACAATAGATTACGGATGGTTATAGTAACTTGTTCACTACGACCCACTCTTTTCGAAATATAAGCGAAAAACAAAATTAGACAGTTTCTGTATGCCTCCTGCAATACTAACTTTAGGAAAATAAATTTTATTTTAAAATCAGTTATTATTTGGTATTTAATCAAATATCAATAATCAAAATGTATGAAATTTAAAGTTTTTTAGCTGTTCCAAATTCATACATTTTTGAATTCCCTTACCACAAAGGAATGTTTCGGGAGTATGGCAAAATTATTTTCATTATTTTACGCTTTAAACGTAGAAAAACACCTTTTAAGTGCGAGGAACAAGGTCACAGTTGACCAATGATGTTGTTTTCTTCAGTTAAAAAAACAATATTTTTGTATTTCAATAGAAAAAATACAGTAGACGTGTATGCAGAATTTACTAGTAAACGTTTTGCCTCCATTATATTTTACGTGTTTCATACGTTCTGTAGTATATCAAATAGCTTCGGACACGGTATTCATTTTTGTTTCAAAGGATTAAACTGGAGTAAATAATTATGTAATAGCACACATCAAAAACACCTGAATTCTAAAAAAAAGTTCAGAAATCTATTTTAATTATTAAAAGTTATCCAACATAACTCTAAAATGGTTGTGGAAGTTGGGAGAAATACATTTTCTTGTTTATTCCATTATCATCTGTAACTACTGAGCCCTAAGTCTCTGATTATGTCCCCACTTTTACCCACTTTACAATTGTCACTTGAGGAACGTTTCCTTGAAATCATGCAGGAAAATTTCCTTTCTTTTCCAAAAAATACTTCAGAAAGAAAGTATTTATTTTTGTATTATATGACAGTTCAAATAGATGTTGACTGTTGCTTGCATGAGCTTTAATTTGGGTTCAGATCGTAAATGGCAACATAGAAAAGGTAGTTTACATTGTTTCAATGATCAAAATGTTTAGTAGTAAATTTAAAGATTTATATGCCTTAATGTCCTCAGAAAGTGCATTAGCATCTTCAATAAATTCGCTCATTTTATAAACTTTGTAAAATGATATAATGTAGCGTAAAAAATATATTATTTCGAGTAATATAATTTTCTCAGTATGCGGTTAATTGAATTGTCGCTTTTAATTCTCAAAATATTTTGGTTACCATCGGTATGACGTTTGGTTACCATATGTTCACAAACTAATTTTAATATCCAATTTTCAATACTAACTGCAAACCGCTGTCAAAGCGTGGGTATGCAACACTGCGGTTCTACAGAAGGAAGTGGGTTTCAGGAGGGCTAGCAAGGATCCCGCATTTATTCCTTTGATTGGAATAAATGCACACACCTCAAAGACGGTTGTGTAGATAAAGTAAATTTAACTACGAAGTTGTTTCTCAATGTAATGGGGTAAATCAACGTAATGTCCGTCGTACTAATATTTTACACGACTCTGTGTATAGGCACGACCCCAAATCGGAACTTTGGAATATGGTGGGTGAATAACGGAGGGGCGGCAATCGGAGGGTGGAGAGAGGGGCGGGTGAAGAACGATGGGGACAGGCGGACGGTGGAGAGAGGAGTGGATGAAGAACGGTTGGGGCACGCGGACGGCGGAGAGAAGCGTGGGTGAAGAATGGTGAGTGGGCCAGGAGGGGGTGGAGGGAGGGGCGAGTGAAGAACAGTGTGAGAGGCAGAAGGAGGGTGGAGGGAGGGGCGGATGAAGAACGGTGGGAGGGATAGGAGGTGGGTGGAGAGAGAGGTGGGTGAAGAACGTGGGTGGGGTAGGAGGAGGGTGAGGGATGGATGAGTGGAGAACGGTGAGAGAGGCAGGATGAAGGTCGAGAAGGAGCGATTGAAGAACGGTGGAAGGGGCAGGCGGAGGACGGGTGAGAGATTGGAGGAAGGAGGTAGGAGGAGTGGCGGAAGAGCGGAAGGAGGACGGTGGGAGAGGCAGGCAGAAAGACGGTAGGTGGGCTGGCGGCGGGGTTGGAGTGGCAGGCGGAGGAGCAGCAGGAGGGGCGGTGAGGGGCAGGCGGAGGGACGGGGCCGCGGGGCATCTCGCAAGGATCGCGTGAGCGGCAGATTTATGAAACCGCCGCCCGAGAGGCCCTTGTTATCTGCAGCGCTCCGCCGCTGCCGCTGCCGCCGCCTCCCGAGGCCGTCGCGGGCGCTCCGCCCCTCCCTTCCTCCGCGAGACGCGTAAGGGGCACCCTCCGTTCTGCGCAATTCTGCACGTCTTTCGCCTTCCTCCAGCCTTCCGCCTCAATTTGCAAAGGGCGCAATTTTGCCTACTAGGAATATTTTTGATACTTCTTGTTTCGTGATTGAATCAAATGAGAATTCGCTAGTATTTGGGCAAAAGGGTATATGTGAGGAAAAATTGAGTATTTAGTTAAGTGTAGTCATTTTTCTTTTATTTCAAAACTATTTACTTTAATTGATTGAATGTACTTTAAACTAACGTAATACTATTTATCTATGTATATCTTTGTGTTTCAAAATTAATTATTCAACAATATCAACACTAAATGCATTTCTTTCTGCTCTCGTGTAAAATTATGAAACAGGACTTACATGACATGGTACAAATAATTCACAGTTCAAGTAAAATGACAGTAAATTGTAGCTCGGAATAATATTCTACCTAAAAAATTCAAATGATACTAAATGTACAGTGCAATAAGATTTATTTGACAAATTGAGGAAATAGAAAAAAAAAGTTTAATCGTGTTTGTAGCAGAATGTTATGTAGTAGACAATTATTAACACAGAAATTCATTATGAACACTGATTTCACATTCTGTGTTCATTTTTAATTAACACAGAATATTAATTATATAATTATAATTATATATTTTTAGTAGCGCTAAAACGCAATTTTTTTAAAACGGCACATAATTTTTAAAAGAAAATTGCCATTTATGACTAGGTTTTTGTGTTTTTTAATATTCTAAAATTAATGTTTCCGATCTACCAATAGGAAACCGAAAAATTAAGAAAATGACAAAAAAAATGTACTTTTGGCGGTGATAGATGACAGCTGGCAAGAAAGAGTTTGTTGCAATTCCGAATAGCTAGCGAAGACCCAAGGAAATAGAAAACTAATACGGGAATATCTGTGCCATTCTGTAGCACCACTAGTTGTTGGCTGTATTTACTTTTCTCAAGCATGGATATTTATGCATATTAAATAGCGTCGATTTCTTCTTCTTTTCTCCACCCGCTGCCGTCTTAATGGGTACTACGTTCAGAAATAGTTCTAAAGATTTACTCGTTCCATCTGCCGAAGTATATTCTTTTAGACAGGCGATGAATTCACTTGAATGTCCCCGCTCTTAAGAATCACTATAATATGCTACACCTCTGCCTATTTAAGTCATTTACGCTATTGTATAAAGAGAAAAGAAAGTGATTATTCAAATATTTCCAGTCTGGAGTATTTCAATTTTATTAAGTCTTTTAACAACATACACTCATTGCGACCAAATCTATGACTGGTCGTTGATCTGTTTATAAGTATTAGACCCCCTTGTCATTTCTCTATAATTCAAAATATTACAAGTAAGTTAAATTTATATTTTATGTTCCTTAGTACAGAATAATATTAGTTCCAATAAATTACTATTCAGGCATTTAATGGAAAAAATTATAAATGTGGTATTTTCCAATTGATTAAGATACTGATGAGGATCTATGCATTTGAGTTCTTTACTGATTGAATAATTGTGCTTTAATGATGATATTTTTTACGTGAAATTAAGTATTGAATCTTATGTGTATTTTTATAAAAAAAGGTATAATTAACAGTTCCATCAACTTGGAAGGGAAAGGGAATTCGGAGAACCCTTGTCGTGCAGGTTTTTTGATATCCACTCTGTGGCGGGATATTAAAGTCATTGCTGCTGAGACAGCTGTTTAGCCATTTATTTCTTTTAAGCTTCTATAAGTAAATTATAAATCTGAAGCTTTTATAAGCTTCAGATTTCATAATTTACGCACGAAATGAATGCATTGTTGGTGCGAACACACGAGCGCTCATAAGCATACTTGGATAAAAAAGTGCACTTACTACATTTTTTGTTGAGACTTGAAAAGTTGGTGGCACAAACAACCATTCATTTAGCGATAATGCTTGTCAAACTATAACAATCAGTATAGCGCAGTTCAAGGCAAAGAATCGTTTTCCTTCTGTACCGTGAAACCAGTAGATATCTCATGTGAAGTAAGCCAAGCAAATTGAGTAGAAAGATCCAGAGGTTCCCATCTCGAACTGCCTTTTTGGCAGTGTGTGTGTGTATGTGTGTGTAAGGGGGGGGTGCGGGGAGGGGGGCTAGATCTGCCGCTTAGGCGCCCTCGAGGCCCGCGGTGGTAGCGCCAGCTGTTGGGAATTCCAGGCCAGCGCGCACCTGGGCTAGTGGGCAAGGGGAGAGCCCCCTCCCTGCCAAGGGGAAAGCGCCTGCTGGTCTGGCGGCTGCGCCCAGCGCTGCCCGATGGGACTACGTCGCTTGCAACCACGCGTCTTCGGTTCGCGATTGTTAAACAAGATGGCGGTGCTACAACAGCACTCGCATTGATTTTTCTCTCGCAATATTGATAACTTTTGTAATTTTGGAAAATTTAGAGATTTCAAAGAAAATGCGCCGTTTTTAAGCGTTCTTCACTCTATCTAAGGAAAAGAGTTTAATCAAAACATTTGGAGCCATTTCTGAGAAAAGTTTGAAAATGTTGTTGAAGCTTCATCGTTCCAAAATCAGAATATCCGTTTCAAACTCAAAGGCCTCCAGTTCGTCCAGATCTATCAGGGAATCATCTGAACGGTTTGTGTGTTAGCATTGACCACAGACAGACAAACAGAACGGTCCGACAGGCTTTTTGTCATCAATTTTTCAGTATCAAACAATTTTTCAGTGGCAATGACATACAAACGTGGATTCTGACTACACAACGTATTAGAAGTAACTGACTTCGTAGGAAGACGATGTATCCACTTTTTTGATACCAGAGCCCCGCAATACGAGTTTTTTGTCGAAAAACAGGCGATTTCTGCCACAGCATTACAATACCTTCTCTTCACTGCGTACGTATGTTGTAATGCGAGAAAGTATAAGTGATCGATTAACACATAATCCATTAATTTCTTGGTTTAAATAATATATATTGATTAACCATTGTGAGTCCATTCATTAAGCTCATATTTATTCATTTTTCACATGTTTAAGTAAGGCATAAACTCATTAAATTTTAATTGGCACATCTGATGTCAAAACAAACAAAAATAAAAAAATTGTTTTAAACTTTGTTTTAGGAAATCTATCACGATAATGCCAAACATTTGCATGGTTTTGTTTTGTTTTATTTATTTATATTAATTTTTAATTAATTCAATATGAGTTATTAATTTCATTAAAACAGAAACAACGTATTCATAGCCTAAATTTAAAATTCAAATTAAAGTCAACAAATGATATCTAAAGTTTGTAGTGTTTCCACAAACTGTCTTTTTTGTACTACATATTTTGCTAGGAACTTTATTTGCGTCGGCTTTGTCATATTATTTCCAAACATCGTTGTTTGGGAATTTTAATAACCTCAGCACGTTTGCTTAGTTCCTTCATTTAGAAGAGGCAAATACCACACGTACTCAAATAAAAAGCATTGAAATAGAAGTAAACTAGATTCACTGAAAGCATTTCTGTAGAAGAATAATTGGAAGGCGGCCATTGTAGAAGCGTGTACCTCGTGGACATAGTTGCGTCGGTGATAAGAGTGCTTGAGTTATTTGTTTAGAATTACAATCCGTTCTTTACGCTGTGTGTATAATTTCACTGTGTGACAATGTACGTTCAATAAAATGATTCCGAGTCTTTGTGGCATAGAAGTGGATGGACAAATTCATTGTTCCTATTGCAACGCCTACGAAATATATTCAAATTCATACAGTTTGATTCTTCAGAAAGAAATATTAAGGGAGCAAAATCTTCGCCAGGCTGTGAAGTTTCTTAACATTAATTAATTCTAAATGTTGACGAATGAAAGTTCATTATATTAAATAACTTTTACTTTCTCGCTACGGAGTAGAGATAAAGTTATGTAATTCTGCGCACAAACGTCGAACTTTTAGCAGAAAAACTTATTATAGGGCCCTGGTAACGAAAACGTGGATAAATCCAGATGCTAAATTTCGAAAAAAATCCTCTAACGCATGCTGTAGCCAAGATTCATGTTTTGAGGATCCTTGATACCGAAAAACAAATAATGGCAAAACGTCAGTCTGTCCGTCTGTGAACAACTCTAGTGGTCTGAGTCATGCCTGGGCCATCGCTTTTTATTCAATTTTGTTGTTGGATAGTGTGGAGGACGTTTAAGAGAATGGTGTAGGTTTCATTTTCATTGAAAACTCTGATTTTTCAAAAATCGCAAATATTCAAAACTTTTTCGGCGTCTTCCTAGATCTACAATTATGAAGATAGAGATTTTTCTCTGAATGAAATTTATTCCTTAAAGATAGATTTTGAAATTAGGTTATGTCATAAAATTTGAGTACTTTTCGTGAAATTTTGCGAGAAAAAGCGGGCGAGAAAGTACATGCTGATTTACCACCACTAGGTATTCACCTTCTTAAATCTGTTAATTCTCTAAAAACAATTATTTTGAAATTTATAAAATGACACTTCAACAATACGGAGTTTGGAGCTGGGGTAAAACTCCCATTAACTTACTATTTTTCTCTCTGTTGATTAGAAATGGATTAATTATTCTGAAAATTAGAGTAATATCAAGTTTTGTATGGAACAACAATAAACATTTTTAAGACGCTCAGTAATAGAACCAATATTTCATGAGTTGCGGCACAGAGTATTTGGGCTCCCGTGCACCTGCCAAAATGTTTATCTTACCCCGATTGTAATGATCTACAGCTAATAATGTGAATCAGATTAGATTTCCCATGTGGTTAGTGAAAGCGTGAGAAATGCTCACTCGTGTTTCGCTGATCGCGTGTAGCCCGCGGGTCAAACATTTTTCGTACTTTGTGCAAATCAGGGTTTGTGATTCTATACAGCGATTCATGTATCGACCCCCCACGTAAACGTTTTCAATAAAACTACGGCCATGTTGCCTGCTACTGGAGGCCGTAGAACAGAATATATCTCGAACCATTGTAAAGCATGCTGCCAGAGTAAACTACCGTTTGTATAATACCTGGGTGCTTCAAAATAAATGTAACAAACTTCTAGGGCATGAGAGGAGTCGAAAAAATATTACTATTTGCTAATGTAGTAAGAAATTTCATAAAAAGGAGTAACATACCTGACATTTGATCCTGATTGTTTTGTAACTATTTACGCAAAGATTTCCGGAAGGTAGTACATGAAATCTTGACTGCTTCAAAACGGGATCTGCTGAAGAATGATGCACAAGTCATTACCTAAATGTTAATTTAGGCGCATAATACAACCTCCTCCGCCTCCTGAAGCAGTACATATCAAATGTCGATCCAATTTATCCGTCCAATTGAATCATTTCGCAAATCTTCATTCCCACTATTTCATTGATTAAATAACAATTAAAATCAGCTTCATCATTAACAAATACGTATATTCAATACTCATTCAATATTCATTGCTGCTGTACTAAACCAATATTACCAGTAATTATGTCATATCAGTGCTTGATTACAAGAAGCATATATTTTCATTGCTTGCTTTCAAGAGCATAATTTTCGACAATATTAATACAGAAAATAAGAATTCATAAAGGCTTCATGTTGCCAGCTGAACGATAGTGTTCTGTGTGCCGTTAAGGAGCACTTATTTTGTGTACCTTAAGGGGCGAGAGAGAATGAATTTGTAAAATTGACCTGATTTGCCTCCTAATCCGATTCACCCAACCTTGCCTTGTAACGACGTAAGTAATCACATATAAGTTTTTTAGTTTAATAAATGTCCTTATAAGAGTTCACAACCGACTTCAAAATATATTTATCCTTCGATGATAACTACAAACGAAAAGACTAAGAAGCGCAAAGAGAACATTAAATTTGCCGTTCAAATTGATGCATTAAAAAGAAGCGTTCTCCATATTTGACACACATGTTTAATTCCACAAACTACGACTGTAGTTTTTTAATGCAAATATGTTTGAAATATTTTCTCTTCTACAATGAAATATAACTTCTTCAGTGATCTGTAATTCAGGGTATAAAATGCAAAGTTTGACAGTGTTCTGCTCCTCTCCAACCCTTACTCTCATCCTCAAGACGAGTTCGGTCAGTAGTCTGATATGCGTTTACTTGCACCTCTGCTGAGATATTTCGTGGGTTGGGGAAGACAAGTATTAAAGGACTGATAAATCAGATTGTCGCATGAACCTAACGACGGAAGTAGAGTTAGAATGCGGCACGGAAAACCACAGACCTTCAGCTTAGAGCTACGAGCCTTTAGAATTCTCAACTAGGCAGCGCAATTGTCCGACCCAGGTACTTAAATGATGCCGGAAATACTCCACCGTTGGATCTTGAACCTCCTGTCTTCTGTTTGAATTTTTAAAAAGAAAATACACCCGATACGTCTAAAACTGAGAGTTACAAAAAAGTAATTATGGATCACAGGTCAACAATACTGTTTCTAATAGAACTTCAAAGAACAATAATTTAATATTCCGTATATACAATTTTCGTTCCCTTGCATAAAAACTGTTATACCAATGATATAATTCATTAAATCCATTAGCTCCGAGTAGAGGAATGAAGACAGGTGCTGAGGAAGTTCAGAAACCCTTGGAACATACAGTACCGCGCGCCCAGTCCTGAATAGATTTCGACGCCTCTTAACTCGGGTGATTCCATTGGAACCTGTGTTTGCAAGGTAGCAAAGGTGCTGACGTTTGTAGAAGTTACCTCAGCGAAGTATTTCCCAAGCACTTCCGAAACTTCCCCCGGTCGATGCGTCTGGCATGAGGCGGAGGAGCTTCACGGCGAGTTCCGCCGGAAGTGGGTGAGGACGACGAGGTTTCGAGTATTACTTTCTAACTTCCCTCTGTCACTTTGAAGCTTCTCAACACCCTCGCTTTTGTAGAGATATTCCGAGTTGTTCTACCAATGAATGTACATTCTCGTTTTTCATTTTTTCCCCGCGTTTGTATTTGCAATATATTCCTAAAATAACATACTTTTTTAATTAAATCCAGTCGAATTGAGTCAGTTTTAATTCCAAGCATTCATCTAAAGTGCAAAGGTAGGAAAATTGTGTGCGTTTAACTGTTTGTGAGAATGAAATATTTACGTGTATATTGAACAATGACTAATATATTTTATTTAATGATCACGTATTTAGAAATACGATCACGGATACCTATTAAGAAGTGCAGTAATCTGTCCTAGATTTCTTGTTAATTTCACTATTCCATCTCTTATAGTACGGAGCGTAATGGCTTCAACTGAATCACCATCAGGAGACTTTAACGGCAATTTTAATTCATAAACGATCTCATGTTACGAAGCAGACAACTCACAATACGGACATGGGAATGGCTGCGGCAAATACCGTAACATTACAAATAAAACTCTTTTCCCAGGGGAGGTAGATGCAACCTTTAGACTTTAGAGAAATAATAATAACAAGAAAATTGAATAATGTTATGTACTAAGATTCAATAAACCGTCGACCACTTTATCTTTTGTATATCTTCTTTCTCTCTCTCCCTTTGCATCAAAAGGTTGAAATACGGTGTAAACGCTTTGTTTGGACTAGTTTGAGGACAGACAAACCACGACATTGGAGACTTTAGCCATTTAGACATAGGTCTTTAATGACCCTGACATGTCTACTGAACATGAGAAAAAATTGGCACACGATCTTGCTAGAAAATAGTAAAATACACTTTCAAAAATGTATTTTTTTGGTTACCTCTGATTTCTAGAAAAGTTACAATTTCAAATTTTTTGGTCCCCCTCAAACAACTATATTTTTGGAGAGAAAAGATATTTCTTCAAATAAAATTTTCTTTTGACAATTAGTTTAATTAATGTCAAGTTCTTTTTTTGAAAATGTTAGTATATTTTGCCCAATTTTCAGTCAAATTTGTTCCCGTAGTAAATATTTACGACTGGCCTTTATTATAATTATTGCATTTGTAAACACAAGCGCTTCAAACTATTTCTTATGAGATTCATTCAAATCTCAAAGGTTTTCTGCGAAAATTAGCTCGTGCATTTTCAGAAACTCGTAAACGACAATATTTCAAAAACAGATTCAATTTTTTCAATGAAAATGTAAATATACAAACATCTCACTCTTCTATGATATTCTGAGAGTCGAATTTAAGTTCTTCTATTAAGGGACCGAAGAAATTGAAAAAATGTGAAAAAATGTACGTCTTTTATGATAAAACCCCTTTTTCCATCGTATAAAAATTACAAGAAAATAAAACCAAACCAGTTTATAAGAACTGTAAATATTTTATTCCATATTTTCTGAAGACTTTGAGAAATTTGGCTATTTGTACATAAGGGCAATGTGATAGATTTTTTATGCTTAAGTAACTTTGTTTTGTTGCTAAGGAAACGAATGTGTCACAGATGAAATACATAGATTCAATGCTGCAGATCAAACGAAAAGCCTCATATGAATAAAGAGGCCAGTTTTATCTATGTTATTAGTTTTATTTGTTACGTTTCAATTTGTTTTTCACCGTCTTCACCTACAATATTGAAGATAGAAAATTGATGGAGATTATTGTTAATGAAATTTGTTCTATAAAGATTTTTAATTTCATAAAACATTTTTTTTCTCAAAAATAGCTCCTTTTTTATCTTTCTCCTCGTTTGTATCAATGGTCGGCAAAATATATGGTGTTGTCCCTGTAGTGTCCGCCTGTGCCGGCACTACAAAAGTCCGCCAGCAGCGCCACAGGCCAGCCCAGGCGGCGCAGAGCGCGCCTGCAGAAGCACCTCGCCCC
This sequence comes from Acheta domesticus, assembly GCA_031308135.1. Taxonomy (NCBI): domain Eukaryota; kingdom Metazoa; phylum Arthropoda; class Insecta; order Orthoptera; family Gryllidae; genus Acheta; species Acheta domesticus. The sequence continues at coordinate 177,720,310 of JAHLJT010000631.1, read as the reverse complement.
ATACTCCCACAATTAGGTGGGGAGGGTGTAGTGTCCGCTACGCGGGCAGTCCAGAAGCGATACGCCTCACCGCACCAGGAGAGCGGCCAAGGCGTGGAAGGCGCCCCCCCTCCCTCCTCCTGTAGAAGAGGGGGCACGCAGCCGACTCCCTTCCCCTGCGAAGGGGTGGAAAAGCCGACGAGGCAGCCGCGGGGCGAGGGCCCCGCCATTCCATCACCGACAGCGATTAGTAGGGCATTAACTGACTTAGACATTGTACCCGGCGCACTTACTTGTGGTTCTTTGATTAACGGCATTTTGGTAACCAGTATAACGACCCGGCTATGAAAACATATCTTTGATATTGGGACTCCTGGCAGCGTTTTGTGTATTATTATTTGGGATTTTGGTGAATAATAAATTATTGTTGCAGACAGCAGAGGGTTGTTTCATTTGGTATACAACAGTCCCATTTTCGGCGAACTCTCTGTGTTTTGAAAATTGAAAAAAGTTAATATATCAAAACTACAAAATTGAAGATATAGGTTTTTTGCCATTTTAGAAAGAATGAGAGAACGTATGGGCTGCTTTGCTACCTCTAGTTTTAGGTTGGGTTCGTGACGTAGGGAGCATTTCCAGTGCATCACAACTATACCCTAATCCTTCCATAATATCTTGGCCTGACCAGGAACTGTGTGCACAATCTCTGAAACTGAGAAACTGGATTCCTATACCCGGAATAAAGGTACAATCACTGATATGGGGCCAAGGGATACCATGAGCAAATATGTGAAGATACACGGACGAGGTAGATCTAAGCGATTCTGAAATGTTCGGGGAGCACGAAGCTGCTTTTCACAGAGAATTCCTCCAGAGTACGGTATGTTACTCTGTTAGGTCTTTTAGGCGCTGATGGATAACAGTTGGGAAGATGATGAAGCAAAACCGAAAAGCTAGCCCTGTCTCAAGAGAATAGGGTACAAACTAATACGACACAGTCTGTGTCATTCAGTAGCACCACTCGTCTCTCAATATAGAACTGTTACATCCACTTGACGCAACCAGAAGTCGTAATAGTGAAGTAAGTGGTCCTATTCGAAGAAAAGTGATTTTTTATAGTTTATAGAACGATTCAATTCAATGATGTCTTATTTTCTGTGGCGAGGTTTAGACCATGAGGCCTACTCTTCCGCCCAACAACGCAAATTCTGCTACGTTTCTTTTATCGTCTAGCACAGAATTCGGGCGATGAGTAAGGCGATTTGAATTTTGTTCAGAAGCTTCATATAGACTTGATCTTTTTACATTCAGTAAATCTACAACATGGGACAGCCGGCTTTTCTTCCCCTCCAAAGGTCGGCATGCGAAGACTGCTTTTCTCGCCCTTAAAATTCCACGGCTTCGACCGAGTTTGAACCCGTGAACTTGGATACAACATTCCGTTACGCTAGTCATTATACCAATGAAGCCTCCCATTGAAGTCACATGTTGGTATTACAAAATGTTTTGATCGACCCCTGACCGATATCACAAAGAACGGACCAGACTAGTTATATACATTATCATTTACAAACTTCGTCATTTGCTGCGCATTGGTCTAACGACATTCGTAACTTGTTGGCTCGAACAACCGCGACCCGCCAGAGCGCTTCTCCGAAGGGCAGGCGTGAGAGTCGAGGCGTGCACGCGAAGGAGCGCCGCCCGTGGCGGTGGCTGCAGGCGCTCCTCCTGGATGCACCTGGCGCTAAGCGGGCGCGGCGGGCGGGCGGGGCGGGGCGCTCTGCGGCGGAGGTTCCCCTTTAAGCGCTGCGCCGGCCGCCGCCGCCTGCCCGACCCGGGAGCCGCCCTATCGACGGGGCTGGCCGCGCCGCCCACCGCCCGCCCGCCCGGCCGCATCTGGACCGCGGCCGAAAAGCTCGCCCACCCCCTCCTTCGCTCCAGACCACGCTCACGGCCTCGCTCACGACTGCGCTCGCGGTCATGCTGACGTCTGCGCCCACGTGCATGGACGATAACGTTTGCGCTTCCTCCCGACCTGCTCTCCCTTCTACGTGTCCGCCCGTGCTCTCGTTCATGCCCACGTCCTTCGTGGCCGCGCTCACGACTGAGCTCGTGACCATGTTGGGAACTACGTCCACGTTCCTGTGCGCTCCCCACTCGCCCTCTTTTCCTACTACACCCCCTACCACTGTAACATTTGTTTTCTCCACTACGCTCGGTCTTGGTCTTGTCTGCGCCCTCATGAGTGTATGGCACAGTTATTTTTACGTTCCCGTTTCCGTGCCATCTAAACCGTTTGTCCTTCACCCTCGTTTGCTTACATCTCTTTATGTCAAAGCACAATCGTATCGTATCAGTACCTCCTTGGGAATTAGTTCCGTACAAGAAGAATGTACGATATTTCTGTAGCGGCTTATTTAGGTCAACAGTAGAAATGCAGTTGAGTGGAACGGGTCTTTTTGTGGTTCATTGTAATAATGTACTATGGTATTTGATATTTTAGGGTCCGACACTTGCCAGATAGCTGTGTTCCCAGACCGGGGGTCTGTTTTTACATTCTCGTGTACGTCGACTTATATACGGAGTAATAGGAGTAGTATAGAGAAAGTTATGTAATATGGAAAATTGATTTTGAGATTTCAACGGAAATAAACGTTTTCGGGGGTACCCTGATAACGATGTTTTTGTGTTGGTGTGTCGGTCTGTTTCTCTGTCCATCTGTCTCTCTCTCCGTCTGTCTCTAAACAACACTACCATCTATACTACTTGTACGACTTTTTTCAAAATGAATATTCCCCCCGTCCATCTGGACCGACTGAAAGCTCTGCGATTTTGAAAATCATTCTTTAAATTTTGAGGGTACATTATATGAAGCCCTGAGACTTTTCAAAATTTTCTCAAAAATGACCCCAAACGTTTTATTTAAATTTCTTGCAACAATAGAATGAAATACGCTTACAAAGATGACTTAGGTCCGATTTTCACTGTTACCTCTGAATTTTCGAAAACTACAAAAGTTAGATTTTTTTTCGCTGTCTTCCTACAACTACAGTACTGAAGACAGCGAAGTTTTGCTTCAAATGAAATTACTTCTCCATAGTTAGTTATATAATTAATTTTATATATATTTTTTGAGTGTAAAATTACTTTTCGTTCACTTATGAGTAAAATATAGGCAATATTAAAAAAATATCCAAAACAAGATTTTCTCAAAAACGGCTTCAAGTGTTGCCTTCAAAGTTTTGAACAGAAACTGCTAAATCATAATTATGATGTATCATAACCAATGTTTGTGGTTATGCTATATGCTCTCTCCATATTATATATTTATTATATATTATTTTAATTATTTAAATTAAGTGTTATTAGTTTCTCAAAAACTCAAAAATTTTCTGTCCAATGAGAACGAAATTCCGCATTTTCACAAACGTCATTTTCACAAAACGCCATTTTCTTGAAAATGAGTCAAAATAATTTCTTTAATTTTTTTCTCTGTCGATAGAACTAAATATACTAAATAACATGAATAAGTGCCACACTGATTTATTATTTTGTTTTTTTTTCAAAAATTACATAAATGTATTTTTTAATTATCTTTCCAGTATTTAAATTACAGGCATTTCTTATACATTATTGCATCTGTAAGTAGAAGTGCTTCAAATGATATCCAATGAACTTTCTCGAAATTCCAAAAGGATTGCGTGAAAATGAGCTCGAAATTGTGCATTTTTAAAAACGCTGAAACATTTTCCCGAATACACCTCCAAAGTTTTCAATGAAAACGGGTGTAAAAGTCTAGGAACACTTTTATAATATTCTTAAAGTAATATTTTAATTTTACCGTTAAAAACAAAAAATTAAGAAAATATGTAAAAATGTCCTTTAGGCGGCAATAGATGGCAGCTGGAATGAGGGTAGAGCAAAGCGAGAAAGTTTATACAAAAAACTAATTGGTATGAGATTCTGTAGCACCGCTAGTTATTTTCTCACAATCAACGTACATATGCTGCAGCGAAAAAGGGCGATTTTTTTGTCAGAAAAATTTGTATTGTAACACGTGTAGACAGAATTCACATTTTCCGGGACATTGATGCTGAAAAACTTGTTTCCGGCAAAACTTGTCTCCGTCCGTAATTCTGTCCGTCTGTGTACAATGCTAGCGGCTAAACTACAAGATTTTTCAACGAAATTGATACTTCATAATCGATTTGACTGATGTCGCGGCTCAATGAATTGGAAACCATTTTTTAAAAATTAATTTATTTTAGATCGCTGTGCAACTGCGTGGTCATAAGCGATCAATAACTGTTTTACAATTTTACTTTTACATAACATTTCATGACATTGCCTTTTAACAAATTAAAATGTCTGTGAGACGCGAGAAAGTCTATATAATTCCTCCTACACCACTAGTTTTTAATTATCCATGTCTGGGAGTAAGGAAGACGTGGGGAGAAATACGCACTTCCATTACCTAGACTACTTGGCCTTCCTGAGCTTGTACTTTCTCGCACTTTCTTCCTAAGAAGAGAAAGTATTAGCAATTGTGTGTTGGAAGACGGCTCATTTTCGACAGGAAAACTTATTGCCGAGCCTTGATAACAAAATATTGGATAAATCATGTCCCTATTTATATTAAATTACTTCCTCTAACACGGGGAGTAGTTATAATCCATTATTTTTGAATCTTTAATACCCAAAACTCGATAGATGGCAAAAATCTGTTGTGTATCTGTCTCTGGTCAACACTGCCGCCTAAACCGTTCGGCAAATTTTCTCCAAAAATTGATATTCCAAGGTATTTTTGAGTGATCATCAGGCACTGCGAGTGTGAAATGGATATTTTAATTTTGTACGGTTCATTACCTGAAGCCTCAAACACATTTTAAGAATTTTCTCAAAAATATCTTCAAGTTTTTTTAGTAATCAGATAGCATAGAAAACCCTTAAAAGAATGGCGAAGGTCTAATTTTCGTTGAACATCCTGAATTTTCGAAAAGTGCAAATTTAGAAATAAAGTTAAGAAGTATGTGCTGTTGTATCACCACGAATTTTAATATAAGTTTGGATATATTTTAAAAACGTCTATGAGAAGAGGATGGGAAGAACAATGAATTCAGTTAACAAACGATTCTTCACAATTCTCACGTAGATGTGTTATTAGTATGTTGAGCGAATTGAGGTGTGTTGAGCAAAGTGAGGTGAGGTAATAAGCACTGACCCACGATTTTCCCAGCTCTTATTGTTACTAATCTTCCGTTCTGGTATTGATGATGCTTTTACCGCGGTGCTGTTTTTGTGAGCGTAAGATACTTATCGCACTAGCATATTTCTCCCTTAACCGTTCCCCGTAAAACGCCACAAAAATTAGGTCGTCAACCCACAGCTTTGCAAGTACTATCCAGTCGTAATTTCTTATGCTTTTGAGACGCGTGTGTGAATCTTAACTACAAAAGTGTAGAATAGACATGCACGTTTCAACAAATGAGCTTACAAAAAATAAAGACCTTAGCGTTGTTAAGCAAACAAAACAAGAAGTTCATGAGACATAATGATACTTTTGTAAAAAGAGATTAAAAAGGAGACCTCAGAACCTGTGTTATATACTAGGTGCTATGAAAAACCGTTTTGGAGTCTAAGAAAAGGAGCTGCTATAGTTGCAAGCATCGTTATTAAATAGAAGAAAATTTAAAATTGTGTTACTGTTTTTAATTTTCCCAGAGTTAAGCAATGAATTGTCAGTTTAATCATTGTACCTAAATAATTACTTAGGTTTAGAGACATAAAGGAAAATGGAAGCAATTATTCGCCATTTATTTTGTGGTAGAGAATTGTATACTGGATGAATGACGAGTAAAACATTATTCTTCTAATTTTACAATAATATTTAATGCTCACATATAAGGAAACAATCCAGTTTGAAAACTTGAGTATATTCAATAATTATTCACGAACATATCATACCACGATATAGCTTAAAAATACTTATCTGTAGAGATAATGTCAGATAAGAATGTGAGCTCTTTGAACACTCGTGTTGAAATGCCCGTATCTGCTGTACACCCACATTTTCAAATCATAGACAACTACTATTCTTGAGCGATGTTTAAATTCTGAAATCGGCTAACAGATGGCAGTTTAGTTTCTCTCTTTCGCTCATAGATGTCGTGCCTTTCAACATAATCAACACAAGATAATGGGGGCCATGGTTGAACGTGAACGTATGTAGACACGTTTTTGGCCAAACATTAAAAATACAGACGTGTAGTACATTTTCGGTACTTTTTTAAGACAAAGTAATATTTGTTGTATTGTACACTTCTGAAAGCTCTTCAGTCATTGAAGACAAATATTGAGCCACTGGAATTAATCCAAAAATTGGTGTCACAAGAACCTTCCCTCAGAAGCTCAACATCGTACAAAATCCCCCGGCTTGCCGGGCGGATAAAAGTAATGGAATCTCAGGATATGGAGAGTGAAGAAATAGAATGGCAAGATGTGGTCAATATGCGTACAACCGCAAGAAGAAAAAGACCACTTGAAGATAAAAAAGAAGATAACAGTGTGAGTGTGAAGAAAAAAACTGAAGATGAGACCGTAGGCGGATGGGATATAAGTCCTGAAGGATACTCCGATAAAAGTGTTGGTCCATTTGGAATTTGGGTAAAAAGTAAAAATGGCTCGTCAAGTAGTTTCTGCATTTATAAAATCGGTAAGATCGCTATGGAGAAATATCGTTCTATACACGAAATAAGAAAAGAAGGTCGTGGTAAAGGAGTGATGATATTCGAAAATAGAGAAGAAGCTAATCAGGCTTTAAGCGATAATATCTTCGAAGAGCGAGGTTTCATCACTTTCATTCCTGAATTTAGAAAGGTAAGGAAAGGTGTGTTGAGAGGTATACCGGTGGATATAAGTTCAGAGACTTTAATGAAAGATATTGTATCATCAACTGAAATAGTCAGAGTTACTAAACTTAACAAAAGAGATCCATATACCAAAGAAAAGAAATGGATTCCTACAACTTCAGTAATAATTCATTTTGAAGGGGAAGTATTGCCAAAGGAGATATCTCTTTATTTAGTAAAATCCAGAGTAGAACCATTTGTTAAGAGACATTGCAATGCTTCAATTGTTTTAGATTTGGGCACATGTCCAAAGATTGTCGAGATAAGAAGCATTGTATAATTTGTGGAGAAACAAATCATGAGAAATGTGAATTGGAAGTACCCAAATGTTCCAATTGCAAAGGAATGCATCAATCTGCTGATAGATCTTGCCCAATATACGAAAAATTCAAACTCGTCTATGAAAAGATGGCATTTGAAAACATCTGGCAGTGGCACCTGAAAAATGTGTTTTAGTGGTATTTGATAAATCGCGAAGACAACAAAACTCTAATGTTTCATTGAAAATTGATAATCTAGATGTAAAAGCTTCATCTAATGCGAGATTTCTGGGAATGTTGTTAGATCGACGACTTAATTGGAAATCTCATATTGAAATCGTTAATAATAAATGTCGATCAGCAATGAAAATTATTAGTTGTTTGAGGCGAACCTGGTGGGGTGCTAGTCCTCGATTTTTACTTTTAATTTATAAATCATTAATTAGGTCAAAAATGGAGTATGGTGGGTTCTTGATATCACCTTCTTTAGGAAAGTACATTGACAAGCTTCAAACAATTCAAAATCAGGCCTTGAGAATGGCAATGGGTTATAGAACCAACACGCCAATCAACGTAATTGTAGCAGAAACTAAAATTACTTATTTAACGATTAGATTTGAAGAATTATGTTATAAATATTTATTGAAATGTTTATCTCAAATTGATAACAAATTGTTAAATAATTTAGAATTAATCGTACAAGTTGCAGATAATTTTATATATGAAAATAATTTTGAAAAATCATTATTAGTGGAATGTTATCAACATGTATGGTTTTTGCAAAATTCAGTTGTGAAATCAGATATTCATTTTAAATATAAAAATAATTTTCATAATAATTATTTTAGACCGAATATAGATTTGATAAGCGGTAAAGAAATGCTTAAATCAAAATCGCCGGGAAAAGAATTTGAGAAAAAATTTCCCAAAACTGATCAAGTAATACAAATTTTTTCAGATGGTTCTAAATTGTTTACTGAAAATGGTAAGAATGAGGTGGGGTTTGCTGCTTGAAGTGAAGACAAAGATTTTCAGTTTTCCTGTCGAATACTAGATGCTGCATCTATATTTACGGCAGAATGTAAAGCTTTACTTAGGGTGATTGAAAAAATTATTAGTCGTGGTTCTGGAAACTTTGATGTGTTTACAGATTCAGAGAGTGCACTTATTGCTCTAAAAAATGTTTACAGCGTGATTTGTCTTATATAATCAATTTAATAAGACACAAGTTGGCATATGCTTACCAGAAAAGAATTAAAGTACAATTAATATGGATTCCTGCCCATAAAGGGATTATGGGCAATGAAATGGCTGATAGAGAGGCGAAATTGGCTGGGAAAAATGTTTGTTTCTCCGATGACCCTATTCCGTTCTCGGATTTCTTCATGGAATTTAAACTTAAAATTCGGAAGAAAACTGAAGAATTACTCATTGAAGAGGGAAAAAATAAGGGGTGTTTTTATTTTCAAAATTATTTTGACAATTTTTGTAGTAAACCTTGGTTTTTTAATTTTAAATTACCTAGGAAGGCCATTGTAACCATCAACAGAATTAGAAGCAATCATACATCACTAAATTGTAGTTTATCAAGAAAAAGTATTATAAATGATAAAAACTGTGTTTATGGCGAAGGTAAAGATACAATCGAACACATATTTTGGAACTGCAAAGTGCATGATTCTGAAAGAAAGTTTCTGTTAGGTAAAATTAATAAAATAGTTGGCTATGGTCCTCATTCCATTGTACCTCTATTGTCTTTTAAGGATAAAAATAATATACGTACATTTCAAAGTGTTGTTAATTTTATTTTAAGTATAAACCGTGAAATTTAATAATAATAGTAATGTATATGTTATATGTGTATTACATGGCAATGTAAACTAAATGTTTAAAGCCAATAAAATTTACATTCATTAATTCACAAGATAATGTTGAGGGATCACTGTACTGTGAAATAAAGCCTTTTTATGAATTACTATTCCATTGTCAAAAATATCCATAAGTATCAAAAGTATAATCAACCATCTGTCCCATGAAATAATTGTGAAATACGTTTTAATAATAAAAACGTTATTGTTCATTAACTCTTCTAATAATATTCTTGAGATTCCATTCAAATATCTTAAATTAATGTTATTGTCTCACGAAATTAACAATAAAGCACAAATATCCTTACATTTTTGACAATCGAAAATAAAAAACTCTCTATTTTACAATACAATTAATACACAATTAGAGTGTAGGTTTCGCGCATCATCAGGTGTTTACAAATTTAACTACAGGACATGATTCATCTGAAACTGAAAATGATAAACATTTTTAAGATAATCATGTATAATATTTTGTACTTATTACTTACATTTTTCACTTAAACTTTAACTTTAACACCTGATTATGCGTGAAACCTACACGCTAAACGACGTGCAGAATTCCCTCGACATCCGCGAAGTCACTATTTGCAGGTACCGAACATTCGCGATTAGAGAAATGCTACCGGTTTTAAGATTCGCGACTTCAACATTCGCGAGTGCTTGTTTGGTCGTACTACAGTTTCTTAAAAGGGAGCAAATTTCATTTCTTTTATCAGCATCGGTGGAACTCGGCAGACGTCGGCGCTGAAAGCATTACTTTCTGCAATAATTTCGACGTTGAAATGTCAATTCACATTTATATAATAACACAATTGTAAAATAATTCAATTCAGTTGCGTCAAATTGGAGGTACTGGTTTTGTCCATATGAACAGAAAAACGATTCAGAATCAGTGCAACTCTCATTATAATGAACTCATTGAAGAGGAGCTTCGTGAAATCATCAGTGAAGAAAACCTCCTCGAAGGTAAGGATGAAATAACGGAAGGGAAACTGCGTCTTGAAGCAACATCAATGTCAAAACTGTTTATGGCATTCTAAAACTTCAACAAGCTCTGGTGAAAAGGACATTCGAATGTGATCCGAACTTGCAAATAACTTCTAAATAGAGAGAAATAGCATCAACTCTTCCATATCTGTATATTAAAACAACGAGGAGGGTGATGAAACAAACAAACAAAACAAAATCCTGTATCCAATTACTTTCGTCTTTGAAATAAGTTTCAAACATTGTTTTATTTCTTCATTTTCGGATGTTAATTGAGAATACTGTTTGTAGTAGCGCTTACTCAGTTCTACTACAACTGCTTGTCAGATTTTTTCTTTAATTTTTAATCAGTTTTTCGATATCGAGGAACCTAACCCACTTTCCTTCATTAAAAGATAGACTCGACATTTGCGGATTTAACATTCGCGATGTTTTTTGGGAACCTAACTCTCGCGAATGTTGAGGGATTACTGTACTGTGAAATAAAGCCTTTTTATGAATTACTTTTCCATTGTCAAAAATATAACGGTTTTTGTGTTCTTATTGCTAAATTCGATGTAGTGTATTCAGAGAAATGTATATATTTCTCTGAAAAGAATAATAGGCAAAAGACTTTTTGAATTCATTGTATTAGACCAAATAAGAATCTTTTAAATACGAAGGCCATCCGGGAAGTTGTACATGTCGAATTAAGAGATAAATAATGACAATTTTACATTTTTATTATACAACCACTCAAAAACGCATTACTTTTCTACGCAGTCACAATAGAATAAATTAAATTCAAACATTTGTCACATCGTTGAACGAGTTTTTGTATCTCTGCCACAAACACCTCCGCATCTGGAAGAACGAAGTGACAGTTTTTGTACGCATTTATTGCTGTGAAATCTTTTGTCTCTTTAAAAGTGTAAAAAGATGATAATAGAACGGAGCTCAATCTGGAATTAGGACGGGTAGTCATTTGCCGTGAGTGACAGAAAACGGAAAATAAACATGTATAGTTATTTGCTGGTACACGTTCCTTCTGATGAGTTAGATCAATTTGACTTCCTAAGCTGCTTTTACAGGTACTCCGGTATTGATCTCTCGACATGTGCAGTAGAGTAGTGCATGAAAGTGTGTGTGTTATGTGTGTAAAGGGAAAGGAAGAGACAAGTCAAGGAAGGAAAGAGCGTGCTCGACAGTGGCCCGTTAGTAAAGGCACTTCTCCGACATTTGTCTGATATGGATCTGTGAAACCACTAAAAACTACCAATCAGAGCGATCTCGCCGCTAGAATTATCCTCCACAAAGCTGCTGAATTTCACCTAGATATCTTATTTGCATCGATGATTCACCACCGCCGGAACGCGAATCCGGATCTCCCGGTGAACGATGCTGCAGAAGAACTCTTATTTTAAAAAAAATCGTTTATTTCCAATTCAATTAAATATAATTTTTCAGGAGTTGAAAAAAATACATTTAAAATTTTGAAAAATGCCATATCTTTAATTTGGTAAATTATTTATATACTAATTTTGAAAATAAGTACATTAAATAAGTCAATACAGTAAAATAAAGTTATTAAAATGCGTGAGGGGTATAATGAACGTTAGAAAGCATAATTAGATGTTAAATTAGAAGAAATTGCATTAAATAGAATAAACATTTATATTAAGCTATTATAGATGACTGAGATCACCAGAGGCTTGTAGTTGTGTCTGTGTGTGTGTGTCTATGTGTATGTGTAAATCGCTTAAACGTGCGTTGACTTTCCAGTTTAAGAAAGCTCAACAAACATGAACTTGCACTACATTAGGATTTAAACTAATGATGTGACATTGCCAATAAAACATTTATGTTTCTATACCTCGACGATCAAAATTAAAATATAGATAAAACATTGCCTCCAAAACCATCGATATTTTTAAACATCGATGGTGTCAAAATTGTAGCAATCACTTTTAATAATCATTAATATTCATGGGGAGGGGTAAAAGGTGCTCGCGTTTTTTTTTAATTTTTAGTTGAGGTTTAGCTGACAAAATAAAATCAAAAAATGGCTAGGGCAATTAACAAAGGTTTTATTATCTGATTGGACAGTTCAAAAATAACACAGACTATTTATGGACGAAATCTCTATTTCAATTATTTTTCACTCTTGCTCATTTCGATTACTCTTGCTCACTTCGAAGACTAAATTTATGGATATCTCAAAATTATAAGTTTTTATTATTAAGTTTCTTTTCTCACTCAAAAACGACATATCAACCACATAAAAAACATCAAACACAACACATCCATGTTAAAAAAATACCTCGGCTTCAAATAATCGATGTTAAATACATGAATGATTTTACAGACACATGCATGTTTTGAAAACTGGACCTCGATGTCGCATCCCTAATTTCAAACGCACAATGCAAGCTCTTCCGCCTTGATCTGAGCAGACATCTCATACGTTTAATTGACGTATCAGCGCCCTATCGTGGAGGCACTCGTGAAGATTAGCTGCTGACAGCCGGGGGCGCGGGCGCTGGCCCGGGCGGCGCGCAGTGCTCTGCGATGAGAGGCTCCGAGTGGCTCGTGAGGCTGTGCGTGGCGGTGGCGCTGGCGGCGACGGCGGCGGCGGCCGTGGCGGCGGCGGCGGGCGAGGAGGGCGCGTGGCAGTGCGCACTGCGCAAGCCCTGCGTGCGCCAGGGCCAGTGCGTCGCCGACCCCATCGTCTGCCCTGAGAAGCACCTGCTGCTGGAGGGCCGCTCGGTGTGCGGCTGCTGCCCCGGTTGCGTCCCCACGCTCGGTGAGCGCGACCGCACAGGACCCTCTCATTGCGAACTCAGGGGAAGATTTTTTGGGGATTAATTTATGGTTTTGAGCGCGAATGGAGTCAGTAGCTACAGTAAAACCCCTTTATAAGAGACACCTGGGGGAATGGAATTTTGTCTCTTATAAGCGGGAACTCTTATAAGTGGGAAATGCGTTTTTGACGTGTTTAATGAGATGTTATCATATTTTTAGTGGATTAGTATGATTTTTACACTTATTTTAAACTCGAGGAAATATAAATTAGTTGATTCCAGAGCCCATTTAACCAGATCTATTGAGTGAACTTTATGACATTTAAAGCACATGTGCTCATAAATGGATTATGTGAACAAATCGCCTCCAATGTAAATATTGACACGAGAATTATAAAAAAATTACATTTGTGTAATTTTTGAAAAAACAAAAGAATAGAGCAAAATGATGTTAAGAGTCTTATAAAGTACCTTTACAACTATCACTACCAAAAGTTTAAAGAAAAAATTTGGAGCTGTTTTTGAGAAAATCTTGTTTTTGTAAATGTTTATTATTTCACTCAATATTACGTGAAAACTTTTTTTTAGTACATAATGTTAATGAAAGACCTAATTATAGAGAAAAAAATATATTATAAAAAAATTTCTATCTTCAATTTTGTAGCTGAAAAAAAGCACCGAAAAAATTGCAAACTTTTCCAATTTTCGAAAATTTAGTTAACAGTGAAAATCCTAACAATGCCACCTCTGTAAGAGAATTTCACTCTATTCTTACAAGAAATTTAAAGAAAAAATTTGGGGCCATTTTTGGGGAAATGTCCCACGGGCTTCACGTACAGTACCCACAAAAATTTAGAAGGTTTTTCAAAACCGCAGTGTTTCGAGCGGAACCAAATCGATCGCGGAATATTCATTTTGGAAAAAAATGTACGAATAGTTTTGGCGCTAGTGTTATTCACGGACGGTCGAAGGGAGGTTTTGAAAGAAAAAAACGAACCTTTTTCGGTATCAGGGGACCCCAAAACATGCATTCTGTTAAAATCTCGTAGTCGATTTTATGCAGCATTACATTACTTTCTCTATATTACGTATACATGTACGTATACGACACACACACGCACACACGCGCACACGCGCGCACGCACACACACACCCGCGGGCACTGGTGTTGCGAATCCCTGTTCCAGCCTATTTGAACCACGTGTCCCTTACCACGCTGAGGAAATTCCTGTGTCACCTGGAGGAAAATTTCGCCTTTTGTCTCTTACAAGCGAGAAGAAACGCATGGCGGAGAATAAAATCTTGTCCACTATACGCGGGAATCTCTTATAACGGTGTCTCTTAAAAGCGGGAAACAAATGCATTGTTTATATACAACTGACCTCGGGACCGAGAATTTTGTCTCTTATAAGCGGGATTCTCTTATAACGGGGTCTCTTATAGCGGGGTTTTACTGTACTTGGCTGTGTGGGAGACGCCGCGTTCTAGGCACAGGTGCCAACGTTTCGGCCGCCGTTCTTCGACCCTCCTCAGGGCGAAATGCGAGTTGGAGTCCAGTAATTTATGGTTTTGTTTTAACATCCCGAATGACTCATGGGCAGCATTTCCTTTGCCTCTGCAATCTCGCTGACCGGACGATCCTAGGGTTCGAGTCGCGATGGTGGCGAATATTCGTCACCAGCTACATAGATGGTTCGAGAAGACACATTGTCTGGAGGAGAAATTCTACATGTCGGCTGCTCTGATAGAGAGTTTCCATGTTTTTTCTGATCAATGCCAGGCAAATGGTAGAGCAGTACCTTACTAAGCAGACCAATGAGAGCATGTCACTTTTACATCATCGTCGTGTCCGTACAGGCATACTTAGTACATTACACTACCAAACGTGTAGAGGACTAATCGCGAACTTAGAACTTGTCCTGGCTGGAAGTGGGGGAGAAACCCACAAGCAAACGTGTAGGTCGGCACCAGATCTCAAGTTCCCCCGAAGGGACACATTTACGTCCCGAGATATATCATTAACTACATTTACTGGACTAATGACTGTATAAGTTGTCAGGAAACACTAAATCGACCAATTAATGATTTAGTCCATAAATGTTTTATTTAATTTTGAGCCTCATTAAGTTGCCTGGAGCCCCTATTGACTTGGTTTCTACCTGATCCCGATGAAATGGACTTATAAATACAAACTGATTTAATGAAATTACATATTATTCATTATAAACATAAATGTACACATTAGAAAAGGCATTTTTCAATAAGAAACTAGGACTGTTATTTGTTTGGCGTCACTACCGGCAAATGATAGGACCCATGAGTTACGTCGACCCTTGTTCAAAATTGCAATACTTTCTCTCTGGTTAAATCGTCAATTCAACCTTGAAATGAGACGTTTCGTGCACTATAACAGGAGCACTATAACAGGAATGAAACAAGGACGAGTTGTAAGTTATTGACTGTCCCAGAAACTCAAAAATTGTGCATTAATGTTTTCCATGTATATTCTTTTGGCCTCACTAAATTTATTTTAAACTTGTGGATGCGTTTCTGGAATACTTAGAATGTTCAGTTAGATAAATAAGTTTTTGAATTTAATTTATGAACTGAATTTTGGTTTCAGCTCTATACACAAACTCAACTTCAGCATTGTTTCAGTAATTCCAATGTATTCAATCTATACAATTTCTCTATTTAAAATTATTCACTCATTTCCTCTCCTCTGGTAGCTCGATAGTGCACAATGAGCTCTAACCTTTCATGCGCAAACTAGTAGTATTTCTGGCGTCTTTTGAGACCATAGAAATAGTAGGTCATATGAGAATGGGTGCGAGCCGTCTGCCCTAAGGATTGGAGTGCGGTCCGGACGGAAAGATAGAGCACGCACTCTCTGTGACATGTATTACTAGTGATGCGAGATCGATAACAAAATTGAAATATTGATGATAATAATACATCTACCAAACAACCAATTTTAAATACCAATTCTTTAAAGCTGGTTTACTAACCACTAACTTTGAATTCTTGCGCAATAAAATCTAATTTGTCAGTGGCATGTTTATTAATTTATAAATACAGTAAAATCTATCTAAACCGAAATCTGTACAAGCAGGAAACCGAAAAATTTCTCCGGCCGTGATGTTAAATGGCATTTTACACAGCATAAAACGGAACCTCTCCAAAGCGGAAACGGAAAGGTTTTTCATGTCTTGCAGGGGAAAAAATCTTTACAAAACGGAATTCCTAATAATTGCAGAAAGGCGCGAGATGTTCTTAATGAAATGAATGTATTTGCAATTCTGTTTAAAATTCTCTATCCCTGTGACACGCGATTTAGTTGTGGCAGCTGGACATTGAAGGAGAGGGGCTTCAGCTGTCAGAGTAAAATTCGATCTTGGGATCGCTTGTCTCTCAAGGCGTAGGGGAATTCCCTCTCTGCCGACCCTTTGAGCGTGGGAAAGTGTGCATGCATGGCTTCTATTCATGCGTCTCCCTGCTCCGCGTTGAAAATCATAACCCTTCCACCAGATAAGCATGTACTGGGATATGACGCATTGTGCGTTGAGAGACAGCAAGGAGTCCAAAAACAGCCACTAGGCAGTAAGGTGTTTTGTATTTTTCAACTCAGAAGCTGTCAGTGAAGTGTGTTTTTGTTTTGTTTTGTTTTGTTTTTGTTTTTTATTAAAGCTCTTCAATTTCCTTAAGGAAGTTATTTGCTTTTCTTAAATTGTATGTTATACTTTATATTTGAAGAGTGTTTAATATTCTTTATTGGTGATTTCTTCAATAAATACCTCATATGTTAATTTATTTTAATAATAATAATAATAATGATGATGATGATGATAATAATAAAGTCACGTAATTTATAAGTTTCAGGATAGAAACGTCAACATCACAAGTGCCATAAAATGAAAAAAAATTGGATAAAACGGAAACCTCTCTAAACTGGAATTTTTTTTGTGTCCCGATCGATGCTGGTTTACACAGCTTTTACTGTAATATTTAACTGAAAACAAAGGGGAAAATAATAATGGACAACACTGCCTGACCGCCGAGGGTCATCTCAGAGGGCCGGTCTTCAGTTCTCTGAAGAAGGGTAAGGGAAGAAGGGGGAGGCCCTAGGCTTACGATGCCTGCATTGACCGCCTCTTAAAGTGGAAAATACGAGAAAAGATGTAAATAATACTATGAAAGCAGTGGAGTCATCTAAGGTGAAAGATACTCTGCTAGTCAAGGTGGTTCAAACAGTGTTCGGTTGGTTCGAATACAGAAACTGATTAATTATTTTTTCGTAATTAAACTTTTACAAAATTGTAATTATGGAAATTGCCCATGCATGACCTAAAATTTGAAAAGTGAAAACATTGAGCACAAAACATTGTTATTAAACCCACTTAAATGACTCGATGTTTTTACAAAAACGTAACCCTAACATATATTGAATTGATCGGAAATGAAATTCAAACCACCTTTAAATCAATCTATCCGTTCGGTTAGGCTTTAGAATTCTCATTCATACACTGGCCTACTTCACTCCAGTTACTTAGCTCGAATCAAAAACCCTCAACTGCCAATTACTTCAGTATTTGTGTAACTTCTCCCATCTCTGTAACTTCAGTTCGGGTTAAGTCAGAACTTTTGCTGAAGTGTACTTTTTAGTCACAGTACTTTTTAGTCACAATACTTTGCTATAAATAAGTGATACTAATTGAACACACCATTAGTCTTATTCACTGTCAATATACTGGAACTTCTATCAGAATGGCGACAAGTACAACAGAAACGAAAGCAATTTAACAGATCATATCTACTTCACCGTCAATCACAAGTGAACGGTTTTCTTACTTCGATGTTTTTATCACTCCTGTCAAACGAAAGTCAGTCATCTCTCCTGCTCAATAAGTGGTTTATCGTTTGTTATCCATACTACATGCAATATATATGGCCCGTTTTGATGATAGTCTCAGGAATTAATTTCCACTTCAGAGGATAACTGAGATGAAAACTTACTCATTTCAATTAGTTAAGTGAGAATTAAACTATGTGTCAATATATGTAAGACAATATGCAAAAATCAAGGCATTATTTGCATCCTATAATTGTTTCAAACAACATTTTTCTTAAAATTATACAATGTCGTGTGCTTTATTACAATACAATGTATTAAAAAAATGTAAACAAAATTAAATTTTCCAAAAATATTTAACGAATGAATTTTTTAACACTATTCACAAATAATGTCTAATCTGAATTAAATTCTGAGCTTCGTCAAATTCACACACAGTGCAATTCAATGCCAGTCATCAATACGCTACTGTTGAATAATACAGCAGAATGAATAATAGAATAATAAAGATAAAAGGCAATCCTAACCAAACCATTATTTCTCCTGTTAAATGACGAATGTATGGGCTTGAGTGATATTTTATTGTCCCCCTTTTGCATTAAAAACAATATTGTCATTCAATTATTATTATTACTATTACATTCCTCATAACTGGAAAATCTGTGGAACACCATTTTGCAAACATAATGAAGCAGGGTTGTGAGAAAATTAGTTTGTAAACTCGTATAATAATACACTTGTAAGTGCTTAATTTGTTAAACTCTCCTTTTCTCAAAGTAAAATGTTATTTTCTAAAAACGTCTTAGAGCAATCAAGTAGAACAAATGAAGAATAAAATTATTTTAAGTATACTTTATCAATGAAGATTTTGACATCCATTTATCAAAACAATGATTTACCGTAATTAAGATTTAAATATATAAAATCTTTCACATTGAAAGTAATTAAATTCATAACATACCTTTCCTTTAAAATTAAAAAAAATCACAATATAAATATACTAGAATTGATTGCATTTTCAGATTATTAGAGCCTAATAGAATTTTTAGAAATATCAATTTATTATTTTCATTCAACAATAGACTTATTAGAATTTGTGAAAATGAAAAGAGTATTTTTTATGTCACTTTATCTTCAAAACGTGCTTAATCTTCAAAACGATATTTCGGATCGTTCTCTTAAAATATTATTCTTATCTGTCAAAGAAACTTGCTACGATATTGAACCCAAACCCAAACATTCGTTGCTTATTTGTAGATGAAGGTGACAACTGTACAGAAACCAGTAATCCGTGCCCAGAATTTACCTCTTGTGTGGACGGGGTATGCAAGAAAGGTAAGTTGAAAAATTGAGTGAAAGTAAAATTCAATGGTGTAGTGATCATCCAAATTAGTTGTGTGCATTGGTATGCAAGGTGTGCATTGATATGTAGATCTCAAAGAGAACAGTCCTAATCTATTAGTCCCTAGGTCCATTGGCGAAAAGGGCTTGCTTCCCCCCCTCCTCTATTATCCCGTGTGTTTGTGTACTTTTTTTTCTGAAGCACTTATTCATCCGCCGATGTACCTAATAAGCTTATTCCAAAACATGCATTTGCTCCAAAATCTCAAGTTCAATGTTTTTCAGTATTATATAAACTTCTCTGTACTACGAAAACGATAAAATAATGGTAATATTTTAATTTCTTGGATTTCAAATCGTGTGTGGAAACCAATTAATGCTGGCAGAAGAGATTATTGAGATTCTATAATACCCATGTATGGAAAATTTGTTATTCTTGGGCGTCCCTGAGAGTCAAATTTTGGGGAGGATGTATCAAAGAAAGTATGAATGTACCCCTCAGAGAAATTTCTATTTAAGCCAAAACTATTTTTATTGATTTATTGTCCCTAAAAAGATGCAAGCCACAGTTTAAAAACAAATGAAGTTAAGCCACACACATTCACAGATTCAATAATACACTATGACAAAAATCTTAGAAAATGACAGCTGCTTCAGAGACAATCCCGTTGGCGGCGAATAGAGCTCTGATGGTTAGAAACAATATACTGACCTTGTTCCTCTTCACTGAGGTTTCTTTTTTGAAGCGTTAATTTATATTGGGCATTCTGTCCTATTATTGAGACTAGTATCGGTGTTATTATTGTTGTTTCGTATAATAATAGTGTATTGTTGAGTAGGGGTATTGGTTTATATTAATCAGTGAGTTTAATTGCTGCAGTTTGTTTTTATCTTGTATGATTTTGGTACTCCTTTGCTAATTCCAATTCTTTTTAATGTTCATGTTCACTCTTAAGTAGTTGGTGTTACTTGGGGAATACAAGGGGATAGACCCATTATTTCATATTAAAGTGATTGGTGGAGTCTATGGCGTTAATGAGTACGTTTTTGCAGAGGTTTTATTTCTATTAACTTTTATTTTTAACTAGCTGGAGAGAGCTAATAGGATGGCAATCCTGGGCGCGTGCGCGCAGGGCCGTGTGCGGAGGAGGCGGGCCACGCGCTGTGGGCGCCGTCGTGCGACCGCGAGGGCTTCTTCCGGCCCGTGCAGTGCAAGGGGCGGCCGGGCGACGGCCGCTGCTTCTGCTGGGCGCCCACGGGCCGGCGCCTCGACGGCCAGCGCGCGTGGGAGACCTCTCAGGATATGGACTGCGGTGAGACGTGCGCGCTACTCTCCTCCCTTAGCGCAGGCCTTGTAATTCTTCAGATTTTCTTGGCGCGTGGGGGTGTGTCATCAAAATGGAATATCTCACGGTATTTCGCATCGTTCTCGATTGTGCCGCTAGGAGTCGCAAGATCGCCAGCATTGCTCGATACAGTCGCGATCATGCGAATCCTAGCGGCACAACCGAGAACGACACAAAATACCATGAGATATTCCATTTAGATGACACACCCCCACGCGCCACCGAAGTACAATGGGCAGGCCAAAGTGGATGCGGATTTGTCTCCATTCAAAAGGCCGGTATATACACTCCAGTTTTCGTGCAGATTCTCACAGTTTCTGTACAAAAACTTCAAGATCCCAAACTAGAAGAATAAAAGCCAAGAGTCGTGCATACACAGTCTGTATGTTTTCTGTACGAATCGCCACAAGACGCCTCTAGGGTGTTTGCCGGGAAACAATTGAATTGCGCTGTCCGAGTACTTTCAGTGGCGGTATTTCTGTGCATGCGTTCTGGTTGTGATCATTACTAAGTATTAACCATGAGGAGGATAGAGAAGAAAAGTAGGTAAGCAGGAATAGGGAAAGAGGTAGTTTAGCATAATATTACTTCACAGAATCGCACCTCGACACAACTAACCACAAAATCAAAATGGTCGATTACCGTCGCATCGGGTATATAACACCGTTAGTGAACTATTGTGGTTCTAGAGGCGCTTGAGTCAAACTTAGCTTTCTGCATGAAAAATTATGAACATGTTCGAAAGTTTTCTTGCAGAAATCTTGTAGTCTGAACTGCACGTAACTGTACCGTGAATACCGGCCTTAATACACATTGGCTGAGATAACTCAGCGGTAACATCGTTGCCTCTTCAGCATCGTTGACTGGGAAGCCCTACAGACTAATACCGACGCGGACGGTGCGAAGTTTCGACGTTAGCTATTTAACTGGGCCGAATTCAACCACTGTCTGGAGAATAATTCTAGTGTTCGGTTGCTCTGATCGGAATTTTTCGTAGTTTCTCTACAATAAACCAGCCGAATGTAAGAGCAGTACCCCACAAGCAGGCCACGTACCCTCGCGAGATCTTACCTTCCTCACCCACGTCCCCTCCTCCCACTTTCACACACACCACTTTCACATTAATCTTTATGACGCTTCCAGCGTCACTGTGTCTGCCAGAACATATATTGTCAGACGTAACAGGACTTGATTCTTGGTACACCCCCCATCGTTGCGAGAAAACCATTAAATTTCCAATGTCTATTGAGCATCTATTTCTGAGCAGAATATACACTTTTAATATTACAAAAAAGGAATTTTTAACTTCTGTCAGCTTCTGTAGTAAAATGATTCTTCGACAAGAGCTAGATAGAAAGTCGCGTTCAGCCTCTGGAGGAGAATTCTAGCCGCCGGCTACTCTGATCGGTGGTTTTTGTGATTTCTCCTATCAATATCAGGCGAATACCGAAGCAGTACCCTCACAAACGGGCCATGGGCCTTGCCCAATCTTTCCTTCTCCTTCCTTTGTCCCATCCTTACCCTTACATACACATTTCATTTATATCCACTACTTAACATGTCGGGAGAGCTTAAAGCTTGTCCCATCTGGGGTGTGCCCCGCTGGAGACAAACCTGATCGAGGAACATGTGGCATGAAAAAGTCGACATGAATATCGGCGCCGGATCTCATCATCCAGAGGGGAAAGGATACCGGCGGGATAAATACATCAACTACACTTACGGGACTAACGACTACTGCAGTAGATATGTCGAAAACACGAAATTATCACTGAATTCAAGTCGACAACATGACGCATACGAAACTAAACAGAGAAATCCGATTTGGACCTGTGGCTAAAGTGGAGTGCTCCCCTTTGGTCGTGGCTATTCATTTGGCGTGTGCACGCGTGCGCAGCGTGCAGCGTGCGCGCGTGGCGGCTGGCGCAGGGCGACGGCGACGGCGGCGACGGCGCCGCGCACGAGGCCCCGCGCTGCGCCCCCGACGGCTCCTTCGAGGCGCTGCAGTGCGCGCGCGGCGTGTGCTGGTGCGCCGACACGCGCACGGGCGCACCCCAGGGCAGGGTGGCGCCCGCGGGCGCCGCCCGACAGCTCTTCTGCTGTAAGTATGGCGCGGCGCCACGGAACTATGGGTCTATTTGGCAGAAAAAATTCGTTGCCGGATATTTGTGTTCTTTAATTTTCTCAAATTAATATTTCCGTTCTACCGCTAGGAAACCGAAAAATTAAGAAAATGTCAAAAAAATGTACTTTGGGCTGCGATAGATGGCAGCTGGCAAGAGTATGTGGCAATTCCAAATAGCTAGCTCAGATCCAAAGAAATAGAAAACTAATACGGGAAAGCTTGTGACTTTCTCTAGCACTACTAATTTTTATTTTTTATATTTTTACTTTCTCGCCGCTCTTCTCGAACGTAT
Source organism: Acheta domesticus (assembly GCA_031308135.1). Taxonomy (NCBI): domain Eukaryota; kingdom Metazoa; phylum Arthropoda; class Insecta; order Orthoptera; family Gryllidae; genus Acheta; species Acheta domesticus. The sequence goes on along the minus strand of JAHLJT010000631.1, from coordinate 177,697,572 downwards.
ATCGTAAGAAGAGAAAGTTATGTAATCGTGCGCCGGGAAACGGAGAATTTTCGGCAGGAAAATGCTTATTGCCGGGCCCTGGTAACGAAAAAGTGGATAAATCCTCTTGCAAAATATACAAAAAGATACTTCTAACACGAGTGTAGCCAGAATCAATTTTTTGTGAGTCATTTCTTTGAAAATATCGATTGACGGCAAAACGTCTGTCTGTCCGCCCGTCTGTGGTCAACGCAGGAGCCTCAACCGTTCAAACGATTTTCTTCAAAATGGATATTCCCCACTCGATCTGAATGAACTCGAGACTTTGGAAGTTTCAAACGGGTATTTTGATTTTTTATTTATTTTACTTTCATACTACTTGCGAAGTAAAGAGAAAGTATTGTAATACTGCGGCGGAAAGTAGGGATTTTTTGTCAGAAGAACTCGGGTTACTAGACTCCGATGCAAAAAAGGGGATAAATCTTGTCCCTACATGTAGTAATTCACTTACTTGAACACGTTTTATACTAAGAATCCATGTGTTGTTGGTCCTTGATTCAGAGAAATTGGTTTACGGCCAAACGTCTGTCGATGCATCTGCGAACAACGCTACTGGCTGAATCGTAAGCAGAAATTTCCCCAAAATCGATATTCCTAGATCGTCCTAGTTGATATCGTATCCCTTTGAATTTTAAATGGATGATGATTGGGGGGAATTTTGCATGAAGCCTCAACGACATTTTCTTAATTTTCTAAAAAATGCCGCCTTTTTTCTTTAAATTTGTTCCTTAGAATAAAATAGGCTTATAAAAATGGCCCCACTTTGAATTTTTTGAATTTAGGAAAACTGCCAAAGATTAATTTTTTCGTCTTCTTCCTACAATATTGATGACATTTATTATTTAATAAAATGTTGTTCTTCAAAACGTGTTCTTTAATTAAGATCGTGAACAAAATTTTCAAAATATGCTTAGTTTTTGTACTTACACACAATAATCCACTTAAAAAAATATAATATTGCACATAATGATCCAGATACTGTACCAACTTTCAATAAATTATTATTTTTCAATGGATTATTATGTATAGGCACAACTGTTGACCACATACGGACAGACATAGACAGATGGACAGGCCTACATACGTTTCGCTGTAAACTACTTTATCCGTATTGAGGACACACAATACGTGGAGTCTGACTAGATATCGTCGTAGAGGAAGAAATGTACTACATGTAAGAACAAGAATTATCCACTTTTTTGTTATCGGGATCCCACAAAACAAGTTCTTTGTTGAGAAATCATTATTTTACGTTTCGCAACATTTCTACTTTCGCCATACTGCGTAAGTAGTTTACGCATACGTAAGTAGTAGCGAGATAATAAAAACCGTTTTGAAGGACAAACTTTTTGGTACACTAGATCATCAATTATTTTACAGATACAAATATATTCTATTATCTTTTTCAAATAATGAATGACTTTTTTCGGGACCACCCTCCCTCATAAATGGGGTCATTAAGCAAGTTTGCTTGTTGGTGAATCCGATTCTGAGTTTTCGGATGTAGATTTTTTGGAATATGCACTATGTATGACGCAAATGATTCAGGAATCCGATGACCAATTGCTATTCTGACCCGTTTAGCAGGAATTGAGATCGGATATCAGATACATTTGTTTCCCTAAAAAATGCGCTGACACATCCCAAAGTTCCACTCTATGACCCTGCCATTCCCTTGTCAGCTCGCTTCTTAAATAGCGCCCACACAGCGCACGCTGCCATTGTTACGAGCTAATTGAGAGCTCGTTAAAATCAAAATGTAGATATTTAATCAGTGTTTGATTTACAACGTATTAATATGGAATAGTGTAGTTGTCGATTTCCTGCGAAGGCAATCCCCCACGTCTGAAAAATGGAATCATATTTTAGTCGAAATTTTGCCATTTTCTTGAAGGAATAAATTGAAAAAAATTCAAATTGATTTTCAATAAGAAAGAATAATGGTAAATTTGTTTCAGCCAAAATATGTAGAAGTCACGGTGGTAGAAATGCAGTTTGTAAGACGATTCGTTCACGTTTGTGATTCGATCCTGAGTCACTCGCGACACGGCCACAGTTTCCCCGTAAAGTGACGCTTCGCTACTCGTGACCAAGTTGAGGACGAGGCTCGGGCCTTCGGCTCTAGCGTTAACATAAAACGTTATTGAGCCTGTTCAAAGCATAATTACAAACACATTTTGTGCGAATACACCTTACAAATAATTTGCCGTGTTTTCTTCATGTTTTCCAGGATATCCTCCATTTTCTTGACTCGTGTTTGCTCCACACTTTTTTTCCTCCATGTAAACGCACCTGTGAACGAATCGTATACGTCCGCACGCGTGAAGAAATCTAATCACAGACTGCATTTCAGCAGTCTGTGATTAGATTTCTCCATACCACATCCATTTTCTCCATACCATATCTACTTCAATATTTATGTATAAATGGACTCAATACAATTTTAAGCTCTAAAACGTAGAGAGGAGAATGCATAATCTGTGTGCCGCGTGCGCTGACGGGTGATGTGTGGTGCGGCAGACAAAACGGAGGAGGTGGGCGAGGGCTACCGGAGGCGCTGCGACAGCCAAATGGAGGCGCGCGCGCGCATCGTGGAGGTGATGGAGGCGCGCGGCACCACCCCCTACGGCCTGCCCTACGTCAACTGCGACCTGGACGGCTCCTTCGGGTCCGTGCAGCTGCGAGACTCTGGGCAGTAAGTAGCTCCCTCGGCTACATCGTTTTAGCATGGGCATGGGCAACCTAAAACAACAGGGGAGAGGGGCAACTCATTTCTGGGTCCCCTTTTCCACTAACCTTTTTATCTCTCTCTCTCTCTCTCTCTCTCTCTCTCTCTCTCTCTCTATATATATATATATATATATATATATATATATATATATATATATATAACAGAGTTGTGTTAGTTACAGCACTTATAACTGAAGAACTACTGAGCAAATTTTAATTATTTCTGTTTTGTTGGATGCATCTCCGTCCCACATAACAGAATAACTAATAAAATATCGAAAAAATGGCACTACATGGCGCTGAAGAATAAAAAACTACATATTCGTGCTAACTATATACAGGTTTCGAACTATAAACAGGTTTGCAAGACCCTCAAATATCTTATTCAAACGGAAACAAATGCCCTACTTTACCGGTTTTGACTAAATAATTTAAACTATTGTAAACAAATTATTGTGATTAGTAATTCTATGTTTATTATATTTGTAAAATATTGTGTTTCTTGCGCATAAAACAATAGCGGTCTACAAAAATTTCAGCTGCTTCTCAGGAGGTCTAAAATAAATGCAGTTGTAAAAAGTCCCTAGTTGTCAGGTAAAAATTAGATGATGATAGATTCAAAATACCGACAGAAGAAAATGTATCTCATACGGCAACGGGGCCTCTTTGAAGATGTCCAGGGGGACACAACCTTTCTGGCCCCTCCACTGCGCACGCTGTGGCCTAAGGTCCGTAAAACGTCTTCGCAAATACCAAAAAGTCTCGTAAAATAATTGTCACTAAAACATTTTATTTTCCCGCACCTCTGGTCTTCTAATATTTTACACACTTCAGCGAATCCTAATAAAATGTTAATACACGTGCTAATCTTGTGTATTAATGTTCTGCCTTACCCTTCTCAGTCTGTCCGACATGCGAGCGTTTGTACGCTAACATCGAAGGGGCACATTTTTTAGTATAAAGGCATCGGTCTCTTTGACCCTAAGTTCTTCGACGAAAACTGCTTCCTTTGACCTCCTCGACCTGCTCTCTGCGGCTGTGCAATTTTATTCAACACCGTGTATTGCCCAGTTTTCGCTACAGATTTGATATTCAAAACAAAAGATCCTCAGTAATCTTGGTAATTTGGTATGAGAATGGGTTCATCAAGAAAGAATAACTGTTTATATGTTTCATAAACAGTTTAAGCTATGCTCTTCGTGTAAAACAGTGACAGCACTAGCAACAAGAAACTGATAACAACCAAAGAGCAGAGAGGGAGTGTCTTCCCCATAATTAGCTAAAGAAGTTGTGTCTTTTGATCGCAGTTTAATGAAAAGGACTTGGTTTCTTACATAAGATTGGATTTATCGAAATTTATTATTTGAGATACTTGTTAGGTATAGATGGCACCAAATCTGAGTAACGTCTAAACCTACAGACTAACTGAAAAACTCTCGTAAGATGTTTGGGTTTAGGAAGTGTAGGGGTGTTTAATGGTTTCTGGAGAAGCGGCCGTCCTTTTTCGCCATGAAGAAAGGACATTCGTGCTTTATACTACGTGTAAAATAATTCAGTTTTTATTGTCTCTCTGCCATTGAAACTCCGACACTGTTTTATTTGAAAACATCGACTACTTTCTATAATTACCAGTTTTTTCACTTGTTTGACTTTCTAAACAAGTGTAAAAAGTATGTAAAACAATTTCTTTCATAATTAATAGCATTTAATGTTTTATTTCTTACAGCGTCGCTACCTACAAAATTGTTTAATGTAATTTTAACGGGCAATATCTCTTTGAAAATACAAAAGAGGAAAATAAATTTAAATGATCGTTGTCTGCCGCCAATTTTCCTTTCGTGTTAAAACTTGGTGTACAACTACATTCCCGAAACGACAGTTTTACATTAAAAACAGAGAAGAATGAACATCTAAGCATGACAGTACATGTGTGCAAAACATGTTATGAAATTCCCAATAACGTTTCCGTTAAACTTTACAGACGTTTCTGCGCTTGGAAGGATAAACAACAAATCTTAGGCTTCCAGCAGCCTGCGACTGAGAACAACGGCATGAACTGTAGTAAGTAGTCAAAATAACTTCAGCACTATGTAAAACTAACGAGTAGAAAAATGCTTACTTTTCAAAACAGTAAAAAAAATCTCTCATACTCAGTGCGTCAATGCTTACGAAGCAACGCAGCGAACGTCATGCCATAGCGAGGCTCCATGAACAGGCCGCCGCCGCCATTAAATATAGTTATTTACGTGTTGCGTTATTGAACTTTTTATATTCTTTATATGTAATGAACTAATGTGTTATATAAATATACTATACTACGTTATTGTAGAATTCGCAAAGACTTGTTTTCGTCAAAATATTTAACTTATTGCAGCAGACCTGCACAGCATTTTGCACTTTCACTGACGTCAGGAGCTGCGCGCGAGCAGCTCGGGGGCAAATGCGAAAATCGATGAAGGGAGGGGATGAGACTTATTCTATGAGTGGAGACCACCAATTATAATGCGGAATTCGAACCACAGCGCATAAATTTAAAGAGCAGTCGGCGAGAACATGAGAGTTGCATACGATTCAACTAATATTGCCTTTTGTACGATATTGTAAATGTTTATTGTCGATGTATGACAGTAAGAAATATTAAACTACAACGAATTGTACATATTAGATTTGGACAACAAATATACATAATACATAAGAATTGGACACCATTTATATTACTTGTAGGGCTGATAATGTAATTCGCTTTGCCACGAGATAATCACAAATTTAGTGTTTTGCTAAACACAAAATTATGATAATGAATTGTTTTTGTTTGATGGTGACAGCAATAAACTATTTTTTCATTAACAGTGTTTAATTGAATAAGACAGTTCTATTAAAGCAAAAACATTTTATTTTAAAACCAAAATTATGATTAATTTCTGACAAGAGAGCAGAGTCGTTTACGACATCGTATAAAAATATTAAGCCCTTTGCATTCTATTTAACAATACCCACGATAATCTTGTGATTGCACGTAACATATCAATGAGCAAACCTCTGTAACGATATCTTTTATTCAGTTTAGTAATGGGGGGGAAATGGTCACAAATATATATGCTGTTAAACATTACTCTTCTTGGAATTGCCACATATTCTATTTTTATGTCAATCTTGATGTAAGAGATTGCTCTCATGATTTTCTTCATTTTGCTCTGATTTGGAGATTATAACATTCCTGGTGAACAATCAATTATCAAATTGAATTTTTTGTTAGTTAGAATTAAATAATTTTTTTTTAAAAAGCTACTGCTTTAAAATATTGTTTAAGAGTCACAATGAGCATGTTAATTTTTTTAATTTAAAAAGGAAATTACATGCAGTGATGGATACAAAGGCGGATATACAGCAGTGCACAGAACATGAACAGAACATTGTGGCCCTTGTAACTTGAAATACTAGACATAATCCATTTAAACAAGTTAGGGATATAATTTTGCAGCATGGATCATTGTATTAGACGCCCAGGCATTCAATCTACGCGTCGCGTTGTGCTACGTCAGACTTCTCCCCTCCCCTCAAAACTTCCTACTCCCCACTACTTGCACTTTCGGCGTTGTTGCGAGCAGACGATCGGCTCGCAAGTGCAGAATGCCCGCGGGAGCAGGCGTTGTGCAGGTCTGTATTGCAGTGTTAAAGAAAAATATTTTGTTTATTATTCTTGGGCAGTGTGCATGCTACATGTAGGAAAACCACTTTGTGTGGTTTTGTTCAGGAGATTTTTGCTGCTGCAGATACTAACATTTACTCCTACTTGAATGAAGAGTATTACTCGAAATGCGGTACATTTCCTTTGCAGATTGCGCCCGTGATACAGTTCTCTTGGACAACACACTTCTGAGATGTAGTTCCAATGGCAACTACGAGACTTATCGGGACGAAGATGGAAAGATATACTGTGTGGATGAGGATGGATATTTCATGAAATTTGTTGACACCATGACCGATAGCTGTGTCGGCTGAATTTTATTACCGCTGGAAAAAATGCAATAAAGCGACAAAAAACAAAAAAAAATATTTTCACTCAATGTGTTTTTTTAAATAGAACATATAATAAACTAATGATTGTTTCAATTTAAGTTTACTCCAAGAATGAACAACTTTCTAAGCACAATGTTTTATGTTTCATTTTGAAAATAGGTAATAATTTAGTTAACTCCAAGGTAAAAACTCTTAACATAAATATTCTTTATTTAAAATATTATTTTTATAAATATTCTTCGTTGCTATTACTGCTGCTACGAAGTACAATGTGTTAAGTTTATAAAATGTTTAATACATTTTAAACTCCTTATCATGAAATATGGCGACATCAGATGAGTTTAATAAGTTGCAATTAGTAATGTAGTATGAATATAGTTGAAAACTCAATAGTGTTCTATATTAATTTTAAAAAAAACGTAGTATTCATAAGGATCATTGAAATAGAAATCTATTGAGCAAAACGGACAAAATAAATATTTCTTCAAACATCTGTCAATAGAGTGCAATTACTTTGAATTTCGTGTCTTGCACCTTACGGGATAACCAATGAACCCCATATCTTTCTGCTGTTGTTGCTGCTCGTGAAGCCACTGCCGCCTCGCACTTTGCCTTCTAGCACATGCGTGTAGCTTCTTGGATTGCGCTTCCGGTAGTTTTACGTCCGAACATCCGGTTTCTGTTTGCTGGCGCTTCTCGTATCGCCACCGCTTCCTTTATAGGACTTTGCCTTTGCCATTGCCAATAAACATAGCTCCATTCTGATTGATTGTGTTGCATTGTGTATCTGGCACCGATCTGCATGGCTTGTGGAAGATTTTCCCATCCATGTATCTTCCCCAAGGGGCTATTCCTTCCCCTAACGGAACAATTTCTAGATTCCCTACTGGTTTCCCCGCCATGTGTGGTAGCGTAATGCATGCAAGTGTATGTAAGGAATAGGTGGCGCGCGGAAGTGTCGAACATGAAAGTAAGGGAGAAGTGGGAACTAGGATAAGGAAGGGAAGATCGCGTGCTATCCATGGTCCGTTTATTAGAGTTCTGCTCCAGAATTCGCCTGGTTTTGATCGGAGAAAACCGCGAAAATCTAACGATCAGAGCATCCGGTCCCTAGAATTCTCCTCCAGACACCGTCTGTAGCTAGCAACTTAGCTACTAAACTAGTGTCGAAAATCCGCCACCGACCGTCTGGTCTCGAACCCTAGGGCCTCCTGGTCGCTGCAGAGAATGCAAATGCTGGCTCTGAGCTAAACTCAGCCAAATCCATTCTGATGATTTGACGTCGTATATTTTTTGTTAGAAACAATCAATTACTCTTTAAGTAGCTTTTATTTTTGACCCATTATATTTGAAAAATAATGTTAGTTATACGTAGGGCCTACACATTACTTAATAAATTAATTATTCACATCACCAGCCATAACAGTTGTAACATACTTCGTAAATTAATAAAATAGATGCAAATTATACTTTCAAAACATTGCAAGAGAGAAGACGACCAGTTTACAAATTAACAATTATAATATTCACAATAATTATTAGATTATTTATTTGTCAAAAAACAGTAAAAACTGTGTATGACGTGTGAGGAAAGAAATTTATCTGCGCACATTTTCTTGAGGGCCAGAAAAAAACACGAAAAAATGAATTTAGAAGATAATTATTTTAGAAAAATAAAAATATTTGAAAAATGTTTTTTCCCGTGTTATAGAAAATCAATTTCAACTGTAAATGAACTACAAGCAAAAGGAGTGCTCAACAAAACGTGCGCACAGTGAAGCTACATTTACGTCCAGAAGCAAAACAAGGGGCCCTCTCAGCATTTGCTCAATGGAACAGGGAAACTGGGCAAAAACCTGATCGAGATGGGGGTCATTGACCCGGAAGCTGAAGTACATTACTTGTTACAGGCGTATTAAATAGTTTTTAAAAATGTATACAATGCAAACGTAAACTAATTCATTATATATCTTTGTTTTGTTACATTAAACATTATTTTTCTTTTTCACGATCAGTATAGTCTCTAATTGTACAGAAACAGTTTTGCAGCAGAAAAATTTTACTTTGAAACTTAAATTTGTGTACCGACTTTAATTGTTTTATGTCATCTGGCAATGCGTTGTAAAGTAACGTACATGTATTGTATGTTGATTTCTTGTACTGAGCTGTTGATACTGACACTTGATGCACGTGATTTCTACGGCGTGTGTTGTAATTATAAATATCAATATTGCCTGAAAATATGTTCCCTCCGTTAAGTAGGTCATTTTTGACAAATATTACAGATTCGTAAATAAATAGACAAGGCAATGGTAAGAATTCCAGCTCAATGAAAAGAGGCTTGCAGGAATCACGTGGAAGGCATTTTATTCATTATTCGAATAATTTTCTTTTGCAATCTGAAGGTCTGAATACTGCAGGATGAGCTTCCCCAGAATATTATGCCATATCTCAGGCGGGAATGCACATTTGCAAAATAAACCCAACGAGCTGCATGAAGGCTGACAGAATTTGAAAGAATTCTGAATGCGTAGCATAATGAACTTAATTTAGTGTTTAATTCTGTTATATGTACATTCCATTTGAGATTTGATTAAATTGAAAGACCTAAAAATTTTGTTGCCTCAACATCAGCTAATTGCATATTATTCATTTTCAATGGAACATGCGATTTCCGATTTGAGATGCAGAAATGCATTGAAACAGTTTTTCTTTCGTTAACAATTAATTTGTTATTATTAAACCAATTTGAAACTTCTGAAATTGTACTATTTACTGCTTCGTTTTTACAAAGAACATTCCGTGTCATCAGCAAACAGAACCGTTCTTCCATTTTTAATAGACGAGGACATATCGTTTACATATAACAGAAAGAGAATAGGACCTAAGATCGAACCTTGCGGGACCCCATGCTCAATTGGCAAAGAATTGGAAATATAAGTATGTAATGTCCTTTCCTGCCAGTATGGTATTTCTACTCTTTGAGTCCGATGTTTAAGGTAAGAAGTTATCCAGTCTAGGGCAATACCACGAATTCCTTACGAAGGTAATTTTGAGAGCAAGATCTTATGGTAAATAACGTCAAAAGCTTTCGAGAGATCTAAGAATATTCCAATGGGTACTTCATTTTGGTCTATTGATGAAGCAACATCTTTGAGAAAAGAAAAAAATGGCAGTTTCCATAGATTTTGATTTTCTAAAACCGTGTTGTGAGTCTGAAAACGCTCTGTTTTTCCTGAGAAAAGTTTCCATTCATAAGTAGAAAAGCCTTTCTAATATTTTTGAGAAAACTGACAAAAGAGAAATTGGCCGGTAATTTTGAATATCATTTTTGTTCCCTTTTTTAAAAAGTGACAAATAAATATTTTCAATATCATGTTGTTTCAAAATCACTTGTGGTAATATTCATCATTAATTAATTCTTCTATTAGACTTTATACTTATTTAATGTTACTTTCCAACTATTAAGGTAATACAGCAAGCACTATAATCAACATTGATTCTGTAACTTTGGGGTTACAGTAACATAATTCCCCTACTTGTGTATGGACACAAACATCCATGCCCCTGACAGGATTTGAACCCATAACCCTTCAGGCACAAGGACGAGGCAGCTACGGCCCTTCAGCCTTAGCAACCTTGACTATCCAGGCTAGCATAATAGCAGACTGTTTTGGTTATTATATCACTTAAATAATTACAATAGTATCCAGAGAAATACCATTAAAAGGGCTTGGAAATTAAATATTCTTCCTTTCTAATATTGGTTATTTTTATTAGAACCAAATAATTTATAATTTGTGAATGGAAACAAACCTCATGCATCATGCTACAAATTTTAATGCTGAAAAGAAAAAGGACGAGTGTTGCGAAGTTACATGAGTAGATTAATGAACTATTCATGTAACGTGGATAAGAAAATTAAAATCAAGACATCATTTATCCTTCTTTATTGAATATTTGACATAATATATTTTAAACTAAAAACATTGAAGGGTCTGTCAAACTTAGTGGTTACAATAAATCATTCGTCAATTGTGGCAGGTAGGACAAGATTAGATCCATTAAGGAATGATATCAAAAGATTGTAAATCATGAATTGAACTTTAGTAATTTCTCATTACAATAAGTTGTGCTCTGATGTAAACACCAAATTGTAATTAGTAATTTCAATATTTTTATATTCCTTGGTTTTTATTATGTTAATTTATATTGTCTAGGCTATTGTATTGTCAACTGTTTTTCAACATCTGTGTTGCTCTTGACAAGGCGCATGTTGAATGTGTGAAACGTCAAGATAATAATAAATGTATAAACTACAAAAGTTTTAATTCCTGAAATCTACCAAGATTGATCCTGTATGGTCCAAACCTATTTAAAGCTTACCATCTACATATTACAACATAATACCACAACCAACAGGATGAAATAACAACAATTTCAATATGCATCATTATGCAAAATTTCAATATGCAACAATTTCAATGGCAATCATTGTTGCAGTTTATGATGGAAGCATGTAAAACTGATTCATTGAAACAAAGTAAATTCACGAAATAAAATTTCAAGACAGAATAAAATTTCAGTAGTTTCAAAAGCTCTTTTTTTCATACTTGAAATATCTTGTACTAAATCATCATCATAATGAATATTTGAGGCTTAGGTCTTTGGCCTGTTCTAACTAACTTGTACTGAATAAAAAATCCAAATAATCAGTTCCTAATAAAAAAAAGTTTATTGTTTGCAATAATCAGTGGAAATAGTATCCAATGAAAATGACTTAACTGATTTTCTAATTTGGTTCTAGCAGCTAAAGTTTATTAAAAAAAACTTCAAGAAAAAAAGCATATGGTAAGTTGTTTTGTCAGACTCTTAAAACACACACACACACACTTTTTTGTTAGTCATAATTAGTCTTTGTAGAAGATTGGTACCAGTCCAACCATGAGTTAATGGTTTATTTTGATATAAAATTTACAAAACTAGAACTATAGAAATGATATTCATAATTAAAATTATTTCGTTAAAAAACATTTTAATGGTTAAGTTTCCTGCTTCGAAAAGAATGCCACTCAGTGCAACTGTCCATTCAGTCCATACCTTAATCCACACCAGATCTTATGTTTCTCAAAGGTAAAGGACTTACAGATTTAAATAATTTTTTGTTTTATTTTCTTTAGGATTTATCTAACTGCTCTAACATTATGTATGTTGTTTGAATTTATTTATTAATAACTGTGGTTCCCAAGTCCCTTCCCCCACACCATAGAGCTAACATGAAAGAAAACAAAGGCTCTAACCGTGTTCTAACAACATAAATCTTTGCGGTTTTATCCATTATATTTTAAGCAGATTTTATAAATGTTGCAGCATTCTTTACATCTTTAAATGTTACATTGTTTTATAAGCATCTTCCATCTTATAAGAATACCATGATCAATTTGCAACGAAAGTAATGTAGTTTTATGGATTAATGATTGAATACTTTCTAATTTAACAATTTCTGAAAATTTTGTCTTTGCTACTCATACGTATAGTATGTTAGAATGAACACAGTTACATAGTAACATGATACCCATGATAGGCAAAATACTAAGGCAACAATGACATGGAAACTTTTCCAACCTCATAAGTTGTTTTTACAAAGCAATTTGTTTTATTTTATTGGAATGAGTATTCTCGGAATTACTGAAAAACTTGTTTGTCTGTTTGTTTGTATGGCTTTAAGTTCATTTCAAACAAAGTTTTGTTTGTAAAATGTCTGTAAGGAAATTAATTAACAATGACATACAACTGACATACAATTTAAAGTATTAGTGACGTAAAAAAGTGGTATTATTGTAATCAAAATTTTTCAGAGCACTTTTTATGAGCCAACAAATGATAGCTGTTCATCCAACATGTGCTTATCAAGTTTCTTATGTATTAGTTAAGTTTGTTGATTTCCTGTTATACTTTTTTAAGTGTTTATTATAATATGTTGGGATTTCATTTCTTATTTGCAAAATATTTTTCAATCTTGAGTTCTCTCTTGATTTATTTATCTTCTGGATTGGTTTATGTGATTATCAGAATAACATTTGCAATTATTCTTGTTCACTGGACTACCTATTACTAATTGACTCAACTTTTTAATTCCTAGCACACATTCCAAATACACAGGTCTGCAAAATTTAGACTATTGAAGATTGTTTGAGAAATTTCATCTGTAATTTATGCCGATTTCAAATATAAGCACTACTCTTTTCTATCATGTAAGGTTTTTCCACAAAGAGTATTTGAGTGTATGGGAAAATGATAAATAAATTCAGTAGTTATAGAAACATATTCATGAATGAAATTAAATGGATCACATGCAAACTTTTATATACAGAAAATCACTCAGAGTATTCACTAACTTTATAATTTGTGGTACTATTTTCGTTTCTCATTAAAGCTCTGTTTGCCACTTCTCCTTTTGTATAACCCTTATGGTACGTCTCCATGTAGCATCCAACAGTAGGCCGCAATCATATTCGACTCATCTACCCTGGTATCTGGATTCCATTTCTTTGAAATTTTGATAGAATCGTTCACCTTGCTCTTTGCTAATGGTACTGACATTTTCAGGAAAATAGTCCAAATGAGAATGTATGAAATGGACCTTCAGCCTCAATGAACAGCCCACATCTTTGAATTTCATTAACATGTACACTGTGGGTTTAAAATTCATGTGCTTATAGTTTTTGCATAATATCTTTGAATGCTGTCCAACCTCTTTCTGAAAACAATAAAGAGCCACCCGGAGCCAGTAAGTTGTTTTCTTTTAATCTAGAACCCTAAAGTTCTGCTGAATCTTTAGAATAACCTAAGTCTCTAACCAAGTCGTTTAATGCTAGTTGTGAAAATAGTTTGGTCTCCGCACTATCTGTAACTATGAATTCTTCATCACAATTTTTGGAATCATTCTTAGTGTCATCAGGTACATTTCCTAGTTTATCTGGGGGTGATGGTACAGGAATATCTGGTCGTTGCTAACTGAACATTAAGATAAACAATTTTTTAATTTTTTTAGATTGTACCCAACTACATTACATGAACAAAACTAACAGACAAAACTGTTATTTGTGGGCTCCATAACACAATTGAAAGATGTCTACTTAAATTGAGACCATTGTCAGAGTTCTTCCAAACAGATACAGCATACCTTACGTGGAGCCCATGGTTTGTCTTGATCACCTAGTCTCATCCCAATGTATGCACAATAAAGTTTTTTTGTAAATTCAGTAATGTTTATTTGTTGTTTCTTTACAATATATTCTTCACAAATATAACAAAAGGCATCAGGTGAATTACGACCACCTCTTGAGGTCATCTTGTGTCAGTGGCAGATCCAGGAGGGGCCTCCCTTCCCCCCTTACAAAAGGCCTGGAGTTTTCGTTTGTTACCTTCCTTCATTTAGCAAATTGACTTCAATATTTATTCATGTTAGAATTATGTAATTATTTTAAAATATTGAATGGCATAATATATACTCTACAAAAAAAATGCAATATAATAACAAATGATCAGTGGATCTCCCCTTGTCTTGTGTACTAATTGTCTACTACCCCTTCATAAAATAACTCACTATGATTGTATGGGCTACTTCCTACAAAGAAATCTTTACTGGAATAACAACCATCTAACTAGTTCTAATGACAGTAAAGTTCAGAAGTGAACAACAAAGGAATTGCAGTTCTACAAGAAAGAGTTCCCTGTCTGTCACTACCCGGTTTATTATTCCCTTAGTACTTTCTCCTGGGTAAACATATTGTCATAACACTCATCATCATGGATGGGTCTTCACAATAGCCTGTCGATGATATGGATGGATGGATGGATGGATCACCACAACGGGTCATGGAACTTTTATTATGTTTTGAGTCCAGCACACTGAAATCGGTATAAATCAGCTATTAATTTGCAGACAATGTTTCTGTCACAGGCACATAGAATGACAGAAAAGTGTATTTTTTCTGCGGACATGCAATTAAAATACTGATTTGGGCAAAAATGATGGGTGATAGAATTTTTTCATGATTTTTCCTGAATTCAGCACACCAAAATCTGCATAAAACAGCTACAACTTTACAGACTATTTTTTTAGGCACAGGCCTGTGATATTTATGTGGGATGAATATGTTGAAATATAGGGAATTTTGTTTTGTAAGAATCTTGACAAATGATAATAAGAACCTTGATGAATCCTCCAGGGGCAGATCCAGCCAATCATTTTAGAGGGGGCCATCATAGATTTTTCTTAGATAATAAACATTTATTATTATATTGTAATGTATATTATTTTTGTAGAGTATATATACTCGTACTAAACAATATTATCTTTTAAATAATTATATAATTCTAATATAAATAAATATTAAAATCAATTTTGCCAAATAAATGAAGGTATCAAACAAACAATCTTGGCCTTTTGGTAGGGGGGGGTGGAGGGGCATGGCCCCAGTGGTCCCCTCTCGATCTGCCTCTGGTGTCCTTAAGTTTAGTGACACAATTTCTGTTCCATTTTTCATGCTTAAATATGCCTTTTCCAGTAGCTGCACTTTCCTTAACGGAGACATTTAAATAATTTAAACATTGTCCACCTTAACTTATAATTAATATATAATAATAACATTAAGTGTCTGAAGAAACGAGAGCTGAAGAAGCACACATATATCAGCAATGATTATTGAAACACCAATGTGACTAAAAGAGAGCGTAGGCGTTTGCGGCCGGAATCATTAGGTTCTTGGCTGTTCAGGAGTCGCTGTGTCCTAAGCACAGGTGCCAATGTTTCGGATGCCATTCTGCGATCTTCCTCAGGACAAAATATGAAGTGACAGGAAGACTTTCTTTTAATATTTATATGATCCTCATTGAAAAATTCAGCAGGAACCAGGAAACATGAAGATTTTTTTACTTTTTAAATTTATAAAAGTGAAAATCAGTAAATGTTTTTACAGATTAGCTGTCAGTGTAGTTTTTTATTGCACTGCATTTGATAAACTTTTAACACACCTCTTAGAATTAAAATGTTTCCAAAAAAATGTGGATCAGGAATAAAGAAATTAGTAACATTCTTGTAATGAAGAAAGTGTTTGAAATAAATTTGCATTTGAAATAAATACAGTTTGTTTCAATATATTGTTGCAATAACATAAAAACAAAATGTAATAATTAATAATACTGCCTTTGTTGTTCATGTTTCCACAATTTTAAGGGGACATGCTCATCAAGTTGTGCTGGACCACAAACTATTTGTGGTTAGTTGGGTAAAATTTATTGTTCTTGAATATTGCAAACAGGATAGTTTCCATTACATTAGGCTGATTGATCCAAGGGTTGATTCGTGATGAATAAAGTTAATAAATATTGGACGGAGGCATTGAACGATTTGGCTGATTGTTCATAGTTTCCACAATTTTAAGGGAATTTTTGTATACTTAGAAATGACTGTTCCTGTCCTTAGATTTTTTTTGTGTACTTAGATATAATTAAGGATAAGTGTTGTACATGCACCCTAAATTTACCCACATTAATTTGGTAGTGATTTGATGCCCAAAAGGTGGTGACACACAGCACACTAAACTCAGCCTAACATCCTCCCACTATGAGGCAACTGTCCTCCTTCTAATGTCGACCATCACAGCGCATGGTATATATCATGAATATGTATGTATCACGAGTACACTAAACTTTGTTTTCTGGAATAACTTATATATCATCCCCAAGAATACAAAAATTAGGATAAGATTCTCAGTTCACTTCTGTGCCTATATATATGATTTTGAATGATGAATATATTTGACATTGATAGTGAATGAAAATCCTGTCTATATATATATATAGACAGGATTTTCATTCACTATCAATGTCAAAATATTCATGCAAACATTCACTATCAAATGGCCAAATGTTGTCCATTCAGGGCAAAAAGGAACAAACATGCCCAATCAAATTTTTGTTTACTAAATTTTTTTGTTTGATTGCCTTTTTTTTAGGGTAAAGAGTTAGCAAATTTTCTAAATAGTTCTCTGTCATAATCACCCTTTTATGTGAAAATATGTTTTTGAATGCAGAAAATGAACTTTTTATGTCTCAAGATATAATTGGAGTATATTTCAAAGATGAAATCTGCATCAATGTGAGGTCAAATTATGCATTTTCTGATTTTTTACCACAAATAATGTTTTGACATTTTGGAGAAACCTCAGATCAGGCCTATACACACTATATATATTTTCTACTTGGCAGTCACACCACGTCTCTCAAAACTAAATCAAAATACATGTCTTCATCAATTACTAATGACTTCACTAGACCCTATTTTTAATTTCTATGTATATCACTAAAGGCAATTTTTCTAAATTTTATTCAATATTAAGTCTTGCTTTGCTGTTTTTTTGTTTTTTTTTTAAATGCTCTTTTGAAATTCCTTAATTCATGACCATATTCAGTAAGTATAAGCTTGCAAATTTAACTCGCTACTTACTCTTGTTCATATAATGAATTTTAATTGTGTTTATTTGTTTTACTGACACTGCAGGGCTTCTTGTACTTTGAACAATATTCAGTCATGGAAAGACAATTACAAAATACAAACTCATTACAAATCCAAACAATTACAAAATATAGTTGCATCGAAAGGATCTTGTATGTTATTAGGTGTGTTAAAGGAGGTTCAGAGAAAGGAATGGAGTTCAAACAGTGCAAGAGGCAATGAAGGGTGGCAAGACTGTATCATAATTCTTAGAGACAGTGGACAATGCAGAATCAAGTATGGAGAGAGCATGCACTCTGGAGAAGGATCTAGGGAACTTATTAATGAAAAATGTTCGAAGCAAACAACTTAAAATAACCGATTTTAAAGTCAAATAATGATATTGAAATTTTCAGTTTGTGTTGTTAATATATTTTACTGTATCTCTATTTTAACAAAATCATTGTGGAAAAATTCTATTTAATTTTGACATCACTGGATATAATGAACCAAAAATGTTAGCCCCCAGAAGTTCACTACAACCAGAGTTGACCGAATAGAAAGATTTACAATTGTTTTCAATATCCTTGAAATGAATAGAGGTAAAATAAAGTAAATTAAATTAATAGAGGTAAGAAAACTAAAAACTAAAGAAATTAAAAGAGGTAAACACTCCCATCTACTTTACTCAAATTGTTTTATCTGTTTCAGACTTTCAGCATCTCAAATTATACAAAATCTTTAGCAACAATAAACTTCAGCAATAAACACAAGTAATAAACACCAACCAGTAGGTAGAAATAGTTTTAACTGATTAATTTTCATTCCATTCTTACTTTATTACAGAAGTTGCAATACATTACATTTCCATCCGTCCACATATAATCGCGGTTTTCAATCCACTGCTTGAGAAGTGTTGGCCACAAAAGCCTTAGAAGGAGCCATTTTACACTTCACTCTTAAAAGATTTGTATTGATTCTCCACCAGGCATCTACAAGCAAAACAAGCAGTTATATGGGGGTCTGCATCCAGGAGGGACTCCGCACTTTGGAAAAATATGGGTAACATAATTTTGCGTCTGTTTCATACTCAGATAGTCTATTGTACTATAAAATTTGTATTTAAAATTTCAAAGTTATTTTTTAAAATAAATTTGGGGGTTGAAGCTGACTAGGGCCTTGGTGGGATAAGCCGATGCCCATAGGCTTATATTGTTAAATACTACAGACGCCCCCTGCAACGGGGTTCTCTGACAGAAGAGCGATTGAGAAGAGCAGTGAAGATTGGGGTATGGTCAGAAGTCCATTGTCTCTTCTCCTTGTGGTGGCCCTGGGTACTCTCTGAGGTAAACCTTTGAGAGTAGCCAATGAGAGAACGGCGAGGGCAGCTCTCGGGCGCTTTAAAACAGGAGCATTTGGGCTAAGGGAAGGAAAACCCTGACAGAAAACCAAGGGGGCAGGGGCCCTCCAGAGGTGTAGTGAAACCAGCCTCCCTAGAGGAAGGACACCTCAATTACAAATCCGGTCCTCCGGGGCGGGGGTTGAGAGTCGGGCCAGCTCCTTGTCTATCAGAAAATCATATCAATGCTAAAAAGCCTAATCAAGGAACAAAGCTGAACCTGGAATACAAATGACGAGAAAGCAATTGAAAAAGGACAAGGCAATTTGAAACATGGAATATACAAGGCATTAACACAAAATGCTTACAAGTTTTCAAGGAGTTAAGCAGATTCAGTACATCTAGATGTGGCAGTACTCACTGAAACAAAAAAGAAAGTACAGGGAAGTGAAATCTAAAAACAATATATTAATTCCTATAGTGGGGTAGAAAAAAATCTGAGAGCAAAATGTGGGGTTTCTTTCACAGACCCTAACAAATATAAAAAAAATATTACAAATTGGGAAGCTATTTCTCCCAGAATAGTAAAAGTGGAAATGAAATAATTTAGTCTATGTCTGGTAATGGTAGGTGTGTACACCCCAACTGATGATGCTAATGTGCAACTTAAAGATGATTTTATGCAGGAATTGACAATGGCATTAAGTGAAATTAGTGACCAGAAAGAAATTTTTATGATGGGCAACTTTAATGCATGAATTGGTAAAAAAAGTAAGTGTTAAGATTGTGGGGCCTTGTGGGGAGGATACTCTTAATGATAATGGAAAACATCTTATTGAAATCTGCAATCAGTTCTCTCTCCATATAACAAATGAATTCTTTCAACACCAAGATATACACAAAAAAAACATGGTTTCAACCAAGAAGAAATTTATCATCAATGATGGTGATTACGTGATGGTAAAACGGCAAAGGAAAACTAAAATTCTAGATACAAGGGCGTATAGGGGAACAGATTCTGGCTCAGTTCATTATCTATTAAGATCCTCTGTCCTTTTTAAGTATGTAAATTATGTAGGTGAAGATCATAGACAAGAAAGTAGTATTCCCAAACAGAATGTTTTTAATGTTTGTAAGCATCAGAATGCTTCAACAAGGTTTAACTACCAATTATATGTAGCTCGAGATATTAGTACCATGCCAATGGAAAATGCCAACCTAATGTACCAAAATCTTAAAAACATTTTAAAGTTCTGCAGAATAAACTATTGGCATCAAGGGAAAGGTACAGAAAAGATGTGAATGGTGGAATGAAGAACTCGAGGAAATGGTTAAAGAAAAGACAGAAGATTACAAAAGATGGTTTTCTACAGGATGTTATCAAGATAGACAAATATACCAAATATTTGTAAGATGCAGAGTAGATGTTAAAAGAAATGTGTCGAGAATAAAAAATGAATACTGGAGAAATAGATGTAAAGAAGTAAGTAAATTAATGGGGAGTACAAAGTCAACAGAAGCATGGAAATTTGTCAATACAGTCCAGAAGAATAAAAAAGAGCATTGAAAAGTGGATCCAATAGGCCTGGAAAAATGGAAAAGCTACAACGAATATTTACTAACTGAGAATAGAAAAGAGTACAAGAATATTTCCTATGAAACTCATGAAACTGAAGAAAATGTTCCACAAATAACAAGGGAAGTCAGTAAGGCCCTCATGGCAATGAATAGTGGTAGAGCTCCAGGACCTGGAGGTATCCCAATGAAATTAATTAAAACTGCCCCTTCAAAGGCCATTGATATTATGGCACAGATCTTCAATAAATGCTTGGAAGAAGATTTAGTCCCCGAAGAATGGAAAATGGCACACATTTCATCTATTTATAAGAAAGGCAACAAGAACGAATGTGAAAATTATAGAGGCATTAGTGTTAGCAGTAATTTTGGGAGACTGTACAGCTGGATATTAAGGGAAAGATTGGAAATAGAGATGGAGAAAATGGAAGAACAGAGCAGTTTTTGTGCAGGGAAATCTTGCATTGACAACATATTCTGTCTGAAACAAATTATTGAAAAATGAATGAGTGTAGCAGAGATATTCTTATAGTATTGATAGATCTGAGAAAAGCATTTGACTCGGTACCTCTAGTCAAACTGTGGGATACTATGGTAGATGAGAATATAAACACAGTGTACATAAATGCTATAAAGGCTTATATGCAAATTGTCAAAGCTGCGTAAAAGTTGCTGCAAATAGTTGTTCGGCTTTTAAAATACATAAAGGCCTAAGGCAAGGTTGTTGTATATCTCCTACTCTATTTAAAATGTACATTAAACGAGTTCTTCGTGCCTGGAAAAGAGAATGGAAGAGCATGGAAATACCTATTGATGCTGATTTCCTATATACATTGATGTATGCAGATGACCAAGTGGTCCTAGCCAGTGACGAGGATGATATCCACTACATGACTTGAAAATTAATTGAAGAATATGAAAAGTAGGGATTTGAAATTAATACATCTAAAACAAAATATATGGTAGTGGAAGGCAAAGGTCAGGACCTGTTAAGGGCGTTAATTAGGGGCGTAATTAAATGTGTAAAGGAATTCAACTATCTGGATGTAACTTAAACAAGTGATGGTCATGATAGCAAACATGTTCTAAACAAAATGAATAGAGGTAGGCAAGTTATAAGATCTTTACATCCATTGACATGCAATTCAAACATAAAAAGAAACACAAAAATTACATTGTATAAAACAATTGTTGAAAGTCTGTTCACATATGGAGCTGAGTTATGGACTGTTAATGCCAGGGATAGAAGTACGATCTAAAGAACAGAAATGGATTATTGGAGACAGTATTGTCCGGTTACAAGAAAGGAAAGAATTAAAAATCAAAGAATAATAGAAATAATGAAACCTGGAAAATCAGCCATAGGACTGATAGAAACAATGGCTTTGTTAGTATGGGCATTTAAGAAGGTTGGACAGTGAGCGATTGCCAAAGATGATGTGGGAATACCATCCTGAAGAAAGAAGATATAGAGGAAGACCAAGAAGGAAGTAAGAGGAAGACATAAGATCAATGATGGCAGCAAGAGATTTAGAAGATGATGCTTGGGAAGCTCGAAAGGCTCGAAAGGAGCTTAGGCAGCAAGAAACGGCGACAGCTGTAGAATACTTACTTTACTACTTACTTCTACTACTATTTTTTAAAATATTTGATACTTGTTAAAATAGTCTAATCTATATATATAAAACAGGATGTTGGTAAGAGCAAAACTCCAACGGCGTTGGACCGATCTCCATGAAAGTTGGCACTTCTACGTGTTCTTTCACCAAGAAGATGAAGTCTTAGGCGGCCAGAGTTGAGATCTCAGTTGTCCGGGTGACACCGCTTACCAGGCTCTGTTGGACCTTGGCTACACAGCCTGGTATGTGGCGTCACCCAGACAACCGAGATCTCACCGAGAAGATTTATGTGTTGTTAATTCTGTTGCAACTCCACTACATATTCTCTACACATCCACTACATATTCACGTCAAGTGCAACCTGCAACACACTCAGCAGCATTTTAAATCTATATCATTAAATAACTCCTAAACAAGGTGTTCTAGGGCCGAAGGTCTCAAAGGCCGAAGGTCTCAAAGAAATGTTTCTCACACCGTAATCTACAGAATGAACTCTTCCTGAACATTCTATTACATTTTTGCTGGTACGGCGCTTCCCGATTTTACCTCAGCTGCTCATAAATATGCAGAATCTGCAAGTAAATAAGAATGAGAGGGACAGAGAGTGGCAGAGACAGGCAGGGACAGGGTGAGGTAGAGAGGGAGAGACAGAACGGAGATGGTAGGGGAAAGTGGGAGATGAAGGTCAGAACAACGTCAGCCGGGATTTCCTAGTATTAACTATATGTTATTTCGCTATTTTAAAATGCATTTGTGTGCAATGTTTTATTGTGAAATGTATACAATGTAATAAATAAAAGTAAAATTGTAAATAAAAAGTATTAGTTTTCATTTGAATAAGTACAGAAAGTACTTGCATTAACTTCATATCCTTTACCTACTGATTTGGAGGTTTCAAAGGGCAAAGTTTTTTTGCAGTTACTGCAAACAATTTGCAAAGTACATGCTAAACCCTTTCTTTTGTTCATTATTTCAACCACACTCAAACAATTTTCACAGCCACAGTTTTTGCACTTTGCAAAAGTATTAATTGCAATTGACAGAAGTTCCAAATCAATTAACTGACATCCAGTTTTCAGTATACCATCAACCTCCTCATTTTCTGACTGAAATTCTTTATATAAACATTTTGCACTCGATAATTTCTTTTCTGAAGAACTCACTCTCGGCACATTAGCAACTGCCGGTGGAGGCGTGGACTCAACAACACCATTTATTGATAACGTGTCCGTAGTTTTTAGAGTTTTCTTCTTTGAAAACTGGTTTCCATGTATCTTTCTACATCCAAACTTCTTATTACGTGGCATTTTCAACAAAAGCACGAATCACCAACACAGAAAACACAACCTTCAAAACTCGTACGTACACTAACCAAAACCATAGAGTAAAGTCCTTATAGTCTATGCCAAAACAATAAAACAATAACAATGAAATCCACGGAGAAAAACAATGTTTTCTTTATTCCATGGAGTACTACAGCATAGCCAACATTCGAAATAATAGCTTCTTCTCAAAATGTGGGCGAACTCACAAACGCAGAAAGTAAAAACTGTCAAATTCATGTTTCGAAAACGTCAAACTAAGGAGGGGGGCGTGGTCATTTAAATGCAGTGGTGCACAAATGTACATAAAAAACCCACTTTTAATGGGATTTTAGCGAAATAAAAAGTACCCTCGTACTCCTTAGGGTCTAGGCAATCAAAATACATAAAAAAACGAAAATTGATATTTTGACCCCAATCAGCTGTACCTGGCCCCCTTAAGATAAGGTTTTTATTTAATAAAGATGGACCTATTTGGGGGTAACACGCAATTTCGTGCTTGGGGGCTTTGCAATATTTTAATCTGCCCCTGATTCTCCATTGACAGAATAGACCAAAAGTTTGGACTTGGTTATTTTTCCCTCCCATTGTCACTTACCAAGAAATTTTGAGTTACAACATCCTCTAATTTCCTTATCCGTTGTGACTTATCTTTTTGTGTTAATTCATTTAATGATTATTGCTCTCAGCTTGTACACTCTGATCACAAATCTTGCACATGTAAAATTACTGGAGGATTGAAATGTGTAGTATAACAATAACCAATAAAGACATAAAGATCTTGTAGGTAGGTCGGGCACAAGGACATCTGACACTTGGGGTAAGGGTCGAATAACAGAAACAAGATTGGGATTATGTGACTTCCACTTTGCATTGTATCCCTTCACTTAACAGGTACAGAAAAAACAATCATCACTATGATTCTTTTGCTCATGCCACATCATAGGAATTCCAAATCAAAAAGCTTTTATCTTTACTTTTGACCAACTAGTATGAAGATCTTCGATGCACAACTTACATACTTTATCAGGAACCCAAACATTATCATGGTCACCGAGTTTTAATTTAAAATAAATAAAATAAACTTTCTTAACAAAAACCGTAATATTCAGCAGCTGCATTTTCACCATGAATACTCCACATATGAAACAAAAACTGTCAGATGAATTTACACACTTTCTTGAAGGCATTGCACTAATTTAAACCACACAGACAATAATTGGATGATGACTGAAATTAAATATAAGATTAAGGAGGAATTAGAGAGCAAGTTAATGCATGTATGAGCCAGTGGCGTAGCGTGACTCACACGTTTGGGGATGCTCAACAATAACACACAAAATGTCATCATCAACTACATCTAACAGGCGAACGCAACACAAGGCAGATACACTGGAACTACTTCCACTATACTGCGATTTTTGTAGGAAGAGCTCTCAAGATAACTCAAATCCCATCTTCGCGATAGGAATATGTCACGGCATTTCGCGTCTTTTCTCGGTCTTGCCGGTAGAAGTCGCATGATCGCAAGCACTGCTTCATACGGTCGCGATCGTGCGAAATCTAGCGGAACGACTGTGAATGATACGAAATGCCGTGACATACTCCATCGCGAAGATGGGATTTGAGTTATCTTGAGAGCTCTTCCTACAAAAATCGCAGTATATCTCGATTGCTTATGATGGTGTAGGCGCTTCCCACAAAATCCTCACAGCAGTCAGGGCTGCCGATGTCTTGAAAGCAAATTATACAATGGTTATACAAGCTTTAATTCTTATATGCGAGTGGCAATGAGACCACTTGTTAATTTATACATTGCAGACTTCAATAATATGTTATCTATTTAAGAGATAATACAATTTCTTGGATATTAATTAAGAAATAGTAGACAGGCTATTTCTACAGTTTGTGCCCATGACCAAGCGGGGACTCCCGAGTGAGAGAGAGAGAGAGAATTTACTGACTGCCTGAAGTGTACTGCGCTCTCGTGCACAAACGAGCTTCTTTCCGCAGTAGAAGCTAGCGTAAAGCAGTCGGGTTTCTCTGGGCCAGGGGCTGAAGAGGGGAGAGGGGAACTTCGCCATCTGCGCTGTGCGTCATTGCTCGTCGCAGTCTGGCGGCAGACGCTAGAAGCATTTTAGCTTCCAGGCAATCACAGGCCAGCTTCAACTAGCCCGCCGAATTCAATCATAGGAAATCAATTTAAAATTAATACAAAACGTGTTTCGCTCAACAGACCACTTGTAAGACTATCAATACAGTATTTAAGGTTCTTATATATGGGGATGCTCAGCATCTCAGCGTTCCCTGACGCTACGCCACTGGTATGAGCATGCCTGGGTAGGCTTTCTCAAGAACACACAACAATGCAGTGATCTCCATCAGGACCAAATCAATGTATTTTCATGTGTTGGGAAGCATTGACAAAGAAAATAAATTTGTTTTTCCATTTTTTGCCCTAAGTGTAATGAATATGAGATTTAGCGATTTCCAATCACTTAATTGACCAAATGACATAACAATTGTGAAAAAACGTGAAGCCCCTGGAAGAAACGGTGGTCATTTTAGAATTTGAAATTGATTCCAAAACATAAGGATCAGATACCATACAATAATGAAAAGAACTTTTTGATTGCAAACCTGAGTAATAAAGAACGGGGCGATTTGACAGTCGTAGCTTCTTTCTCCAGTCATATTCCTGGCAGGACACTGAAGACAATGTGGGAGAACTGATTCCTAGCTTTTCTTTTTATGTGCAAAATGAATTAGGAGTTAGATAATTAATGTAAGGGATGCAGAGATTATGTTCACTTCATTTGCCATTATTAAAAGTATTACTATTTAACTAATAATGCACCAACTCAGCACAGAAAACACACAAAAAAAAGCAACTTTCTATTAGCCATATAAAACTATGAGAATATTATAGTAAAAAATAAACTGATTTTAATATTTACTTTATCTCTCCCAATTTAGTGTTTATCATTGTCAGAACAGTATAGCATATCGCATGATGTGTTTCATAAGGTAAACATAACTATTATTCAATACAATAACACCAATATTTTTATTTAAGGAAGTTACTTAAGGAAGTAGCAAAGGAAATTTTCATAGTTGAAAAAATGTCATAGCTTTCAACATGAGAAGATTTTGTACCCAAACTTTTGTCTTAGTTGTCCTTCATTAATGGTAAATGATCTTTTGAATGAAAAAAACAACACTGCATTAGTACAAAGTTATCTTCAAAATCAATTTGTAAACATGTGTTCTAACAAAATGGGATTTGAAGGTACATGGCTAATGAGAATGTAATGGATTTCACTGGGACAGAAGTGAAGTTTCGCTTCGAAAATATGTGAGATTTACTATCTGTAAGTGTCACACTCTGATTACAAATATGTGCTTAGATTTTCTCTAAAATGAATAGTTTCTGAGATAGGATGGCTTTCATATGGTGACTATGAGATTCCCCACCAGCAAAGCCATTCCTTCAGGTAGTGCTGTTGCTGGGGATGAAATGAGACTAGCAAAACAGATAAAGAAGATACAGAAACAGAAAAGTTCTGTAAGAACCACAAAGTCCTCAATTTTTGTCTCATTGATCCCAACATGGTATTTCTCTCCCCTTTTCACACAGAAGAGATCTGTTCATTGCACTTCAAGGCAAGGGAGCAGCTAGACTTGTGCAACCTGTGCATCACTGAAGTTTGGAGCCGCTGATGAAGACCCCACTCAGGAGGAGTTCAGTAAAGAAATAAAAATGTCATACCCTTGCTTATTTTCTGCATTGAACCCTAACTTACTCCTTAAAGATGCTGTAAAGGTTAGTCAGAAAGGAAAGCATTTCTTGGATCCAGTTACAAAGCTTTCTAGCTTTTTCTGGTCATTGGGTTGTGCATTAGGGAAATTTGAAAGTTTCTTAGGAATCAACATTGAGTATTTATTTGAAAATGCTTATCTTCTTGCTGGGCAGAAAATTGTTTAACATGTAGACTAAAAGTGATGTTAAATAACATTCAGTTAATTTAATTTTATAAATAGTTTAATTAATTATTATCCATGCTTGACCAAGATAATTTTATTTTGAAAATTCCATTAGACTACTATAGTTTGGTAAGGTCTTAAATCTTTAATAATGTCTGTTCTCATCCTCTATATTTTATTGTAATAAAATTGCCTTTTTTTTTAAAGAAATGTAAAGTAACATCAAATAATTAACATCTAAGAGACCATTACTTACTTTCAGTCATCTGATGATGAGTAATTTTTAACTCAGTTAATGAAGTTTTTTAGATTTACTCTGATGACAATGTTTTTCAAATTTTTTAAAACAAAGTACTAGGCCTATACGTGTATCACACCATGTACGCCCCTGGTGTGGGTGGGTATCTCTTTCGCCCCCACAAAATCGCCGCCATCGAGCTCGCCCCAACTCGGCCCGCGCATGGGTCCCTTACTTCGCGTAATTCGCGTTGCCTCTCGCCTCCTCTCACTAGACGACCAAGCTGCCCCTCACGGCTAGCTGAACTTGGTCTCTCCCGTTCCACACTCCTTTGGAAACTCGTCAAGGACTTCACACCTCTGAAACTCCCTGAGAGATTCGAACTTCGTGCAGTTTTGTGAACGCACGAAAGTGCAATGCACGTTCACGCCACTGCGGTGCGACCATCCCTACCCTTCCGGGCATCAATGGCCAATCCTGCAACTTACAGAAAAACAGAGGGTCAGAACGACTTTAGCCAACTGGCGTGCGCATTGCGGGTGCAGTAATACATTGTTTATGTTCCAAGCCTCATTTCGCTGTTTCAGATTACTCTTATTTCAGTAATTATTTAAGTCGCTTATACTTCCTCCGTTTATCGGGTCCTTACGAAGCGATCTGGGAAATGAGAATGTTTTCTGAGTCAGCTGCTTTTTCAAAGAATTTAGTAACAATATTTATAATACGATGAATCAGCAGTGGCATTGAAGTATCGCGAGGTATATGCGCAATAGGAATGTACCTGGGGGCGCAGAGGGCGGCCCTGAGGCATTCATTTTGAACTACTTGCAGTTTGTTTAAATGCCAAGGAACTCTGTGAATGTGGCCGCCGCCTTTTATAGTAGGGGTGACGTCACGCCGGTGACTCGCCCTTTGCTTCCGGTTCCGAAGGCTGTCCACACTGAAGCGGCGAGCCCCGGAACGTACGCCGCCACGCCGCGTGCGCGCCAATTCAAAAAGGCGCGCAGACATAACGGGTTACCATCACAATCATCGAAGTAACGAGCAGAGCAGGGGTGACATATGGCAGCCGCGCTCATATATTACATACGCAAGATATGCCCAATAAGCGTTACGAAGGAGTTAAACAACGCCAGTCACCGGCAAGCAGCAACGGTGTACGACCGCCTGAGTGAGCTCTGCCATGCTCAGGAGTCGACGGGGAGACCTTCATCCACCGGTCAGATCAGCTGACGCCTGGCGCTCGTCCAGGTAATCTGCCATCGTCAGAGACACCATCATAGGCGGTTAACATATTGTATCATTCAAAACATTCGAGTTATCGTTGTTATCTATTCAAACTCTTGACTTAAAAAAAAACGCATGGGATTCTTAGTTTGATTCAGTGAGTGAGGGTTCGAGAAGAGAGACTAGACGAAAAATGCAAGAACCTACATCATTATTGTCAATGTTTCTTACGATTCATTATATGTAAGAACTAGTTTTCATTTCAGTTTTGTCTTTAAATACTAAGAATTCACCCTGCTAGCAATGCAATTTCAAAAGTCAATTTGTGTGTGTTGTTTCTTTAGCCCTCACTGTTCCTCACATCTTCTTAAATCAAAAGCTGCTCACACCTGAGGTGCTCATGCCGGTGCATACGACCCAAATATAAATTCGGCCATCCCGCAGCTACACCACATGACGATTGGCCTGGCGCCCCGGAGTCATCACATGAATACGGCGCTCGTCATACGGTCGCGGCCAGGATTATCACAATATCAAAATATTAATTATTTACTTGGCGTCTCAGGGCAACAACTGTCGCCACAGCAGCTTCTCTGAACGTCAGGCCTTCGGGTTCCAGTCCCGACGAATGCGTATTTCGACATTCAATAGAGATAGGTCCAATTCAACCGCAGTCTGGAGGATAATTCTCGTCTGCTCTGATCGGTGGTTCGGATAGAAACTCATCTACGGGCTAAACGGTGTACTTTTTTGCAAGGAGGAATGGTGGAAAAAATTGAGTGATGATTTAAGGTTATTCTGTGAACGTTTCGTTCAGAACGCGAAAACGATACACGGTAGCACACTGAATTTTAATGCAGTTTTAGAGGTAAAGTGGTCCTGTGCCTCTTTGATGTAGGTATATGTGAAGTTTATGTATTAATCACATTTTATTAAATAAACAAAATGCAAACAATGTCATTAGATGTTAATTTACTTTATTGTAAAATGTAAACCTTATAGTAAATTGTTCTTTTTTCTTACAGAAATCTGCATGGAGAAATGACCACCTCATTCTGAATAGAAGAACTAATTTGTCCTGTTCATTCTGTTTGATCGCTATGAATAATATCTTATCTCACAAATGTCACTCAGAATATTTTATTTCCGTGGCCCGCTTGTTAGGATACTTTTCCGGCGTGTTCCTAATATTGTTTGGAGAAGCCACGGAAAACTTTCGATCAGAGCAATCGGCTGCTAGGATTCTCCTCTAAATAGCGATTCAATTCAACCTAGCACTGTAGCTAGTGTCAATCCCCCCCCCCTCCGTTGAGACTCGACCCCATCTGCCAGTCGGCGATACTGCAGCGGCGAACAGGTTTTGTCACTGTTACGCTGGAAGTTCAGCGGAAACAATATTGGCGAATGGATGAAAATGAAAATTTCCTGCTTGAGAGATTCCGTGAAATAGCGCGCGCCTCGCTGGCCTTATCGCGTTGATTTATCAGTGCTCATCTGCCCGCTATCTCGTGCCGCGGGCGCGGGCGTCGGGCAGTGCGCTGCAATGAGGGGCCCCGGGCGCGCGCGGCTGTGTGCCCTGGTGCTGTGCCTGGCGATAGCGGTGGCGGCGGAATGGGACGCCTGGAAGCCCACGGGCAAGTGCGTCATCTCCCCCGCCCCCTGCGAAAGTGGGCACGTCGAGATCGAGAACCGCTCAGTCTACAACATCTGCCCCGGCTGCGTCAAAACGCTCGGTAAGCGTTGTCTCTTGCACTATCCTCGCTGTGTGTCTGCACCAGTGGCGTATCTACGGTATGGCAGACATGGCACGTGCCATGGGCGCCACACACAGGGGGCGCTATTTAGAGTATACCCGTTGAAACAACATTCATTTTAAGTATCCAGAGGGGGGCGCAAATTCTATGCTTGCCATGGGCGCTTGAATACCTAGATACACCTCTGGTCTGCACCACGGTGTAAGATATATAGGTGTGTTCACTCCCAGTCTAAAATTGAAGCTTATGTGAGGCTAGTTCTCACAGTACTCGCACATAAGCGCTGCAATCTTTGGGTCTCATTTGGGCAAGGTCGCGATCCATGCGACAGCTCTATGGCTAGCTGATTTCTAATTTCAAGTCAGTGATTTGTCGTTTCACGATGGAATTGGTAATGTCTAGAGCGAACAGTTACGAAAATGGATAGGAACTGTTTTGTAAAACTGTGTAATAGCCACAGTTGAAGATGTCATCTTAAGATGTATACCTTTCACCGTAATCCAAACCGATCGTGCGCACCGTTACGGACAAGCGAGGAACTAGCCTGAAACTGGCTTCAGAAAATTTGCCCCAAAGGCGGCTAGTTAACACGCCTATATATCTTACACCGTGCTCTGCACTCTCCGTAGGGAAGAGACGTTGAATACGTCAGCTACTGTTCGGATAATATTTCTGTCTAGTTGACAGCTAGCAGATGATAGGGGAGAGGGGATTCCGTTATCCAATCAGAGGCTTTATTCTGCTGACGTCACTGCAGAGTTGGTAATACTTATTAAGAAAAAAATGAAATCCTTCAGCGCGAAGCAACTATATGTTACAGAGGGCCATTTCTCCTTTGTTTATGCTTTGTGTGTGCGGTTCTGTGTCAATTGCGATTGCGATTTGTTTCTTGCTACTCTTGTGATTTGATGCAAGAACGACCACTCGACCAAGTGTTTGCTGCCCGAGAAATAGACAACATCGCTCTACCCCCACCCCAGCTGTCAAGTATTATTAGGACATTATTAGGACCATTATTAGGACAATAGTGTAAGTTTCCTGGCTGGTTCAAAGTGAGCTTCAGTGTTATAGTTTAAGAACATGATAACTTAAGGTTTTGGTAGTTGCACTTGAGCTTTATAAACCGTTGGGCACTTAGGTATTGTATATTTCACAAGCAAAACTGAATAGTATAGTTCTAAAAATTACAAGGTCGTAGTACATACTACATCCATAACAATAAAATCGAGATTCAGGTAATCATACCTGTCTAAAAAAACGCTCTTCCGAGCGAATCCGAATCCCGCCGTTCACATTTGAGCTGTGATTCTGCGTTAGTTGTGAAACAAACTGTACTTATGTGTACCATATTTTATTTCAAAATAGGAGTAATCAGTATAATTGACGGTACGAAATTATAACTCCAAAATCCAGGCAGCTGAAATGAAATTTTTGAGAAGCACTCTAGTTTATAACATCCCGGATAAAAAGAAAAAGACAGAGATAAGAAATAAACTAGGGGTCGAACCACTGCTAGAGAAATTGGAAAGAAATCAGAGAAGATGGTATGAACATCTTATACGAATGCCCGATAGCAGACTACCAGCACTCGCAGTGGACTACAGATGCAGAGGAAGACGAGATGTAGGAAGACCCAGAAGGAAGTGGACACCGGAACAGGTTCTTGAACCTAACCCTTGAAGTGCACAAGAAGAAGAAGAAGAAATTAAGCTCTCACATTAATAATGAAAAAGAAGAACACAACTTCTAAAATAGATTTAAATTAAAGTGTGCTCCCATGTTAATTTCATCTAACAACCATTAATTTTGAATTTTTTATTATGGTTCAAATTGTATCCATTCATTAGCAATTATTTTGTATTCCGAAATAGTCATTCAATTCTGTAACCTGTACAGACGTAACACTGCGTAAATTATGACTTCCCAACTCAGCCAATACGTTCATTTAGCTCTTTGTTTATAATAGCACACGAAGTGTAAGGAACTGAAATAAGTCATAAAATATAATTTAAATTAGTGAGAATGCGCGGCCAACCGAAACTTTTTCTCCTCTTAGTATTATTATACAATTGATCAGAATTGAATAAATGTGCATGACATTTTTTAATGCACAAGTACCCCCAAACGTTCTAATATCTTAATGATCTCCGGCACACCACAACTAGATCTTATTTCTGACGTATTTACCAAGTTATCGCTTAAAAGGTTCTAATCTGACAGAGTTATTTGTGATACATCCATCCATTCAATTACGAATTAAAATAGAGCGTTGACAAAATTTCATGTTTCTTCTCTGTACCTACACCAAGCTTAACCATCTTTCAGACTGCACTAATTTTACACACAATCTTAACCATCTTTTGAACTTAACCTGACTTGCGTTCGAAGCTGTAGCTAAAAAGAACCTTAAACTCTGATTTTACGACTGATATTCGAGACCGTATTATTGAGGAGATTTCTCTTCCGCCATACACTATAGTACAGGAAGAAAAATAAAAATTATTAAAATTAAAAAAACGAAAAGAACAAAACTGAACACCCGGGTGAATTTTAAACACTCCTACAATATTAGTGTCAATATAACGCGATTGCTTGCAGGTGGGAAAATACGGATCTACGCCGGAACACGCCACATAAATCTGCACCTGCCCCTACGTCTAATTACGTAAAAATAAAACTATTGTGTTAGGTTTAAAACAATTACTCACATCTTTGGTTAATAGAAATACGTTCATGTATTCAAGTGCAAAAAAAAAAGTAAATTAGCGTAAATTTCCTCCTTGTATCAAATTAGGTAAAAAAATGTGGTGCTAGTCTCATTTCCGGCAAACTCGCTGTAACTTCGAAAATCGCAAAAAAAAAAAAAAAAAAATACAAAATTGAAGGTAGAGATTTTTGCTTGAAACAATATCCATTCTAAAACGTATGCTATTTAAGAAAAGGTGATGTACAATTAAAAAAATGGTAGTATTTGCGTAATTGGTGCTTAAAATTAATGCATAATGCAAAAGCAGGGGCTCAAAAACCGCTCAAAATGTTTTCTTCAATTTGTTTCCCACGGATATATAAGAAACTCTTGGAAGAATGAGGCAGGTCTCATTTTCATTCAACTTCTTGAATTTTCGAAAGTTACAAATTTAGAAAAATGTGAGAAAGTATGCACCGTTGTAGCACCACTAGTTTGTTACCAGAGCCCGGCAATAAGAATTTTCTGTCGAAAATTGGTTGTTTTCCGGCTCATGATTACAAGACCTCTTATTCTTGCGAAATAAGAGCGAGAAAGTGAAATATTCATTACAGAAATTCAATTTTAGAAAGTCATTTTTGTAAAGCGATGATATTGTTTTTTAACCTAGTTCATATAATATATTCTTAATTCATCACTTTCTTTTCACAGGTGAAAATGAAAACTGTGACGAAAAGTCTGCTCCCTGCCCGTACTCTTTTGTTTGCGAGGGTGGAAAATGCGTGCCAGGTAAGTCGGTAAGACGAAGCTCTGCTTTATAATTTCTGAAATTTGTGTATATTAAAAATATTGACGGTCGGAAGGGTCGCAGGTTCGAATCCCACCTTGGGCATGGTTGTTCATGTTGCGGAGGGGCTCGAGTTCTGCTGACCCCAGAGTAGTATGAACAATATTTCGGAGCCGTTACAAATAATGCGAGAAAGTACGTGATGTTGTAGCTCCACTAGTTTAAATCGTAATGCTTTTAATTGTTGGCGCGAAATAAAAAATCGTACTAGAATATTGTTGGTGGAAATACTGCTTTGAATGTGATGAGGTCTAAATATGTGAATTATTTTAAATAAATTGAGTAGAATCACCCCCCCCTCAAATGTTGACAATGGGAGGAAGGCATTGTTCTCATGCTGCTCCCACCTTCTGTATCCGCCGCTAGCGAAACGTGTTTTAATAGAATTCGAGATACTACATGCCTCATCCATGTTACTGTG
Source organism: Acheta domesticus (assembly GCA_031308135.1). Classification (NCBI taxonomy): domain Eukaryota; kingdom Metazoa; phylum Arthropoda; class Insecta; order Orthoptera; family Gryllidae; genus Acheta; species Acheta domesticus. The sequence continues at coordinate 177,663,270 of JAHLJT010000631.1, read as the reverse complement.
TAGATATATTAAGAGAAGCCAATCTCCAAAATGTAATAGAAGTCCCAAATTATCTCATTTTTAGTTCTCGGCGAAACATAACGGGAGGTTTCTTGCCTCGAAAAACAATTTTTTAAGGTCCTAAGACGCACTGTTTTCGAGTTAATCACGCTGGAATAGTACCCTAACAAACGGGTCATGGACCGCTCGCGATCTTTCCTTCCTCTTCCTTAACCTGTCCTCATCCCTCACACACACACAAACATGCCCTACACTACCACACATGGCGGGAGACCGATTGGGGACTTAGAACTTGTCCCGGCTGGGGCGGTGCCCCGCTGGTGGGAGAAACCTCGTTGAGGAAACCCGAAACGTTAGGTCAACGCCGGATCTCACCAATCAGCGCGGGAAGATCACCGCCACCGCCTGATGAAAAACATGCACTACACTCACGGGAATAATTATCTCACTAGTTGGCACGCCCGGAATCACTAGCAGTCAATCAATCGAGTTAACCACGATCGATAACAAGAAAAAGATAGTGAAGAGTATCATTTGTTGCGAAATATCATTTGCACGTGCCTAATTTAGACTCCTTTTTCAAAAAAATATTAATAATGTAACACCGCCGCCCGAGTCAGGCGCCCCAGATGTCCGTTGGTAAGCGTACTCAGTTAGTCAGTGGTCCGGTGAAGACTCTACGAGAAACAAAGCACTCGCTTATCTTATTTTGCCCGAACCCTAAAGCTATGGAGTTGCCAGAGGGGGAACGAGAACTGAGAGATTTTCATTAAATCATGAGGAAGAGAGAAGTTAATTTTAATAAAGAATGTAATCAGCAAAATAAGAGAAGAAATTTTATATGATTTTTCTGAATTGATAAGAACAAATTAAATGAATAGGAAATAACACGTTATAACCAACAGACATATCTGCCATTCGTCCATCTTACCTCAATTACGTAATATTTCTCGGCTGCGAAGATTCCTGGAGGCATACCGAATTTGAAGGCTCCCTCGAAGCTTGTGGCCGTTGACTTTGCTGCAAGATGAGATTATCGTGAGATTATCGTTCAAACCAGCGGGTGACCCGACTCAGTGAATGGCGCTTGGTGGCTGCTGCGTCTTGTGCCTTTTGTCCGTGCGGTCGCGAAGCCCTTTGCCCTCGGGAATTCATTGAAGTTCACGTTGTGAGTACACGGAAATCAGTCGTCGGTAAATTAAATTACGTCTCGAGTCAACGTTTTCTTCCGGGCTGGAGGGCCGTGGTCCATTGGAAAAAAATATTTCCAGAAGTTTCGTCCGCAACTGCGGCAGACATCCTCAGTGGCGATGTGGTCTCAGACGAAGAATCCTCTTTGATGGTTCGTCAACGATGAGGTCGGTCATCGGCACGGCCCTCCAGCCCGGAAGACAAAAATTGACTACAACTCCGGCCGTGAAAGCCTACATCGTTTTATGAAATTAAGTCTGTTGTTCGGTCGCGACATCTCACGCATTGCCCGTGAAGCGGCCTGGTGTATTACGCCCTTAATAACTCGTAACTTTCATTTACTTTTAAAAACTACCCACTTAAGCCTGAACGAAATGTACTGACGAAAGACCGGCTATCATGTGGAATAGTCGTCAGCGTGTTGGTGCGCTAGCAATAATTGTGGACGATAGAGTACATGGTGGCTTGCAGGCCGGCGCGTAATTCAGAGTTCTCATGGCGCGAGGTTTTGAAACAGCATGGCCGGAGCAAGTACCCAAGAGAAACTGAACTTTCGGCAAAGAAGCCAAAATCAAGTGAGGCCTAGATATTCAATTTATAAGTATCCAGCCTACTTTCCTCCCAGGTCTTGCGGGGCTCTTGGCAGTCGATTCGTAAGTTTCGAGTTGGCGAGTAGTAGAAGTGGCGAATATCCAATTGGTTCAAAACCAAAGTGTCATGAGATATTCACCGCCTGCGTCCGGCGGAGAGATGGTTTAGGGCATCAACTGATGTCACTGCGGTCCCTCTGACCGGGAAGTCTTGGGGCTCGAGTTCCGACGGTGGCAGGATCTTCCACACCAACTAGATAGCTACATCAAATTCTGGGGAAGAATTCTAGCGGCCGGCTGCTCTGATCGGTAGTTTTCCATGGTTTTTCCGATCAACATCAGGCGAATGGCGGAACAGTACCCTAACAAACGAGCCACGGACCGCGCGCGATCTTTCCTACCTCTTCCTTGTCCTATCCTCTCCCCTTACACACACACTAATATATACTACACTACCACACATGCAGTGAGACTGGTCGTGAGCTTAGAGCTTGTCGCGACTGGGGCAGTGTCCCGCTGGTGGGAGATACGTGATTGCGGAAAACCTCGCCAGCCGACGGTAGGTCGGCGCCGGATCTCGCCATCCAGCAGAGGATGACCACCACCATCTCATGAGCAAAATCATGCACTACTCTTACGGGACTATCGACCCTAGTAGCTCACGCGCCCAGAATCACGAACAATCAATCAAATCAATCAGGCAGTTAAAAGGTCCTTCCCGGATCCCGGAGAATTTGTCGTGCTTCGAAGACAGCAGTTTTTTTCTCGTAGTGATATTGAGTTCCCTTCACATAAGCCAGAAGGAGACTCGTTCCATCCCTCAAGCACCGCTAGCCGAGGCAAAGACGACTGTCGCGCAGGAAAGAGCTGGCGCGGCGCCGCGACGGCGGCGCCGTTAAACAGACGTTGCAGAACTTGAAATATGTATACACACACATATATGTACACACACACACACACACACACACACACACACACACACACACACACACACACACACACACACATATATATATATATATATATATATAATATATATATAAAAAGTTGGTACTTCTACGTGTTTTTTCACACAGAAGGTTTATGTGCTGTTAATTCTGTTGTAACTCCACTACATGGCGCTGTAGAACAAAACTAAATATTCACGTCACATGCAACCCGCAACGCACTCGACAGCCGTTTGAATCTATATCGTTAAATAACTCCTAAACGAGGTAATCTAGGACCTTAAAATCTAAAATTTTGAGGCCGAAGGCCTCAAAGAAATGTTTCTCACACCGTAATATACAGAATGAGCTCTTCTCGAACATTCTGTTACATTTTTGCTGGTCCGGCGCTTCCTGATATTACCTCACCTGCTCAGAGACGTGCAGAATCTGCAAGTAGATGTGAATGGAACAGAGAGCGGGACAGGGACAGGGTGAGGGTAGGAGGGAGAGACATTAAGAAAGGGTGATGGAAGGGAGATGAAGGGCAGAACAACGTCTGCCGGGTTTTCATAGTAATGAATAAAACTAGATAAATTCATCCTCCAGGATAGTGCAGTGAGCTGGCTTGCCACAATATCTATCAAAGGAAAATGCAATTTGCAAGCTCTCCATCATTTTCTTTACCATATAACATTGTCTGGACGTGAGAAACGCGAAACAAAAGAAATAATATAGAGTGTGTGATTAAATCACGAGGAGACACTTTCAATTTAACAACTAGATTCCCTGCTAAGTCTACTTCATTACGTTTGTCAAAAGTTATATCATTCTCTAAATATACGAGGGTAATTCAATAAGTCGTGAAACGGAATTGAGGCAAAAATAATCAAAATAACTTTCTGACATTTATTTCACTTTCCCGCATTCAGGCACTTATCCCATCTCATTACAAGTCCTTGAAATCCAGCAAAAGCCAACAAATTACGACATCATCTGTATCAAAATGACGGCCATCCAAATGATTTTTTAGGGGGGCCCAAACAGATGAAAATCACTGGGGGCTAAGTCAGGGCTGTACGGTGGACGTGCCGACAGGCCATTCGCTGCAAGCGTCCTGTCAAAGGGCGTGATTCTTCTGGATGACAATGCCCGCCCTCACACAGCAAGACGAACACAGGAGCTTTTACGGACATTTCATTGGGATCGTTTGAAACATCCAGTGTACAGCCCTGACTTAGCCCCCAGTGTTTTTTTTATACAGATGACGCCGTAACCTACGAGGTTACACGGTCGCTGCGACAGCAACCAAAGGACTTCTTTGCTGCTGGCTTTCAAGAACATGCAGTGAGATGGGATAAGTGCCTGAAGGTCCAGGGTGATTATATGGAAAAGTGAAATATATGTCAGAAAGTCAGTTTCATTATTTTTGCCTCAATTCCGTTTTGCGACTTATTTATTGACTTGCCCTCGTAATATTAATTGCTGTCTCTTCTAACCGACAGTTTGCGGTGTTTTAACGCGAAAGTACAATTTGTATCATCAGTTTTTCGGGTAATATCTCAACTGAATAAGCTTTCAGATATGTGACCAAAAATATATGGCGTGCATGCGAAACACAATGGTGCAAAGATGTCGAAATTGAAAGAGGGTATTTGTATTCAAAGCGAAGGTTACATTGAAAACCGGGAATTTTAGGAAGACAAAATAGTACATACCCAAAGAAATGACCTTCGACATAGCAGAATAAGCACGTTAGAACAAATATGTCATACACTGAATTAAAATCATTGCTCGCTGTTGCTAGAAATCCATTTACAATAATGCTACAGATGAAAACTTGAAACGCCTTAAGATTGATCACTTAATGAGTGAATCCCGGTCGCAAGTGCGATACGTCAGGCCGTTCTTCCATGACATGAGACTTCTGTGATACGCCATATGATGAGTGGCTAGTATCGAGAATAAAGTGAACTAATGAAAACATGTGATAGCAATTAATTAGCAACTGTAATAATGATAAAACTGCACATCACAACTTTTTCTGATGTGTAACCAAGTAAAAGTTGACACAGTTTTTTTTTTAAATTTTACTTTGTCTACTTAATTTTCTGAGTAACCAATAAATATTTCGATGCCAACTTAAGAATTCTTGATAAACTTTTTTACAACAAACAGATATCCATTTAGTTGATTGTAATGAGATTCGCTGAAACTGAATTACATATTGCAGAAAGAATGCAAGTGGTTTGGTTGCTAAAAATCCCATTTGTCTGTACTTAGGGATTCATGCCACCGTTTGAATTCTTGAATATATGCACAAAGCGAATGTTAAGCGGAGTTTGTGCATGGGTGGGAGCAATGCTCGAATGACCATACCCTCTTGTGGCTGAGTCGCCGCTTGCGACCACATTGTGGACCCAAATTCGTTGAAGAAATTATCAATAATGTACTTAGTCATTACAATACTCAGAAACAATATTCACCTACGCCCTCTCCTCATGACATTGTATTTACTCATACATACATAACTAATGACCAAATTACTTGCAAAACATTATTTGCATTTAATATTAACACTACGCTAGTGAACATATATTGTTATGAAAAAACAAGTTAAGAGGATATTTTCCTTCCTTTGTCCCGAGGAAGAAAATTATCCAGATTAACAAATAATGTACAACAAACCAAACCAAGTATATTATTACATTTCCAAACCTTCCATTTCCTTTTAGTTTTGCCTTTTTCATAAATTAAATAAATTTTGAAAAAATATTTCATATAAATCCGAGACAACAAAATATAATAACTGAGATATTCTTGATTACTGAGCTTTACAGAAGCAGTACGGACTGGCGGTACGGAAAATCTACTGCACCACTGAACAAACAATGAAGCATACTTCGGGTAGACCTGACAAAAGATTACTTACTGCCGTATTGATCAAGTGCAACAGATTATTTTGAATGGCTAATGCCAAATTTTGTCAATGAAAAATTCCTTTTTAGGTATACTAGGTAATTTCCCTTTTAGGGATCATTGTGTCTTGCATGCTACAAGAGACGCGTAGAATAATGATTCATAGTATTAAGCAAATCACATCTCGAAATGAAGTCGAGCTTTAAAAGAGGATGCAATTTAAGTGATCTAGCTTTATCTTATCTGATCAGAAGTTTCATTGTCTTCAACAGAAGTTATCATGCAACCAAGAGGATTTCAGGGGATTTGGGGCCGAGAAGCGCTAGATTCCAAAATGTACTACATGTCACAACGTATCTTCAACTTCGGAGTACGTCACAGATACAGAAGAATGACAGAGACGCGACTTTATCTGTGAAACAAAAAATATCGATATATCACTGCCATCAACGTTCCGGGTCTTTTCGAATGAAGTACTTCTCAAACCGATGTGTCGCAACTCTTAGTATGAATGCGCACATCTAGCGCAAAAAGCGGCCACGACGCCTTGTCTTCTCACACCAGGGGTGTAAATCAATAGTGGGAGGTTCCAGGGATCGAGTCCCGACCGTGGTGGACTTTCGTTATTAGCGACATGGTTTGGTTGAATTCAGGGGCTTACTTTGTATACCCCAGCTGCAAGCGGCCAACCAGCTTCCCTTCTCCAATACCGCACTCCATTTGTTTTGTTATCTGCTGATCGTGCATAAATTGATAGAAAATAATCATATGCTATGAATTAACTGCCAAACTTACACAAAAGAGGTTATGACGTGATTACTAAATTAAAACAGTATATTAGGTTGGATTTTTCTGAATTATTTATCGATCGTATTCAGCTATTTTTGAAGTTACAGAGGATGTGATGTTCATTTATCAAAATATGAGGGTCAAGCCCATTCTCTTTACACAATCACACGAGTGCATTCATTCATTCATTCATAACGCAATGCTGCGTAATTTTTCACAATTATTCACAGCAATGTGCCAGAAAGCGTTCTTCCAAGGTAATTTACACGTAATAAAGAAGCAAAGAGTCAACTAATGCAACTGTGTCTTCAAAAATACAAAATGTAATTGAAATTCAGAAAAACTAAAACAATTCTTCTAAAAAAATAGTAATACAGGTAAGTAATTACCAAGAGGCCAGATTCTATATTGATAAAGCTGAATCTCTTGCTTGAAGAGTCGCGGGTTTGAATCCCACACGGGGCATGGATGTTTGTGCGTGTCCATATACCGTTACCCCCCCATGTTACAACATATGACGTTAGTAATTGAAAAGGGACTTTACGTAAAAAGAAAGTCCCGATATCAGGCTCTCATCCGTTCGTGTATAGAGCGTGACGTGTTGTGGAAGGAGGGAGTGGGGAAGTTCGGAGTTCCTGACAAAGCGAACTCTCGACAGATTTTCTTGGGATGATTCCGTTTCCCTTGCCTCTCATTTTGCCATCATTATTCACATCATTTTCGCTAACATCTATTCATTACTTCTTTGATGACCCTAGGGTCCCTAAACCTAAATAAATAAACAATCAAATGTGTTTATTTGTGCAGGGAAATGCAAGAAGGAGCAAAACAAGACGCACGCGACTTGGACGCCAAAATGCGACCGCGTGAGCAACTTCCAACCCGTGCAGTGCAAGGGCAGCAAAGGGAACGGCCGCTGCTTCTGCTGGTCGCCCGAAGGGGACCGCCTGTTCGGCCAAGCCGACTGGACAGACTCCACCGAAAACGACATGCACTGCAGTGAGCCACATGCTTTTCTCCTGCTGCTCTTATCCTAGGCTAGTGTTGTCAAGGTCGATGCCACAAGCGGGAGTCCGTGGCACGATTGCCGTGACGAAATCGTCCCTCCACACAGTTCATCACCCTGCCACCAGAGACAACGCCATCACTATTGTAAAATGGCGGGGTTACTACTATTCGTTATAGTTCCCTTTTCCCGACGCTAGTTGCGCATAGAAGCTCGTGGCATGTTAAAGTGCCATGATGCGTGCCACAGCCACCAATAGAAGACTTTAACACCACTGTCCTAGACTTTTCTGATGCGATCTTTAATGAATCTCAAGCACATTTTTTTAATTGTAAATTTCGATTAATTTTGAGTGAAATCGGGACAATGGAAAAAATGTAAACAAGATTCTCTCAAAACCGGCTCCAATGCTTTTCGTCATTTTCTCTCTAATAGAGATATGTTTTCTTAATAAAATAGGGTAGATTTAATAAATAGTAGAAAAATCTAGAGGATGTAAAGAGGTCCGAAATGATAGCTTGCCACCGAATGAATAGTGCGGACGGAAATTGGGCATAATAGAGTTATATGCCTTTATGCCTGTGACATTTGCTCCTGATTGTTAGCTAACTCCCGCGTAGGTGTTAACGTTTGGTCGGTATAATCTTCATGACTGCGTCAGAATGTGATTTACCGAACAACTGTGGTTGCCTGAAGTCAGGGAGGAATGTCACGTGTAACTCAGTAATACGAAACTTCCTGCTTTACGTCCATCGGTAAAAAGTGATTATTTTTTTCCACCCTTATACCTAAGCTAAAAGTTTTTAACATTTATTCCCAGATTCCTGCTTAACATGACGTAACCATTACAAATAATACAAGAAGGTATTGTTCGAATAAAATTTCTGTCTACTTGACACTTAGCACCTGACTGGGAAGGGGGGGTTCAGTTATCCAATTCTGCTGACGTCATTGCCGTCACTGTCGTCATTGCAAACTTGCCATACTTATTAAGAAAAACTGAAATCTGGTATGATTAAAATAAGTTGGTGATTGTCAGATGTGCCCCTGAAGCTGTTGCTTTATACAATTTGAGTATATAATTTGGTTACTTTTATAAGTACTCGTATTAAGCTTTATACAATATGAGTATATAATTTGGTTACTTTTATAAGTATTAATTTCAAGTGTATATTTTAGTGTCCCGGGAGCACGTGCTCAGTGGTAACTGGCTGTCGCAACTGTCAATCACAAACTTCTTTTCATGGGCACCATACAGCGTGAAGCAACTAAAGTGAAGAGCGCCGTTACTTCTTTGATTATGCATCGTGTGTGCGGTTCTGTGTCGTCTACTGTTGTGTGCTCTTATTGCACTTTGTTTCTTGTTACTGTTGTGATCTGAATGCACGAAAGACCACACGACCACATATCTACTGTCCCAGAAAGATGCAACATCGCTCCACCCCACCCTAGCTATCAAGTAGACAAACATTATTCGGACAATAACAGCACTAAACTTCGATTTTTCTATATTGGCCGATGACTTAGGTCATTGTTACACCTTTTGCCTTATAAAATGAATATTTTTAACAGTAGTAAGCCCATTTCTGAGACTCCGAGCCCCACGGAGAAGGACGTTGGCGAATTAATTAAAATTATTAATTTTATAAGACAGGTGGGGTAACAATGGTCCTTATGTGCAATTTTTACAATTTTTCTCCTCAAGGCTCGTCTTCACGATGGAATATGTCACGATATTTCTCATCTTTCTCAGTCATGTCCGCTAGATATCGCGTGATCAGCGACCGTATCAAGCGGTGCTTGCGATCATGCGACGTCCAACGGCACGACCGAGAAAGTCGCGAAATGCAGGGTGATAATCCATCGCGGCCGTAGGGCAGTGTTGTCAAGGTCGACGCCACGAACGGGCGTCCATTGCACGAGTGCCACAACGAAATCACCCCTCCACTCAGTTCATCATCCACGGCACCAGAGACAACGCCATCCCTATTGTAAAACGGCGGGGTTACTACTATCCGCAATAGTTCCCTTTCCCTACGCTAGTTGCGCAGAGAAGTTCTTGGCATGCTACGGTGCCACGACGCGTCCCACTGCTACCAGTAGAAGACATTGACACCACTGCCATAGGAGATTGAGGGGCAGAGTTATAAAAATCACACTATAATGTCGGCCACTAACTATAACGTCGGACACTTTAGTTAGTGGCCATTTGGCCACTAACTAAAAAAATGGAAGACTAGTTTCCGAGATGTGGCGAGTGGGCTCGTGCGTTGTGCAGGTTGCAGCCTGCGCGCGTGGCGGCTGAAGCAGGAGGGCAAGGGCGCGCACGAGCTGCCGCGCTGCGCCGCCGACGGCTCCTTCGAGGCGCTGCAGTGCGCGCGCGGCGTGTGCTGGTGCGCCGACGCCCGGACGGGCGCGCCGTTGCGCCGCGTCGTGCCCCAGGCCGCCGCCCGCATGCTCTTCTGCTGTGAGTGCTCCGCGCCGCCCCGCTGCCCCCGTCACGTAACCCAGTTGACGACTAATTGGACGGTGTTATGCATCAACCGGCTAAGCGCCATTTTGGGGAGAAAAAAAGGAGATATGGACGCCATCAGTTGCATTGGACCATTTCTAAATGTACGCAAAATTTTGGCGCCAAATCTGTAAAACTAGTCTTATAATTAATGAAAAATGTAAACGCCATCAGTCACATCAGAGATTTTATGTTTTGCAACGCCCGGCTGTAAACGTAGATCTTCAAATCTGCTGTTATTAATTTCACATTATGCAGGTAAGCGCTAGATATTCCACGCATGTTTGTGTAGTTTGGCACTTCAATGAATGAAATAATTAAATTACGGTTCTTAGAACTAAAAATGTAATAAAACCTTTGAACACAATTATCTCAAAACATGTATGTTGTCGCATAGTCGGTTGCGTAACACCGTCCAATTGAAATAAATACAAATTAACAAATTTTGAATAAAATATTTTTTTCAACTTTTATTTACTGCCTGTTCAATTGTGTAATTTTCGAGGGGCTTTAAAAATATTTAAAATAACTTTCGTAAAGCTGCCAGCGATTTGTTATAGGACAAATTTGTTACCTATTTTTAAAATGGTAGTTTAATGAATACATAATTTAAAAAATGATAATGGAAAGTAGTAGAAGACTGTAAATATTTGCAATTGAAAGGTCGTGTTTAAAATTTATAAAAAGATAATTATGCAGTGTGAAAAATATCTTTGAGGAATATTGATCGAATACGGAGAGTTTCACAGTGTTGATCTAAATCGAAGTTTTTTAGAGCAGGGGCAGAAGATAAAAGTTATAAAACTTTGTGGACAGTGTCATTATTTATATATTAATACAATAGGTTACATTTCTAATTCTCAATTAAGTTGCTTATTTGATATAAACCATCCGGCTTGTAATAATTTTCTTAAAAATTTATTTTATAGGATTTGTAAATTATTAATGTGTGGAAGACGGATTACACAATAAAGAACAAGCGTAAGTAAGATACGGCCTAATAATCACTTTGAATAATTTTGACGAAACGTTTAAGTGGGATAGTAGAGTACAACTTTTCCAAAAAACCATTACCCCCCGCACTTTTGACAATGAAAACATTTTGGTGTATATGAACGAATGAATGAAAAGCTTTTCAATTTTATTTTTTACCACAGAAAAATTGTCAATTCGTTTCAGCCAAAATTTGTAGAAATAAGAGTGGTATTTTCTTCATACCACATGTACTGCAATATCAAAGTTTAGATGGAAAATAATGTAAATTTGAGCTGTAGAAAGATAGAGCCAACGAGACGAGAAGGTGTGCCTCGTGCGCTGACGGGAGGTGTGTGGTGCCGCAGACAGGGCGGAGGCGGTGGGCGAGGGCTACCGCCGGCGCTGTGACAGCCTGATGGAGGCGCGCGCGCGCATCGTGGAGATGATGGAGGCGCACGGCACGGGCGCTTACGGCCTGCCCTTCGTCGACTGCGACCTGGACGGCTCCTTCGGCCCCGTGCAGGACTCCGAAAACGGAGCGTAAGTACCTCCAGGAAGACTTGTTAAGCATCGTCTTTTACACTCTCTTCGGGGTTTGCAAACAATATCTTCTCTGTAAAATATACCTTTTTCTCACTACGTCGATAAAATCTTTGTAGCTTTGTTGTATACTCTGTTACTGCTGATGTCAAAAGGAAAAACTGGTATTTAAAAGTACACAGTGAAACCTGACAAAAGCTTCATTAATGGTTCCGGCAAAAATTGGCCGTTTATACAGGTGTCCGCTTAATCACGATTATTGGAAGCGTAAATAAAATGGAATTAAGATACTTACTAAGAAATGAAGTAAGTTATATTTAACATTTTAATTAATGTAAATGACATTATACAATTTAAACAATGCATTTACCATAATTTTCCTCCTCTTGGCTAATATCAAAATACCCCTTAATATGTGACTCATTATCTTTGAAGAGGAACTCTCTTTCCAACCACGCCGAATCAAACAAACTAGTCTTGAAGATGCAATAGAAACTTAACAGCAGGGACGTCTGAGCAGGATTCGTCCAGGCGGCGTGCTCAGTAAGATCTTACCCCTTGGCGGCGGCGATGGTGTAACGGTTAGCGTATCGGACTGTTGTACGGGTTCAGAACCGATCGAAGCCGTGGATTTATAATGGTGAAAAATTCCTTCGTACGTCTTCCTTTGCAGGGAAAGTAAAGCAGGCGTCATGTAGTAGTAGATTTACTGCATGTAAAAGATCCTCAAGCCTAAATAACGCCTCTGAGTTAAATTCAAATCGCCCGTTTCGTCGCCCCAAGTAATACCTTCTTTCCGCTAGTTGGAGCGTAGCAAAATTTGCGTTGTCAGACGGAAGAGCAGGTCTCATGGCCTGAGTCTCGCCACGTAAAATAAGGCATCAATCCAATTCACCTCACACAAGGGACGTACGAGTTATCAAACCTTACTCATATCAACAATGATTCAAAAGGAATTTGTGAGATCTGCTTTCTTTTAGAGAGTTGAATATAAATTCAATTATACAATAACTATTCAATTATACAATAACATATAATGTTAATATTGACTGATTTTATTCAGTTAATGGTGCTTTAATGATTTGATGTAATATGGCCAAAATAAATGTTTGATAATTTACAAATACGTTTCACTACACATACAAAATAAAATATATATTTTAATTCCATTATTTGTAGGAAAAAATTGAGAACTATTACATATGACAAGTAAACCCTGAAGCAATTGTTGAAATTTTCGACTACTGTTGCGAGTTATTTTGGGTGATTCTTCCAAAATGCTCTGTATTCACTAATGGGACACTTACCCAGGTCCCCCAAAATCATTGTATTAATTCTTTTTAATCCAAACAGGATTATTGAAGTCCATAACGCGAAACCTTCCGTAAAAATGCTGATCATTCTGTAACATAGAATGAACGGTTTGATCAATTTTCCTCTTGAAAACTAATGCACTAATAAGCTGATATTGCCAACAGCAGCTTCTTTTATTTTATTAAAGTCTAAAATCATTTGCGTTTTTTTTTTGTGGCAGTGTTACTAAATTTATTTGTCTCGAGGAAACGCGCTGAAGTTCTGTTTTCCCATCCTTGAGAAATTGTTTACAGCAAAGAATATCAAAAGGCAAAAACACAAATATTTTGGTGCCTGAAATTTTAGAGCTGATTATAGGTATTTCGGGGCTGCTGATTCTAAAAATGCTAACTGCTTGGTAGCATCTCTTTGAATTAATATGTGTGGTCTGTTTCATTAGAAAGAGACAAATTGAAATTCCCCGCGCCTATTTAGTAATGTGCATTGTTTCTTTCACATCGGTACTTAAGTTATATATTTAGAAATAAAACCTCGCGTTTTTTAATCACAATAACTTATCCATACTCCGTACCTGCCGTAAATTTGGTCATTTTGAAAAGTTTTTCCAGCGTGTCTTACTATCAACAAAAAAGAAACGACGTACACTTTTCGTTTTTGAGTTAATTTATTACATCTGAAGTGAATGCGGTTACATCCAATTTCACGCTAATTTCCATCTAAAGTGTTCCCGCATATACGTACGAGGTGCCCTACAATTCTCTTATTTATGAATTCTATTTATGTACAGCACGGATATATGCTATACTGCGATTTTTCTAACTTTGTCCCTCACGGCCCGTCTTCACGATGGAATATGTCATGACCGTATCAAGCAGTGCTTGCGATCAAGCGACATCTAGCGGCAGGACCGAGAAAGACGCAAAATACCGTGTGACATTCCATCGTGGCCATAGGGGCTTGAAGGGCAGAGTTAGAAAAATCGCAATATAACCACACGTACCCCTTAACTCATGGCCGAAAGGCCCGGACGCTGCTGGTAGTCTATAGCTCGTGAAGAACTATTGTGCCTGGTACATACGTATCTGTATAGCTTTCTCAAGAAAGCAATGTTTGAATAGTCCAGATGCCTTTTACAACATGTGGCGAGTACTCTCGCATTACAAATAGAAAACCTATTTCTGAGTTCATAAACAGAGCATATTTGAGTTATTTTGGTGTCAAGTTCAGAGATCAAGATGTGGGCTCCTCGTATTGTATGCATGTACGGCATAATTGCGACTGTGAACAAGTGGTACAAGAAGTCTAAAATTAGGCAGACCGATGGTTTGGAGAAAACCTAAAATCATATTAATGATTGTTATTTTTGTCTTGCCGACATCAGTGGTAATAATCGAAACAGTCGTAGCAAATGGATTTTCATTTAAAATATTTCCATTTCCATAATCTTCAATGTCTGAAGATTATGAAGATGGAAATAGTTATTGTAATTGTTTCAGTACTGGTTAGAGAAGGGAGAGGATAGCGAAGTGGGGGTGGGTGATGCGGAGGACTGTGAATGGGCCTTCTCTATCCAAAGTAAAATACGCCGCGCCGGGCCTTGCTGCCCGGGACGGGGGGAGAGGGATTGCGCTGGTAGAATGGATGTTTGGAATCTGAGTTGACTTAGGGTGAAGCAATAATGATATTGACATTGCACATGTTTATTTCAACTGAATTACATTGGTGTAAGGTATTCATTCTCCTGGCATAACTTGTCCCTGTGCACCTTCACTTGCACGCTGGCTGAGTGGTACCTGGTTCACGTTGCGTGATCTGCGTTGCCGCTCCGGGATGCTGCAGGAACGCATGTCCCGCACAGTGTCCCACTTATAGGGCTCTGAAGTAGCCTCCCTGCGGAGCACGTGGCCCAACTGCGGTGGGTAAGACCATGGAGTCCCACACGGTCCTGCGCCACCCAAGGTACCCTCAGGTGTGAGAGGTACGGTTTGGCGTAGCTTCACGCCGACGTGAAATAGCACCTGCATTACTGGTGTAACAGGTGCCGAACTGCCGAGGGCAGCGTTGAGCGTTGCGCGAAGCGCAATGAGACTACTTCTCAAGCTGATGGTTCACCCCGTGCCGAGCTGCCGAGGGCAGCTTCGTGATACCTGCGCGAAACGCACTGTCTCTCGATCTTGCGCTCAGAGCGCACACAAACGTGGTTCCCGGCTGGCGGAGTGTCAACAAGTGCAGCCTCGCGGGGAATGTGCCGTTTGAGGCTATTTCGGAGACAAGAGGGGAAGGGCATTTTGGAGGGGGTTGCAGGCCCTTCGGTGACCTGCGGGTGGCCGCCGGGGAAGGGGGAGGCCGGCGGCCGTGGGCGCGCCGGGTCCGCGCGGCGGGTATCTGACGAGGAAAAGAGACGCCTGCGAGGGCTTTGTGGTGTGTACGGAACAAGTACTTTCATCGAGATATTAATGTTTCGACCAAAATAATTGATTGGCCGCGTCAGGGAACTTAATCTATCCAAACCCGCCTCTGAATTTCTCGCCTCTCGGTTAAAAGAACAGAATTTGCTTGTACCTGGGACAAATAATACATTTTTTCGTTAGCGGGAAAATCATTTGTTGCTTTCCGTTCGCGAAAGAAGGAACCCTAGTATTCTACAATGTTGTAGAAGGTCTTTTTAAAAAGTTGGGTTTACAGAATATAAGTCAGATTAATGGCGACTTTTCACTGACAGCTCAAAGAGAATCTTGAATCTTACGCAAGCGGCAACAAAGACGGCTCTGTTTCAATTGGTCACTCATTCTGCATGAACAAAGAGTACAAGACAACTTCTTTAATGTAAAAAAAGATTAAGTATTATGAACATCAGTGGGTAATTTGTGTAGATCTCAAGATGGTGAATTTTCTTCTCGGTCAACAAAGTGGCTACACCAAATATCCCTGCTTTATATTTCTGTGTAGACTGCAGAACCAAAAGTGAGCAATGGTTGAGAATAACTTGGCCTCTGAGGAAAGATGTAGTTGTAGGGGGAAACAATATGATCAATTCACCTTAGTTGCTCGAGAGAAAATTATTCTCTCTCCACTGCATATCGAACTAGTATTGATGAAGCAATTTGTACAGTCGTTGGGGATGGGATAGTTAGCGCTTTCAGTGTATATTACGCACATTTCCAGGAATCACCAACGAGAAACAGGAGGCAGAGATTTTCGATGGTTCTCAAAGAAGAAAGCTTGTAAATGATTCAAATTTCTTTGAATCAATGAGTGAAAATGAATCCGGTTCCTGGTCTTTTGTTCTAGTTGGGAAAAACTTTCTAGGAAAGCATAAAGCAGAAAACTTTTCACAATTAGCTCAAACAATGCTGTCCAATTTACATATGCTTGGCTGCAATGAGTATTGAGGTACATTACCTCCATAACCACTTGGATTGCTTTCCTTCACTTGATGATCTAAGTCAAGAATAAGATGAAAGATTTCACCTAGATATTCACCAATGCAAGACACCACGAAAAATTGGATACACATATTATGGCAGACAACTGTTGGAACACGCAGCGAGACTGCTATGGCATTTCTCACTACAAAAAATGTATTTAAAAACAATTTTTGGTTGTTGAATGAATGGTTGATTTGGTGAATTTCTAAAACATTTTTTAAAAGAAATTATGTGATTTCCTGTTATCTAATTAATATATTTTATTCATTAAAAACAAATTCATTTTATTTATCAACAAATTAACACCAGTAAAGTGAAAAGTTTATGTCACATGCCATTGATGCTTCCAAGTTTTGGAATACGCACTGTGAAAGTGGAGTATTTGATGATAATTCTGTATTTACAAAATAGAGCTGATAGGGCAAAACTAATGCAACTTTTGCAATCAGTGACATGGAAATATCAAGGAAAATTTTAAAATCTTAGGCACCAAAATATGTGTTGACAAGCGTATTATGACAAAGGAAGTATTTTCATGTTTTCTATTGTTAATTTTAGTACAAGTTGTAGCTTAATTTTGTACTTTCTCGTTCTCATGAATGAAAGAAGAGAAAGTATTGTAATCGGGAGCCTGAAAACGCGGAGAATTTTCAACAGAAAAACTTATTGTCGGGTCCTGGTCACGAAAAAGTGGTTAAATCCTGTTCCTATTATTTGTAAACTATAGCTGTACCACTCGCAAAAAAAAAAAACCATTATGGCTGACGCACCTTTGGTGAAGCCTCGGAGACTTCCCCCACTCTGCAGCAGCTGAGATTTCCCCTCTCGGGGATAAGGAAGCGCGGAGGCGATCAAGGAGAGACTACTGCGAGACGCAGCGATCTGCAGACGCTGCGAGACGCAGCAGGCCGTGACTCATCACTACCCTCATCAGAGAAGAGAACTTCGCACTCCGAAAAATTTCCAAAGAAACGACTATTTCACAATGTGTTGGTTAGTCACATTGTCGTATTACTGACACCCTTTTTCAAGAGCACGACTTATTTACTGTTGATGGTTTGCGACAACCCCTACAGTAAAATCACGTAAGCTGCCTTTTGCCTGATCCTTCACCCTCATCGGTTGTTATCGCCAAGCTTGCAGTGTTGAATTACTGCGCGACCCATGAGAGAGAGAGAGAGGAGAGGAAGAGAGAGAGAGAGGAGAAACTCAAGGTGGGTGAAATTGTGACAAAGAGCACAAGCAGCCGGAGAAATGTGGCTTGGGAGGGGGGGAGCCGTGTTCGGGCATGGGCAGTGGAAGTTTTTTTTTACTCTGGTCGAGCTATAGTGGAGTTACAATAATTGTACTATGCCTATGTTCTTCCCGCAAGTGTAAGCAATACGTTGACTAATTTTTATCGCAATCGGGAGAACAGTACGGTAAGGCAAGCGAACCAACAAACATCAACAAGGATTGATTTTTATATATTAGACTACTTCCTCTAACACGTGGTGTAGCCATCGTTCGTCCGGTCTGTCGGCCTGTCGCCCAGAGTTCGGCAAGTACCCGAAATGTCTTTGACGGCGTCAAAACGTGACCTGCTTGTGATGGGGAGAAATGTGACTTCGTTATGTAAAATTTCCTACCACTAATGTCACGCATCAACTGATGTCACTGCAGGTGCCTCTGACCCGGAGGTTCTAGGTTAGAGTCGCGACTGCGGCAGAATTTTCGACACTAGCTTTCATTTTTGACACTATTTGATTTGCCTATCGAAGGCAAATGTTCATTAAATAAAATTTGACTACCTCATATTTATTAGCAAAAAATATTACTTTGGATTATTTTACGTGGTCCAAAAGTCAGTAACATTTATTCTGAGACATGCTGTGCAAGTGAAACTGCGTGAATAACTACATATCTTCAAGTTAATGAATTACAAACTTTTTTCAGCCGTTTCTGCGCCCGGAAGAACAACACGAGAATTGGTAGCTACGCGGATGCTGATGGCACTAACATGAACTGCAGTAAGTAGAAGACAGTACATATGATTATTAGATTGAAATTTATCAATTCATCGCAAGTTTTTCTAACATAATTCAACATAGGTTTGTATTCGTTTATTTTTAATTCATCTTACGCAACACAGGCATAATTTGAATACTTTTTAACAGGATAAAGTTTTGAAACACATCGTGTAGGGCGTTATCGTGCTATTTGTCACATGTTCCGTCGTTGATCCGATACTGACGATCCGGCACGGCAACATGGTGCGATATAGGAGAGCACACAAGTTGTGCTAATCATCGTATCATTTGTGTACCAGTCCCTTTCGAATTTAGTAAAAGTTTCCATTTTAAACACTGGGCAGATTGTTGCATGAATCAGTGCTGTGTCTCTAATTCGCTGAATTACCCTTATTTATAAATGAACCATTGCTGAAGCAAATTCTGATGCTTCGGTACTTGTTTGCAGATTGTGCCCGAGATTACGAACTTGAGAAGCACCAGAAGACGTGCCGCGGCAACGGCAATTACGATCCCAAGCAAAGAGACGGCGAAGATCACTATTGTGTGGATCAGGATGGGTATTTCACTGTAAAAGCAAACAGCGACGACACGTGCACCAGCTAAACATAATCTGTAAAAACTTTGTTGCCAGAACAGTGTTTGTGTCTTTCACACATTTTTATGGATTGTATCTGTATTACCCTCATACAAGTTGTGGTATTAGTGTGATTATAATCATTTGATAAACGAGTGGCTTATTCTGAGGACGGTGTGTTAGGTAGCGGTTGACGAAAAACGTAACTTGAAAGTTTTTGTTTTCATTTTTCTGTTTCAAGATATAATTTCGAACAATTATAAAATTTGTGACTGTTCGTAATTATCTTCTTTTTTTGGAAAAAAGGGCATTGTAAACATTTTATGATAAGCATTTTATGATAAATTTATATCTTCCACAGATTTGTACATTAAATCACAAAAGCGTATTGCAACCCCCTACCCTATATTTTATTTAAAAAACAACAAAAAACAAACACCCCCACTGACCTGTAGGGTGAGGTGTATTCACCAACCACACTCCCCTGATGCCAGTGAGCTCCGTAAAGTTACAATCGCAAAGTTATCAAAAAAATTTGAAATTAATCTCCAAATTTGTCGCTTTTTGTTGCTAATTTGTTACGCAAAACAAAAATTTGTCGCTCTTCATTTGACACTGCTATAACAAATGCTGCTAACTTGATATCAAGTTAGCATCGCAAAAACAAGAAAACCAAGAAACTACACAGATAAATTAAAAATTAATTACATGGGAATTTGTCGCTTTTTGTCGCTCAAAACTTACCATAAAACAAATTTTGTTACTCTTCAAACAAAGCCAGAAATGTAATTTCCCAAAAACGCTGTTTTTCAACGCAATGTCAGGAAAACCAAGAAATAACAATAATAAGTAAAAAATATTTACATAGGAATTTGTCGCTAATTTGTCGCTCGAAACCTACCGTAAAAGAAATTCTTTTACTCTTTAAACAATATGCTAGAAATGGAAGTTTTCCAAAACGCGATGCTAAGTTGATATCAACTTACAATCGCAATTTCAAGAAAACCAAGAAATAACAATAAAAAGTAAAAAATAGTTACATGAGAATTTGTCGCTTTTTTGTCGCTCGAAACTTACCGTAAAATAAATTTTGTTACTCTTTAAACAATATGCCAGAAATAGAATTTTTCGCAAAACGGGATCTGATGTGTCGTCAAGTTAGAATCGCAATGTCAAGAAAACTGAGAAATAATCTAAATACACAAAAACTTTTTACATCGGAATTTGTCGCTAATTTGTCGCTCGAAACCTACCGTAAAAGAAGTTTTGTTACTCTTTAACAATATGCTAGAAATTGAATTTTTCGCTAACGCGGGTCCAGTATGTGGTCAAGTTAGATTCACAATCTCCAGAAAAACCGAGAAATAACAATAATATGCAAAAATAATTACATGTGAATTTGTCGCTTTTTTGTCGCTCGAAACCTACTGTAAAAGAAATTCTTTTACTCTTTAAACAACAAGGAGTGGGATTTTCCCGGCGGAGGGAGGCAAGCTGTATACCTGGTGGTGAATTCTAAGACCCTCCCTCTAGCCGAAACGGAAGGAGCGGATCAGGCACTAAGTGCCTTTACGGCATTCATTCATACACTAATATTTCTAAGACGCTCCAATGGACCTGTAAAGGATTGCTTCAGAAAAAGAAGACAGGAATATTCAATTCCTCAGCACATTACATAATTGAGAAAGTACAACAAGAAATTCGAAGTATAATTTTAAAAAATCGCTTTACAGAAATGAAGTCAAAAGCTAATTGAAGACTATGTTGCACATGAAAACAAAATATCTGCGTTACACATATCGGATTTGGTGTTACTTTCTTGTGCAGACACTCGGAGAGGAACCAGATTTGAGTTCGTACTTAGAGAATTTCAGTGATAGCTTGTACCAAAGGTTCACCAAATGAGCTTGACTAGCTTTAGAATATTGGTTTAGTGGTGAAATGTCGTTGGCATTTAAAATTGAATGATCACCGGTGTTGTCATTGCCAACAATGTTGTTTATTACAAAAGCAGCCAAAATTTATCAATATACGGACAAGTTCTACATCTACTGCCTCAAAACGTGCCATCCAATCAGCAAAAACCGTGTGGTTAAAATCGGAAATGAAGCGCTGGTGCGCTTCTCGTGACGAAACTGCACTGCAAAAATACTGGCTACAACAGGAACTCACGTTTCGCCTACATCCTCTACAGTGGGCGGCCGTTGAAGATACAGTGCGAGGACGAGTTTTCACCATCATCTCCAAGAAAAAAGATGTACAGAAAGGTAAGTTGAGCCGCCTCATCTGCCACTCAAGCACAAATTTACCACCTACCTACCAAGCCCCGAATGCAACCCAAATTCAAATCATGCCTCACCAGTTTCACCCTCGTGTCTGCAATCTTTCCTCCACTCCTCTATCTAATCAGGACATTTCTCTTCTTAATAAGGGCCTCAAATACTGCCCTCCCACATCTCTTAATAGCTTCCATAAAAAGCAGTTATGTGTCAAAGCAGACTCTAATAGCAACATTTCTGTCGAGACTAAACATAACATAGCTCACACTATTACAAATCACACAGAATCTATCACAGGAGACAGAATCCAAGATTTTCACCACGCAAAACAACTTGCCACAAAACTAACAGAAGAAGACCTAATCATATCTAAAGCAGACAAAGGCAACACAATAGTGATTCTTGACAAAAAAGATTACGACGACAAAATCTATGACTTTCTGAACGACAACCAGATCGAACAACTTCCCAATGACCCCACCAAGAAATATCTTAGCCATCTTAGGCAAGAACTTAATCATTCACAAGCTCTGTTCTCATATCCCAGACAATACATACCATCTAACCCTTCTCCTCCAAGACTCTATGGTCTTCCTAAATTGCATAAACAAAATACACCCATCAGACCCGTAGTCTCTTACACAAATACTGTAACTCACAAACTCGCCCAGAAATTAAACAGCCTCTTTCACAAACATATTCAGTTCAAACCTTCTCACACCGTAAAAAACAGTCTAGATCTTGTGCAAAAAATTCAACAGATTCCCATTCCACCCTATGCAAAACTGGTTTCATTTGATGTAAAGAATCTTTTTCCTAGTACCCCGACTTCAGATTGCAAATTACTTCTGCGCAATTTACTAGACAAGTCGGCATGCCCCATACCGGTTCGTGATGAATTTCAAAATCTCTTCAACCTATGCATGGATCAAAATTACTTCACTTTTGACAACAAATTTTACAAACAAACTTCAGGACTTCCTATGGGCTCACCTCTCTCTCCTCTTCTTGCAGATATTTTTATGGATTCTTTGGAACAGACCATCTTCCTTTCAAATCATCCACTTCTCAGAAATATTACATATTGGCACCGTTACGTAGATGACATCCTTGTTCTCTGGACCGGTACAACTAGGCAAATTGATCTGTTTACTGACTACCTCAACAACCTACATCCCAATATACAGTTCACCACAGAACTACAGAACGAAGACAAATCTATCAATTTCTTAGACCTGAATATCAGCATATCGGGAAACAAACATACTTTCAATATTTTCAGAAAATCAACACACACAGACACTGTCATCCACAACTCTTCACAACATCCTATTCAACACAAACACGCCGCCTTCCACTACATGATACACAGATTACTAAGCCTGCCTCTGACACAATCTCATTTTCTGGAAGAACTTAACACTATACAACATATTGCTAGATCAAACGGCTACGACACAGAACTCATCAACAACATACTACGCCGCAAAACACACAAACAGAAACTGAAAATGTACACTTCACTCTCTACAGTAGCACAAACACCAGATAAGTACACTTGCTTACCTTATTTTGGCAACCTTTCAGAAAAAGTCGCACACAATATACGCAAAGCCGGTATCAAAGTTTCTTTCAAATCACAAAACTCACTCAGAAAAATGCTATCCTCTAAAACACACACAGATCTTTTAGAAAAAAGCGGCGTCTACTCATTACATTGCCACGACTGCAAAGCCAAATACATTGGTCAAACAGGCAGAACTTTCAACACAAGAATAAAAGAACACATACACGCTTGGAAAACACAACTCCTGTAAATCTCACTTTGCCAATCACCTCCTTCAGACAGGCCACACGTTCGATCCACATACAGATATTCATATACTGGAAATAGAAAATCATTATCACACTAGATTAACTTTAGAAAACCTCCACATCCATTTAAATGACAACCTTCTGAATGAAAATATAAACCATAATCTCTCCCCTCTACTGAAATTATTATTAGACACCACCCTCACACCGCACTCCTCCGGGGCGGCGCAATAGACAGGACACCGCACCCAGGCCATTAACCCTCCTCTCCTCCACCACCCCGCAGCCCGGTTCTTAAGCCGCTTGGCCCTCCCAAACCCGCGTAGTCGTTTCGTGGCTTCCAGACAGCAGGTAAGGAACGGCTCAACTTACATTTCATGTTTCTGTTACAAAAATGTTTTTCTCAAGTTCTATTCAATTTCATCCACTTTCTTGCGTAGATTTAAATTTCTGTTATATAAAAAATTTCTTTTCCTTTGTTTTCATTTCACATAATGTTAGTTCTGTTTTTTAAATTACTAGTAATCCGCCATTCCTAATATTAATCTCTTGTTTATTGTTATCTCTTACTTTTAATTGTTTAATTAATTGTTTGCTATTTTCTTGTACTAGACAACTGAGGATGATGGCTAAGCCATCGAAAGCTGCTTTTGTAATAAACAACATTGTTGGCAAAGACAACACCGGTGATCATTCAATTTTAAATGCCAACGACATTTCACCACTAAACCAATAAGGCCAGTAATGTTGTGTATCTTACCCATGATTGAATTTTACTGTAAAATTAGCAGTATAATAATACATGGAGAGAAGCAATGAGCATAGAGGGCAACGATAGAAACTAGTGGTGTTACAGAATGACACAGACTTTCCCATATTAATTTTCTATTTCCTTTGGTCTTGGATAGCTATTCAGATTTACCACGTATTCTTTCCTGCTGCCATTTATCGCTGCCCTAAGTACATTTTTTACCTTTCCTTAGTTTTCCCTTCCCTAATAGTAGAACAAAAATATTCCTTTAATACTATTAAAGAAAAGTAAAACGTCCTGAATGGCAATTTTCTTTGAAAAAAATCTGAGCCGTTTTTAAGAAAATGGCGTTTCAACACTACTAAAAATGCGAAATTTGAAGCTCTTTTTCACAGTTTTTTGTTTTCGAAAACCTGCATTAGAAGTCATTTAAAGTACATCAACTTATAAATTTAATAGTGTTCACAAATTGTCCGAAATGTGCAAATTAACTGTGTGAGAAATCTTTCAAAAATATTACATTTTTGAAATTTTTACATTGAATATTACATTTTAAAGTTAACTGCACAAAGCATATTCTGTATATTTTAGTATTCAATAACTTACATTTTCATGTAATTTGTTTAACTAACAAATTTAGTTATAATTTATTTACATTTAAATGCACGCCTATTGGCTGCCGCCAGCTTTTGGCGCCAAAGCCCCTCATGCGCCAGCCTGCGCGGAGCCCAAGTGCAGTCGGGAACTAGTCGCCACGATGTGCTGACGAGTGCGACTCTAACTCAGTATCTTCACGTTGCAACATGTTATACATGCGCGTATGCAAAATTCTTTCAGTTTTCCTTTATAGTTCAATGTCATACGACATGTGTGTCATCATGTCAGTGCCATCAACTATGTATGTCGACATTTCAGTGTCATCAACCATGTTGTATGGAACTTTAACATTTTCAAGTGAACTGTTGTGCGTGTAAAACATAGAATTTCGTTTTCAAGCCATTGCTCAATATGTGTTTCACATTACTGTCCCACTACAGTGACTTTATGCATTCAAGTTGTGTCTGAATATCTCTGCACAATACAGAATTCAATCTTTTATGTGTTACGCAACAGTGTCATACTTTTGCTTATGACAGTAACTTTTCGTATACTTACATTTGACTGAATAACCGTACGTACAGTACAAAACTTCGATCTTTACATGTTGCGCAATATGGTGCAATCGTTGTGTTCGTGACATTTGTGCTTTACTTATTCAATTGAGCCTCTAATTTGCTACATGCCAGTTATTGCTCTAGTATAGCAAGCGATATCTGTGCTATGGTCCTCCAACGTAAGAAGCAACCCGAGGATGTGAGGTGCCGTGTAAATTGGTCCTGCCTTAAATTATTTATAGTCCACTAATCACAACACGCGCTGCAACTTACACGTATGTATATGGGAAAGTAATAAATGTATTCCTAATATATTTCGTATTCGTAGAAAGTAGGAAGTCATAAATAGCCGCCAAATTTAAAGAAAATTAATAAATGAATTGGTCAAATAATTTAAGCGGAAGCAATGAGTTTCGTTACAAATGCCTGCCCAGCTTGGGGCAGAATAATATAAATAATTTAATTAATAATTGCAATATATAGATTCGTTATTCACGATATGTTGATATTTAAAGCACTGCGTTGCCTAGTCAAAAGTTTAAATGTCCATATAAATTCTTTTAGCGCTAGGATTTAAAATACTGTAAATGAATTTTCTTGTTTGATAAAATGGGATCAAGATTGATTCTCATGGAGATAAGCAATTCTCCTGACATGAATTACAGCACAACCCAGATATTCGTTTGGTTTGTAGGTAAAGAAGAATGTCAATTATTTATTGGGGATTCGAGTGTTCTTCAACTGCTGAGGACTTTGAGGTACATGAGTGGTGAACTAATAAGATGATAGCGATAATGATAATGAGGTAAATAATAATTGAGTTGCTGAAATATGAGGCGGAGAAACCAGAGAACCCTAAAAAACCCTCCTGAGAACTCCCTTCGACCTCCACAAATTACTCAAGGATTGAGCAGGGAGCCCAGCCTTGAACGAGTAATAATTCTAATTCTGTATTTAACCATTTATTGTAGCAATAGGTACCGCCATGACTGTATCCTTAGATTGCGCATTAACCAACGGCGGCCGCCCGCCTGCGTTACCACGAATTCAACCCACGCGTTTCTTCCACGCAACGCAGCTGCGACACCCACGTTCTCGGAACTCACACGATTGATCTTAAAATCTCTAGACATCTCATCGAAAATCTTAATTCAATTAATCATACGCTCACCAGCATCTTCAATTATAAATTAGCCCAGCTTACAATATTTGTAAACTGTAATCCATGTAAGCTCGTTTCTTAACACAAAACATGCATGATTGCATGTTTTGTGTTAAGTTTGCAGAACAGTCTGTGAGTATCGCTCATTCTCAATTAATATGTAGTCTTATTAACTATGCAGTCAAGATATCAGTGTCTAGACGTACGAGCGGGTATGCTGTGCAGTCTCACGCAATCGCACATTTTTCAAACATGTTTTGAACTAGTGAATCATGTTGTACTCACAGTAATAATATTTCAAGTGCAATTATTCATGTTAAATTCCGTGAGTTACGCATTACTGTCTTCTCATTTCTTGGAAAGAAATTAGTGAGCACGTTATCATGTCACCACTAAGTAAATGTTTGCAATTCAATACAAACTATATTAACTTCAGTGTAATAAGCAAGTACCGGTAGCAACTCAGACTGTGAACTGTGTTAATTTGAGAACTAGCAATAACGTTAGCAATGACACTAAGTTTTACATTTCTTGGTAGTAATCATGATGCAACTTGCGCAATCGTGAGCTATCTTCACTTGCTAGCACTTAGTCGCGACAATATGCTTGACGTCAGTGATACGTATTATTAAGAAACTGATTAAAGTGTCCAGTGAACTGATTTTACGCCGATATCAACACGTGGTTCTCATGTTTCATCTGGATATGAACCTCACGACATTGAGTTTTACTGCACACCTTCTAGAATTCTACGTGAGCACTACAGTTTCAGTAGGAGTCATCGCCGCGCCTGCGACTCGTACAAATTAAAGCTGGTATCAATTGTCATAGTTTTATTTCTCTGTTACAGCATAGAACAGATGCCAGACTTTGTTTCAGCCTAACTGTATTTTTCTATGTTTACGTGTTAACATTGTTTTACTTAATTTCTACTGAAACGCACCGCGCCTCTAAATAGAAACGCGATACATTTCAACTTAAACAACCAGAGAACATACAAACGGCGCGAGCATAACTAGGCAGCATGGCAACACGGAGGGGAAGGGGGGGCGCTACGTGGAGCGCGAGACACGAGGGGAGGACAGCGAGAAGTCGGTTGAGAAGGGGAGACGAGCGGAAGCCACGCTAGCGGACGGAGGTGGTGCGCGAGCGGTGCGAGTTATTTGGGGAAAAGTACCCCTAAGTGCTGAATAACTTAATAGACTTGCATAGTATTACATTTCGGACAGTTAAAGAAGTGTGATGCAGACCGAACAGCATTGGGAAGTCAACGGATAGAGTGTATGGTAAACCGAAGAGTGTGAAACCCGCCTGTAGCGTGAGCACATGCATCGCGAACGTAGGTTTTGGGGAAAGATAGAATGTGTAATGCACAAGACAGTGACTGAACCAGTGATCATTTGTGAGACCGATCAAGCAGTGTCTGACGGGTTTTCAGTGTATAGGAACTTTCCATAATGAAACTGTATGATGACGCGTGAGGAGAACAAGAACACGTGGGTATAGGTTACCGATATTTCACCGGTGATTCAGAGAATAATATAGTATAACGTGTTTAGCATAATCAGTTACAACCCAAATCTGGAGTTCAGACTGTCAGGACAAGCATAAGTTAATTAGATGCACTAGTGTAGAAGATACGCGTGGAGCAGCGTGAGGGGCGAACACTTGCCTACTCATCTCCGGCCGGGGGCCGAACGGCTCCGGGACCACGCGACGGGAGCCGAAGCCGCCGCCACCATCGGCGCCGGGCCCCAACGAAGCGACGTGACTCAGGTGGTAACAGGTATGATGCTAGCATTGAAGGTATTAAGTTTTGGTACCAAAACATAGTAATCATTGCATAGGGGATCAGTGTTCGAAAGTGTAATAGTGATATTAGATGAATAAACATCAAACTGTCGTTGTATAATAAACTGTATGTATTTATTGTACCCCGAACATCCCAGGGTCCACATTCGCGAAAAAAGATCCCGAGCCCTGCCTGAAACAAACAAATTTATTGTACCGTGCCACTTCACGGGTAAGTCACGATTGACCCCGAGCAGTCGGTACGTCACAATTGGCGCCTGAACAGGTTGTACTCGCGTATTTAAGAAATGTGGCCCTGGCAAATGTAACCAAACATTGGAATGTCACAGTGTGAGTAAAATCAAGTTTGAAAGATAATACCGTATAAAAAAAAAATGTTTGTAGTGTATTGAGTTATTAGATGGTAGTTATTAGTAATTGTAAAAACGTGCAAGCAGTTATAAAAATTAATGTTGGAAGGGAAAATTTATAATTGGGGGAATATAAAATATTGTGTTGATGTAGTATAATGGTATAACAAAGTAGAGTTGAAAACAATTTGTAGACAGGGGCAAGAATTTATTGTTTGGTGGGGAATAACTGTAATAACATGTGCATGGGCAGAAATATGTGTAGCAAGTGTAAAGATATAATAATTACTTAGTGATCACAAAAGTTACACTAATACAGTGTGTATGTGTAAGTGATCATTTGGGAAATACAATTAATAAGTCTTGTATTAACAACGACATATGGAAAATGTTAGAATACATAGCAGTTTTGATAAACAGAAAGATTGGAATAATATAGTGGGTACGGGTAGTGGTTTATTGTTCATTGAGTAAAATTAAATGTTTGTTGAGGAAGTATAGAGCAAATGTAGAGAATTTACATACAATAGTAATTGTGAAGGTAAATATTATTTTGTTAATTGTGTAATTAGTCAATTTAGAAAACAGTGTGTAGCATAACCATTATATATGTGTAAAAGAAATACAGTGTGTATTATTTTAATATCTGTGGGAATAAATACGTGTGCAAATGACAATATAGATTAAAGTAAAGGGAAAATAATTTTATGTTAAAGAAAATAAGTTGTATCGTTGAAATTTTGTGGGTAAGATTATGAAGTAACAAATTGTATGTTTATGTATTACTGAGGGAAGTGCTAGGAGTGTGTGAAATTTGATTGTGAATTATTATAGCAGTTTTGCAGAGTGTTGAGGGTATTGATGTTATTATTTTCAGGAACTTAATAGAAGGGTTATTTGCAATATTTGATACATGTGATGTGTTTATGAAGAGTATTTGGGTATTGAATTTATGTGCATAATTGATGTTAGAACTTAATTATAAAGAGTGTGTATTTGATATTATAGGCAGTAATCGTGTAATAAGGAATTGGGTAGATCACATAGTAGATTATGCAAATGTGGTCTTCATGCAAAAGTTAAAACGAACAGTGAATATAGTGAATGTTCAGAATCATTGCTAAGGCATTGTTGTAGTACAATTACTTGGGGGATCAGATTAGTAGAATTGCGAATAATTACAGCATTAGTGAGAGTGTAGATAAGCTAGTGGTAGCAGCATTGCTGGTACGGAAACTTTTTACAGTAGATGGACAAAATGAGTGAACGCTACGAAGTAATTGGGGGCGGAAGTTTAGTTGGCGGTAGCAAGATGGAGGCTCAGAAAGCGACGTTAGAGCGGGAGGAAAAGATAGAGAGTGGAGGAGACGCGGATGAAGGAATAGGTGGAAGTACATTCCTGGAAAATGGGGATACCGGATTCGGAAGTAAATTGGACGACTCGTCGGGCGACTGTTTTACCGAAGAAGTACAAGTCACATCAACACCGATGAACCAGGCAGCAGGGAACCCAAATCGGGAGGATCGAACAAATATTTCCACAGACATATTACAAACGATATTGAAGGCAATGGACGATCAAAAAAGGGATATGATGAAAACACTAGATAGTAAGATTGGGGAATTGAGTGGGCAAATAATGACAGAACAGAAAGCCGCAGCAAAGGCGATTGAAGAAAAAATTGAGAAATCGGCGGAACAGGGCAAAAAGACCGAACAAAAGATTGAAGAACTGAATGGAAAAATTGAAGAACAGGATAGGAGAGCTGAAGAACGGTATAACAAGTTACGAGACGAGATTAGAGGACAAGTAGAATCCCTCGATCAACGAGTCGAAATAACAAAGAATGAAGTGTCTAAACTTGCGAAACGAGTGGAAGCCCAAGATCAGTGGATTTTAGAGAAATTTTCGGAACAGAAGGGGGAACTGAAGTCTCAGATAAGCCAAATAAGCGGAGAATTGGAAACTCAGTTACATCACCAAGTAAATAGTCAGATTGCCGTACAGGACAAGAAAATCCAGGGGGTACAAGGTCAATTTCGAGAGGAGATCCGAACAGTGGAGAGCAAAATGGCGGATATCCAGACTCAAGTCAAGAACGAGGTGCATAGGAGGGAAGAAGACACAATAACGATTCAGCAATCGATCAAGGAAGAAATAAAGGGAAACATCCGAATATGCGAAGAAAAAGTATCATCCTTGCAGTCCGATGTGGAACTAATTAAAGAATGTCGGATAATGCCAATCATCACGGGTGGAATACCAACGTTCACGCCCCCAAAGTCACTAAAGTTTTCGGGAGATGGTCGAGTAAACCCCTGTGCATTCATGCGAGCAGCAGAACGACATCTAGCCGTGATCAACACATCGGAAAGATGCAAGGTCCAATTCCTATACCTGATGCTGGATGGAAATGCACGAACGTGGGCTGACACATTCGATGCATTTCCGGAGACATTGAAGGAATTTCAAGACCGGTTTTACGAGCGGTACTGGAACGACGAGATTCAAATGAATGTAAAGTTAAATCTGATGAATGGGTATTATAACCAGTCGATGGGAACCATGCGGGAATACGCAACGCAACGCGTTGGAGATTGTAAAACACTACGCCCTCCAATGAATGATCAAGAAATCATATGTCTATTGACGCGCCAGTTTCCTGTGTCGATCCAAAACAATTTACGAAGTGCGAACCACACCAATCTAGAAAGTTTCATGAACGCACTAGGAGGGTATGACCTAACTTTTGCTAATGCCCCGAAGAACAAGAGGGAAGGAAATGTGAACACCCTGAGCATGGAGCCAGCCAGTAGACAAGGGAACGGTGGTGGAGCAGACAACCAATGGATACGACATGAGACAGGAAGTCGGGGGCAATCGGAACAGAATAATCAAAGACCGCAATGGAGAGGACAAGACCCAAACCGTCGAGAAGAAGAGAGAGGAACGAACCAAGGGACGCCCAATCAATCAGCACGGCCTGGCCCAAGTGGAGGACAGGGAACATCTTTAAACAGATAGAGTCCGTGATGACAGGCGACCCCATTACGGACACAAGGAAGGAAGAACTGAATGTGGTCCCTATCAACACGATTCGGTCGGTATCTTATGAATCACAACCGTGGCAGAGGAAGAAAAGTTCGGAAGTTCGCATGAGAAAATGTCCCACGATCAAAATAGAATGTGAGGGGGTGGTAACAGAAGCACTGGTCGACACTGGTTGTACTACAACAGTGGTATCAGAAGAATTTTACAATGAATTAATTGCGAAAGGAAAGCAAGTAATGTGCTTGCCCATGAATAGGGCATTCGTGATAGGAGCAACTCAAAAGAAGTCAAGCCCTATTACGAAACAAATCATGTTTAAAGCTGAAATCGGCGACCAGGCGTACGAGATAGTAGCTCTAGTTGTGAAGAAGTTATTATATCCAACGATCATAGGGACAGACTTTTTATCTGAACAACGGGCGATTATTGACCTCGACCGCAAAGTGATAGAACTAGGATACCAAAGAATCGAGATGGATATGGGGAAGGAAGAGGAATTTGAAGCATGTACGGGCGTATTATCGGAAGAGGGAATAGAAGAAAAACTACGACAACAAGTCAACCAGGCAGAAGCACTGGAAGATCAGCAGAGATCCAGACTGTTAGAAATATTAATAGAAAACAAGAAAGTATTTCAGAAGAATCGAGAGCCAATCAAGGGGTTTGAATTCCGTATTCAACTTACGGACTACACTCCATTCAAGCAACGGAATTACCCAATACCAGTCGCACTGAGACAACAAGTAGCGGAGTTATTAGCATCTATGGTGAACGATGGTATCATTAAGAAAGAAAAAACATCGTACACGAATCCTATGGTAATCGTGAAAAAGAAGGACGGAGGATTACGGTTATGTTTAGACGCTCGGAGACTAAATGCAGTGACACTACCATTTAGGGATGCACCACCATCAGTAGAAGAAGCACTACAGAGATTTGGGGGAAGCATCATTTTCTCGAGCACCGACTTCAGCAAGGCCTACTGGCAGATGAAGGTGGCCGAAGAAGACCAGAAATATACTGGATTTTCATTTGAAGGGATATGCTACGTATTTTGTAGAGTACCGTTTGGGTTACGAAACAGCGGAGCAGCACTGATTCGATGTGTAGACCAGATTATACAAGGAAGGATGCCGAACCGAGTAACGACATATGTGGACGATATTGTCGTGCAGGCAGGATCCATCGATCAACATTTTCAAGATTTGCAAGAACTGTTCCAGATTTTACAAGAAAATAATTTGGTGCTCAACTTGAAGAAGTCAACGTGGTTCACTAAAAAGATTGAGTTTCTCGGGTATGTTATATCAACTGAGGGGATCAGCATGAAACCAGAGACCGCGGAAGAAATCCGGAACTTGCCACCACCTCGAACAGTTAAGCAGGTGCGTCGACTCATAGGCACCTGCAACTACTATTCAAGATTTTGCCCACAATTTTCAGACGTTATGTACCCATTTTACCAATTACTGAAAAAGGGTCAGAAATGGAAATGGAACGACGAATACCAAGAAGCATTTGACAGACTCAAGGACATGTTCTATAATAGTTGTTTTATAGCCCATCCTGATTTTTCTAAAACATGTATCGTACAAACCGACAGTAGCGACTTTGGAATTGGGGCCATGCTATATCAAGTGTTCGATGGCCAAGAAAAAATAGTGTCCATCATCAGCCGAACTCTAAAGGGACCCGAATTACGGTTCTCAGCAACAGAAAAGGAAGCAAACGCTGTAGTGTGGGCAATATCAAAATTTAAGCCATACTTGAAAGGTCGACACTTCAAAGTGCGTACAGACCACCAGGCATTAACGTTCTTGAGTAGATGTCACTTGCAGAATGATAGGCTACACAGATGGGTGATAGCCCTGCAAGAATATTCCTTTGACATTGAATATTGTAGGGGAATCAACAACCACTTGCCGGACTTACTAAGCCGTAAAGAGCCGGGTAGGGAGGCGAGACATGCGAACGCAAGAGGGTTTCAAGTAATGGCGATTGATTTAGGTATATCCAGGTCACCATTATTTGATTGGAACGATCTGGTCACTTTACAAGAAAGGGACGATGAAATTCACAGGGTAAAACGATTCAAACAAGGACAATTAGATGAAGACGACGAACACATAGAAGCACTGAGAAGAAGACAACACCGCTGGAAAGTAGTGCAGGGAGCGGTATTGATCAAAACCAAGGAAGAACCAGAGATATGGAGGATTTGGATTCCCCGAGACTGTACCGGTGAACTGATTACATTTGTACATACATCACTAGCACACTTTGGCGCTAAGAAAACATTTCAAACAATCCAATCCCTCTGTTACTGGAAGGGGATGAGAAGACAAATCAGAAGATCGATAAGTTCGTGTATCACATGCCTCAAGGCTAAATACCCTAATCGCAAATACGACGGGCCAATGCAGCATATCATCCCAAGAGAGAAGAATGAGCTGGCCGCACTGGATGCATACGGACCGTTACCTCGTACGACGAAGGGAAATAAATACATTTTTGTCATTTTGGACGTATTTTCAAAATTCGTCCAGGTATACCCAGTAAACAAAATCAATTCAAGAAGTTGCTTAAAATTGGTGAAAAGATTCATGCAATGTGCGGGATCATTCAAAAGAATATTGTCCGATCACGGAACGATGTTTACAAGCGAGAGGTGGAAAGAAGGTATCCAAAACATGGGGGCGACACCTATCTATTCAACGATAAGACACCCGCAATCAAACCCATCAGAAAGAATAATGAAAGAATTATCAAGATTGTTTAGGACGTATTGCAGTGAGAACCATGGGAAGTGGAATGAATTGATACCTGACATTAATCGCTGGTTGAACCAGATTCCGCATGATAGTATTGGGATGACACCATGGGAAGCACATTTTCAAAGGAAACCACCCCATATACTGTATGCGTTGGAGAGAGAGGAAATAACCCAGGAAGAACCACCGAGAACGTCGGAACACATACTACAAAATTTGGTGCAAGCGGGCGATGAAAGGAAGGCAAAAGTGAAGAAGAAAGTATATGAATTTAGTGAGGGGCAGACAGTACTATTACGCGTGCCTAAAGTTTCTAATCCAAAATTAAAATTATACGCGAAGTTTTTCCCGCTATATGAGGGACCATATATCATCGACCAAATAGTAAACACCAATGTTGCCAAACTAGTCAATGAAAGCCAAGAAGTAGTGGGACACTACAATTTCTACAATCTGAGACCATGTCCATCAAACAAGGAGAGTTAAGACGACATCGGCGGAGACCCATGTTGTGGAGGGAGAGTCATCGCACCCCAAGTGTCAAGTTAGTAAAACCAATGTAAGTCCTTGAATTTTGCGGAGAAAAATCCAAATAAAAGGGGGGAGGGGGGTAATGAAACGCACCGCGCCTCTAAATAGAAACGCGATACATTTCAACTTAAACAACCAGAGAACATACAAACGGCGCGAGCATAACTAGGCAGCATGGCAACACGGAGGGGAAGGGGGGCGCTACGTGGAGCGCGAGACACGAGGGGAGGACAGCGAGAAGTCGGTTGAGAAGGGGAGACGAGCGGAAGCCACGCTAGCGGACGGAGGTGGTGCGCGAGCGGTGCGAGTTATTTGGGGAAAAGTACCCCTAAGTGCTGAATAACTTAATAGACTTGCATAGTATTACATTTCGGACAGTTAAAGAAGTGTGATGCAGACCGAACAGCATTGGGAAGTCAACGGATAGAGTGTATGGTAAACCGAAGAGTGTGAAACCCGCCTGTAGCGTGAGCACATGCATCGCGAACGTAGGTTTTGGGGAAAGATAGAATGTGTAATGCACAAGACAGTGACTGAACCAGTGATCATTTGTGAGACCGATCAAGCAGTGTCTGACGGGTTTTCAGTGTATAGGAACTTTCCATAATGAAACTGTATGATGACGCGTGAGGAGAACAAGAACACGTGGGTATAGGTTACCGATATTTCACCGGTGATTCAGAGAATAATATAGTATAACGTGTTTAGCATAATCAGTTACAACCCAAATCTGGAGTTCAGACTGTCAGGACAAGCATAAGTTAATTAGATGCACTAGTGTAGAAGATACGCGTGGAGCAGCGTGAGGGGCGAACACTTGCCTACTCATCTCCGGCCGGGGGCCGAACGGCTCCGGGACCACGCGACGGGAGCCGAAGCCGCCGCCACCATCGGCGCCGGGCCCCAACGAAGCGACGTGACTCAGGTGGTAACAGGTATGATGCTAGCATTGAAGGTATTAAGTTTTGGTACCAAAACATAGTAATCATTGCATAGGGGATCAGTGTTCGAAAGTGTAATAGTGATATTAGATGAATAAACATCAAACTGTCGTTGTATAATAAACTGTATGTATTTATTGTACCCCGAACATCCCAGGGTCCACATTCGCGAAAAAAGATCCCGAGCCCTGCCTGAAACAAACAAATTTATTGTACCGTGCCACTTCACGGGTAAGTCACGATTGACCCCGAGCAGTCGGTACGTCACACTACCAATCGCCAATTGTTTTAGAAACAATTTCATCCCCATTAGCACCCGTCTTGAGTGATCAGCTGATTCAACTGTTAAATGTTTCACTCAATTTTAAGCATACATCATATCCTGATTAATCATCATTTAGCAGTCAATTATCATATTTGTAATTTATGTAATCATTCAGTTTATATTTAATTATATTTGAGTCAACGTGAAGTTCACATCTCATACATTTTCTTCCATGGTAGCTCTTATTGCTAGCCCATTACAGAAAGTTATTTCATGTGAGTACAAGGTCTGCAAATGTGTAGTGGTTCTTTTAATTATATTAAGAACGAGTCTATCAAGGTAAGTGATGAGGTAAGCAACTTAGGCATTCTCCAGTCCACTGCTATGCAACCCCCTACTCCACCACCATAATTACCAATATAAAATGAACATTTTATATAATTTAGAAATGCGAAAATTTTTCAAAAACCTTAATTTAATATGTCTTAATAAACTGTCTGAAGTAAAATCCAGCTCCATTATAAAATAATTTATTGACCAGCTTTTACCGTTCTTTCGTATTACCTTCCTCAACTTCCCTCAGTCAGTCTCAGTAATCCGCACGACATACCACACGGCGCCAACATAGACCTACTACAAGTTTAATCCCTGTTACATGGGTGTCTAATCTATTTATATAAATTTTACAGTGTTCATTTGTATTTTTTATTTATATGCTAATTAAATTTGTTCTTTTATTTTCATCATTGTCGAGCCACTGAAGATGGGATGTAGTGGTCCTGAAACACGTGTATAGCTGTATATTCTTTTTATTAGGACTTATATTGTAGTATACTACTTGGTGGTTGATATCTTCGCATTCCTTAATTTATAACCAACCTAATTTTTTTTTAAAAAGCACTCTTGTCAGCACGGTGCCAAAGCGGAAAAAACGTTCCTGGCGTAGTGAACTACGTTAGAATGGATACGATGGAGTGAAACGTACACTTTATTCGCTTGCAGAGCGCTTGTATTACAATGCGAGCACGCCCCCTGTTGCGCCTCGAAGGGACTCCGTGCCGTGGGGCCGGCGAGGGGCGCTCAGCGGAAGGGCGGGCGGCGCGGCGCCGCGAAGCCGCTGCCCGTGGAGCGCGCGGCGCGCACGAGGGCGGGCGGCGCGGGCGCCGGCGCCGGCGGGGGCGGGGGCACGAAGGCGGGGGGCGGGGCCCCCGACGGCCAGAGGGCGTCGTCGCTCAGAACGTACTCCTCGGCCTCCCCATCCTCGTCCCCCTCCGCGTCGCGCTCGTGCACCGCCTTCGCGGCCGCCAACGCTGCCTGCACCGCCGCCACCGACTCCGCCGCCTCCGCCGCCTCGCGCGCCTTCCGCCCCTGCATCAGCGCAGCACCGTTTATGCATCTGCATCACACATCCTCACTTCGCGGGCTGTGCCATACAAATCCCTGTCTTGAAGCAACTTTTCCAAGTCTGAATGAATGCGTTTGCCGATTATTTCTACCCATTCTGCCATTCATGACATTGGGAGGAGACTTCTTAACAGTATTCATTAAATAAAATATACTGAAAATAAATTAGATTCCGCATCGGAAAAGTCTTACGGCTAATCTTCACTTATTAGACTGCAATATAACTCATTTTTTTAATTTCTCCATTCAAAGAAAATATTAAATGAATGAAATTACGCTAAACAATTTATAATGAATCATATAACAAACAATAATTCCTCATTATTTTTTCTTAATTAGGAATATAAATACAAATAATTGTTATGAGCTTTTTCTGATACACTCCGACACTATATTTTCATAATAAAATCCGAATGTTAATGGCAAAATCTTGCAACAAATATTCCTCCGTTGCAAATTGTCATCTCCATTCCATTTTTCTAATTTCTTTTGGTGGTGCATGTTTTCAAGCTTCACGACTATTTTCTCACTGCCAATGTTCTTACATGAAAGTGAACGGCAAAAGTGAAGCTGGAAAGAGTTTTGCAGTGGGTTTGAAATACTGATGCGACATTCACAACAAGACATCGATGTTACCAAGTATACAAAGAAAGACATAGGAAATACTCATTGGGGTCATTTCGGACCAGAGATGGTCTGTTCGATTATGATAGTAAAAACTGCGTTCGTTTGAATGGAACTGTCAGTTGTTCCATCAGTTATTATTTTGTATTTTAACTTTTGTAAAATTTGATAATGGGAATTTCATTCTCAACCAAAACTTCGGAAACGTAAAAATATCGAGCACAAACATCAATATAAAAATCGATTGAAATGTATCGATCTTTTAAAATATCAATGTCTCTTTAAAAACATCGAAGTCGCATCCCTAGTTCGAAAGACTTCTGGATTTCCAGAATCCATTGAAAGTGCCTTGAGCAAGAAACTCCCCAGCCCCACTTAAAACACGGTGGATACATATGGGTAGTTTTGAGAAACTTTAAAATTCCCCTTCCCTTAAATTCAGCCTCCGCAAAAATTTTACTCAGATAAGAGTTAGTCTGTTCGTCGCTCTCTCACCGAGGTGCATCTGATTTCCAAGTACCCTGACTGCTTTGCCATAAAGCACGACGAGATGGGCGAGACAAAGTGGGCGAAACAAGAAGCAAGTTCTTTCTTCATTCTTAAAAGAAAGCTAAAGCAAATGAATAAATGAATGGAATTATATGCATATTGAATGGCATGGATGATGGTTCAAAAATTTGCTAAGGTAGCTGGGTTAAGTTAAAATTTCGTATGGCAAAGTGATTTCTTATTAAGAAACTTGTCTATTTAATACGGCTCTTTTGACTCCCTTTCCTTGAGCATTTCCAAATCGACAGCAAGGCTACGGCCTTCGACCTCCGCGATTAATAGTTTATATCAAAGAAATTTGCAACGTATTTTACACAGAAACCACAGATACAGTTTATTTTCTGTCATGTCATGACGACTATTGAATACGTCTACATTATGTGACGTCATGGGTACTCACAGCGAACACAGACACAGAGCTTGCATATATAGTTATATTTACAAACAAATATGTACAGTTAAATGGTTCCATTTTATACAATCGCTCTGATAGACCTTCTACTATCCCCTGATCGCGGGAGCGATCCCAAATCCGATTGAGAATCGATTTAACTAGTAGCACTCGCCACTCGTTAATTCGAAGCGCGCACAAAGCCCAGCTTCCGTGACCGGATGTCGTACTCGGACACCAAGTCCTTACAGGCGCATCAATCCGTGGTATGCCTTGATCGCATGAGCGATCTTAACCGATTGATGTGTGAGTGGTGGATCTCAACCACACCTCACTCGGAGCCCGCACACAGCATCACTTCTACGTGACCGCAGTCACATCTGGGACACAAAGTCCCCGCAGGCGCGTCAACACGTGACTTGCCTCACGAGCCCCGCTCGCCGCTGCACCTCCCTGGCGCAAATTTGTGCATCAGCACGAGGTCCTCACTCCTACTCTAGAACCCGCCCATTCCCTTTGTGTACTCTCTTATATACTGGAGGCTCACGTGACCACCTACGACACGCCGCCTCCCCCGCCCTGCCTCTGAAATGGCCTGCCCTTTGTTCAGTCTTTGGGTGCTTTCTCTATGGCACCTTTCTCTTCCTGATTGGCGAGGCGATTTCCTGTTAGTGATCCCTTTCCGACCATGCCCAAATAGCTACCACGAGGTTCGCTTGCCAATACGTTACAATTATTAAACATGCGCATTCCACTTGACCAACACGCGTGAGGTGTTGGGGGCGTGGCTGACCTGTGGGTAGCTGCTCCTCCACGCTTCGGCGTCGGCCTGCGGCCGGTCGCCCGCCGGCGGCGCCGGGGGCGAGGGGGCGTCGCGTCGCGCCAGCTGCTGGTCGAAGATGGAGCGCACGCGGCCCAGGTCGCCCGCCGGCCGCGCCGCGCCCGCGATGGGCGGCAGCCGCACGCGCGCCGCGTCGCCGCCCCCGCCCGGCACCCCCGCTGCGCACGCCCCACCGCGCCGCGCCGCGCCACTCACTTCGGGAAGGCACTCGTTCTACATCGAACCTCCTCAATTCAATACAGCTCTCTCAGAATGAATGTTACAAACTTCTCGAACTTTTAGTGCCGATCCGCGGTGGCCGAGATCGTTGAGGCAGTAGTGTCATAGCGATATCGGACCCAAAAATCGCGGGTTCGAGTCTCGCATCGGGCATGGTTGCACTTGTGTTCGTCACGTACTTTCACCCCTGTCATCACCATATAATTACATAACGTTAAACCCAGTAGTGGTCGCTAATAATATTGATGTTAATGCGACCTAATTAAAAAAACTTCTCGGACTTTTAGTGGAGTCGAAGATGGTTCCATTTTCTTCACAAACATGTGGTGAGAAATCTCAAACTGAAGTTTAACATGAAAAATTTGCCCCTGATTGCTTGGCAACTCACGCACAGATTTTGGCAAGTACAACAATTCTCTTTGACTGCGTGAGCACTCTTTGACTGCTTCACTTCTGGAAAGCACTGAAGCTACATGAAACGTCGTAAGCAGGTGCGTTCAATAGTATACAGCTCTCTCAGAATAAATGTTACAAACTTCTTGAGCATTTCCAGCAAATGTCAGAGAAGTTTGTGACATTTATTCTGAGAGAGTTGTGTTAAATTGAATGTATCTGCTTAGAAGGTTTCAGGAAGCCCGAAGATGTGAGGATGTTTCATTTGGCTGATCGAAGACCACGAACATGTGATGGGAAATATCAAAACGAAGTTTCACATGTGCTCCTAATTGGTATGCAACTCATACACTGATTTTGGCAAGTACAATAATTCTTTCAGCGTCATCACTCCTTGACAAACCGTGTGAGCACTCGTACGTGTAATTTCTCGAAATGCAGTCGTCCTACTCCTCGATACATACGCTGTTAGATTCCGAGACCAGTGTCTTAATCACTAAAGCAAACCAGCACTAGATTCGATTCCGTCATGAGATGTGGCCAACAATAGAAACAATTTTATATTGAATGACCCCTTCAGAACAGCATTTCAAAACAACTGTCATTGAAGGGGTCACATGACCCCTTTACACACAATAAAGTTTTAATAAGTGTGTCTTAGAAAAAGACGTTAACCCATTATAACCTTCATGAAGATATTTTAATGAGATACAATTGAGGCTGCCCGATGCCTACCTTTGGCCCCGATCCTTCGGACGAGCGGCGCGGCGCCGGCGCCAGCGTCGTCGTCCTCCACAACAGCGGGCACGTCCTCGCAGCCGGCCGCCTGGAGGACGCCCACGTCGCTGATGCGCAGCCGGAGGTCCTCCTCCAGGCGCTGGCGCCGCGCCCCGGCCGCCAGCACGCGCGCGCGGGCGCGGCCCTCGGTGGCGCACGGCACGGGGTTCCTGGGCGGCGCGCGTTTCTTCTTCTTCTGCGCGCGCGGCTTCTTCCCCGGCACCGTCCCGTACTCCTTCTCCGCCTCCCCGTCCCCGTCCCCCTCCTCGTCCGACCCGGCCTCCGACGTGGCCTTCTCCTTCTCGGCCTTCTGCTTCTCAGCCTTCGCCTTCGCCTTGGCGTTGGGAAGATCTCGTTCAGGCTTGGGTGGCGACGGCGTCGCAGGCGGCGACCGGCGGCCGAAGGTGACTGCGTCGAAGTCCTTGATCGTGCGGTGGGACGCCGTCGGCCTCGGGGCGGGCTGCTTCACGATCTTCCACCTCCCCACCTTCGCGGCGGTCACCTTCGGTGCAAGGCACGCCCCGCACGCCGTAATGTCCTCCATGGCTTGAGCCGCCTTCTCCGCCCGCAGCCTCGCTCTGAGCAAGGTCGCTTGCGGCACGGGGTTGCGGTTGATATCCGATTTCGTCCGGTGAATCTTTTTCCGCACCTGCTCCTTGATGGACATCTTGCTCTCGTCTTCCCCAGAGGTCGTGTCCATGGCGCTGGAGGGGCCCGACGAGCCGGTCTCCAACTCGTAGCTCACGGCCGCCTTCCCGCGCAGATCGCGAATGAGCTGGGTCAACGCGTCGTTCTTGAGCAAGACGCTCTTGGTGGGCGGCTTGAAGGACAGCACGCTGGTGCTGGCGCAGGCGCTGTCCGCGGCGTCGCGGGCGTCGGTGTCGGTGTCCGAGGAGGCGTCCACGCGGGCGGGGGCGGCGTCCACGTCGTAGGTGGCGGCGCGCGAGGGCGTGCGCATGCGCGTGCGCGCGCTCGAGCGGTCCGCGCTCGGGGAGGCGCTGGCGCCGGCGCTGGCTGGCGAGCCGCTCGAGGAGCTCCGGCCGCGGCGGCGCCGCTGCACGCGCTCGAGCTGGCGCAGCGTCTGCTCGCAGCGACGCACGTCCTCGCGCATCTCACGCCGCACGCCCTTCGAGATCCAGTGCAGCCTAGTTCGAAATTGAAATACCCATGTTAACACATCGACATAAAACCGTCCACTGCTTGACTCATCAATGCTTTAAAGCACTCGGTGTTGTCAAGGTCGACGCCACGAGCAGGAGTCTACGGCACGAGTGCCACGACGAATGGTATGACCCGGTGCCGAGAGGCGTACCACTGGCACCAGTAGGGGACCTTGACACCACTGATCCACGTTACCACATCGACAAAAAATCATCCACTGCTTTACACATCCACGTTTTAAAGCTAATTTAATAACCTTGAACATAAAATTCCTGCGCAACAAAATTATTCAATTTGGCAGTGGTCGTGTACATTAATTTATACTAATTAATATTTGATTGGAATGAAGTTAAAGAACGCTTCAACATGTTGGA
Source organism: Acheta domesticus (assembly GCA_031308135.1). NCBI lineage: Eukaryota > Metazoa > Arthropoda > Insecta > Orthoptera > Gryllidae > Acheta > Acheta domesticus. The sequence goes on along the minus strand of JAHLJT010000631.1, from coordinate 177,620,878 downwards.
AAATACGAGGAAAGTTGAAAGAAATACTAGGGCGTCATGGTCACTCGGACGAAAGTTGGGGTGACACAGCTGGTAAGAGGAAGAAATAGAAGGAAAACTAAAAAACAAAGTACGTGGAAATAAAGACGATGAAGTTGAAGAAGAAGAAGGTGGTGATGATGATGAAAAAGAAGATGAAGATCAAGTCGAAGATTATTAGGGAGCGGATTTCTATGATTTTGCATATTTTTGTCCATTGATTCAGTGTATAGCTAAGTGAAATTTCTTGACATTTGGTTAGTATTGGATGCTATATGGACTACGAAATTAGAGCATTCTTGGTGATTTTTCCTATAAGTGCATATTCATGTAATTATATGCGCATATTTTGCATATTTCGGTAAAATAGAGATTTATCTTTAAAAGGATTCATATTTTCATAGAATCTACAATTTATTTGTGAGCGTTCATTAATTACAATTAGCTTGTCACACTTTGTTTTTTCTATAGATGATAAAATACTTGTGTAATTTTAGGACGTATTTCTTGACGTCATAATTTACTTCCTCGCTACGAAGTAGAGAGAAAGTTACGTAATGCTGCGCGAAAAAACGGCGGATTTTTGGAAGAAAACTCTCATTAGAGGGCCCTGATAAAGAAAAAGTGGATAAATTCAGCTGTTAAATTTAGAAACAAAATCCTCTAATACGTGGCATAGCCAGAATCCATGTTTTGTGAGTTCTTGATACAGCAAAATCGAATGAAGGCAAAACATGTCTGTCAGTCCGTCCATCTGTGGGCAACACTAACGGCTAAACAGTTTAGCCGATTTTCTCCATTGATTAGAGGAGGGAGTTGGTGCGGAACAGTGAACTGCAGACGATGTAATAACTTGCTCTACCACTTACCTTGACAACTCAGTTCAGATTTATGTTTGAAGCAGTAAGGATTTTGCCTGAAAATACGGACGAGAAAGTACGTATTGTTTTATCCCCTCTAGTTTTAAACCAGGCAGAAGAAATGCAACGTGACATACATGTACTGCACTAAGGTGAGATGAAGCCATACAGAAGAATGAGAATAAAAGGAAGAGCGATTGTGTGAGAGCAACAGGAATGAGACAACCGTTGAGAATACACCAAGAAGGGAGGCGTACTTGTCGGGGGCGTAGTCGGCCTGGCGCCTGCGTTCGCGCTCCTGGCTGGCGGGCGCGGGCAGCGCGGGCGCCAGCGGCTGCGGCTCGGCCGCCACCAGCGCCTCCCACGTCCACACGCGCTGGCCGCGGCGCCGGCGCACCTCGGCGCGGAAGCGGCGCGCGCGCTCGGCGAAGTCGCTGGGCGAGCGGAAGACGCGGCGCAGCGCGCGCGGCGACAGCGCCGGCGCCGGCGACCCCCGGCCCCGCTCGCGCTCCCGCCCCGCCCCCGCGCCAGCGCCCTCCCCTGCGCACACGCCGGCCGCTCCACTCAGTCCCTGACTACAAACGGAGCTAGCAACTTTTGGTGCTGCGCTTTCATTGATTGTTCGTGATTCCGGGCGCGTCAGCTACAGTAGGTCATTAGTCCCGTACGTGTAGTGCATGATTTTCATCGGGCGGTGGCGGTGATCTTTCCCCGCTGGATGGTGAGATCCGGTGCCGACCTACCGTCGACTAGCGGGTTTTCCCGTAACCAGGTATCTCCCACGAGCGGAGCACCGCCCCAGCCGGGACAAACTCTAAGTTCCCGAACGGTCTGTAGTGCATGGTAGTGTGAGTGAGTGTGTAAGAGACAAGGAAGACGAAGGAAAGATCGCGAGCGGTCCTTAGCCCGTTTGTTAGGGTACTGCTCCGGCATTCGGATGACCGGAGAAACCACGGAAAACTACCGATTAGAGCAGCCGGCCGCTAGAATTCTCCTCCAGACTGCGACAGAACTCGATTTAGCTGAAAGGCAAGTGTCGAAAATCCTGCCGCCGTCGGGACTCGAACCTAGGGCCTACCGGTCAGAGGAAATGCAGTGACATCAGTTGCATCACTGAGCCATCTCTCAGCATCTTTAGGTGCTTCCTACCCATCATAAGAAACTTAAGGTGCTACCTTTAATTGTTTTCCCTTTTATAGTGAGGATTAGTTCGTGTTTCCGGGCGCGTCTACGGCTGTGGTCATTGGTTCCGCAAGAATGATTTTATCACGGGATGTGGCGGTGTTCTTCCCCCGCTAAACAGTGATATCCAGCGCCAACCTACACGTCGGTTGGCAGGATTTTCCCTCGCCAGGTGTCTCCCTGCGGGACAAGCTTTTACCTCTCGACTGATCCTCCGACATGTATGGTAATGTATTTCGTGTGTGTGTGTGTAAATAAGGAGTGAGGATAGGACAAAGATAAGGAAGGAAAATTCGCTCGCGGTCCCTGGTCCGTTTGCTAGGGTACTGCTCCGGCATCGCCTGGTGTTGACCGGAGCAGTACGGCAAATTACCAATCACAATAGCCGACCGTTACAATTCTCCTCCAGACAACGGCTCTATTCGACTTAGCTATCTAGCCATCTAGTTATCTAACCTGTGTGAAAATCGTGACTCCTTCGGGGCTCGAATCCAAGGAACTCCCGCTCATAGGCACTGCAGTCATCAATTGACGCCCTAAGCCATTGCAGCCCGTTTTCCCATTTTACGACGTCCAGATGAATTTATCTTTCAAAGGTAATATGAAATAAATACACCTGACTGTTTTAGTTGCACTTTTTTTCAATGCATGCACCTTTTTACACCTTTCCTGGACGTCTTTACACTTTTGCACTTTTTTTACATTTTTGTCGTTTTTCGCATTTTATTCTTACAATAATAAAACAAACTGTTCAAATGACAGGAGTTCCTCTTCCAGCTTCCCCATTTTTTCTTCATTTTGCTTACTACAGATTCATTCGCAATGAAAAAAAAATTGAAACATCAAATGTTATTCGTTACAACAGTAACTGGACTTGCTACCTTAATACAATAACAATGTGTTCTGGTTCTTGCTTAAGGCAGAGTTATTGAATTTTGTCTTTGTATGTGATGTAATTGCCTTTGGTACTGTTTGCCTGAATATTTACATTTGAAATTTCAACCTCTTCCCTCAACCTTTTGCAACGTTTTCACTTCAGTTTTGCACCTAAAATTCCTAGCTCTGTTTATACTTATTAATTACGTTACACAGTTTTAATTGGGGTCATATTGAAATATTGTATTACAATACTATAACAATCAGTGATGAAGATATAGGCCAAAATATTCAGACGAGATTAGAATCAAGTAAAATCATCAATGTATTTAAACATATTGGTTATTTTCGGAATAAGTATTGTAATACTTTTACAATATGAAAATCTTCATTTATTTACAATGTTAATATTCCAACGTACTATCATAATAAATAATTCACAATAATTAGTAGCTATTAATATTCGTACAGATCATGACCTCCTCGCAACCATTATTTACGTCAGCGTCCTTTACAGAATAGAATGAATAGTAAAATTTCGATATAATTTCAAGGGTCGCTCTATTTACATTAAGGTCGGATTTAAACCGGGCTGACAAGTGGTTGTCCAAAGGTCGCAACATATGGGGCCATCATCATTAGTTACTAATTAGTCGAGTTGTAATATTTTAAACAAATATGTATTGGGTTGCATAATTAATCCATGCCTCATTAAAATAATCGGCATTTTTTAAATCGTATTGAAGAAATATTTAATATCAAAAGATAGAGCGATTAGTTTTATAATAGAGTACGGTTTATCAGAAAATTTTTGAGCAATTTAGTACGTAATATTTATAACTTCTAATGTATTACACGTGAATAACATGAAGAAAATGGAACATGAATGCCTATTTATAGAAAACGTTATGAAAAAATACGTTTGTGTTTTAATTGCCCTCCATAACGAACCCCTACGATTCCGAGGACGGACAGTTCAGGACACAGGATAAATGGGAAGGGGCAGTGGCCGCCATTGTAATGGATCTTTAGCGCGCAGGTTTCAAATCTGACACTGCATTGCCCTCGTTTTCATGAGTATAGTTGTTTTGGGGTGAGTGTAACAGAAATAAAAGTACAAAATGAAAAAAATATTAGCTGTATATGGATGAAATATAGCAGATGTTCTCGTAATAATTCGTTCTGAAGAGTCAAACTGTGCGAACTTGTATGCTGAATTTGCATTTGGGACAATGCATTTCTTTGTGCACTTGATATATGCCAGACAACAAACTTATTATATCAAGTATATTGTCATACAGTTAAATAACACACGCACCGCAAAGAACAAATCCTTATTCTAAACAATGAAGTTGCTTCTACCAGTCGCAACGATGTCTATGAGGTAAGAACGTTTTCACTACAGCGATGGCTTCAAATTATTCCGCGACAGCGGCGCTCTCAGTGAGTCTAGTTTATTTATATTCTAACGTCCTTGCTCTACAACGTACTTCCCCAGAGTCCCCACATAAATGTCAATCTGGCTCTGAATAGAATAGTATTAAATGAGAGTTGTCCTTCGAAATATTATTGATCACGGTAACTCATTCGCACATATTAGGTATGTTTGATACGCTCTTGTGATGATACCAAAACTAAAAGTGAGGAGGATGAGGTTACCAAACTTACCAAAACCGAGGAGGATGAGGTTAGTTTTGTTTCCGAGGAAATGCTACATCACTCATAATAGCAACAATGTGAAGTGTAATATTATTTAGTTTCAATAGAAATCAATATTATGTCACTTCCTTAAATATCCAAACTACGAGTAATGAGGTAACATTTTTTATCCATTCGTGTTATTTACGTATAAAATTTATATTTCTGAGGTCGGCAGTACTTATCACGAACCTTTATCATTACATACGCGTGGGAATACTTGGGTGAAAACATTAATCAGTGACTATCAAAGATAGCCCTCTGAATAATGTCAGGTCGATTACCTGTCATGGACATGAATGCGCCATAATTATTAACTTCATTCCCCTCTCTAATCTTGTAAACAATTTACTTTATCCATCAATAATTTAATGTACCTAATTGATTTCACTGTAAACAAATCCGTAACTCAATCTTTCGCATTCTAAATCCTTGCTCCTTCTTTCCTGGGTGTTCATTGTTTATGTGAATCATGTTCATCGATTAGGACATCAGCTAATTAAACCCAACACTACGCCAGTGTGTCCCAAATGGTTAGCGTGAATTTCTTTCTTAAATTATCAAAAACTACTGGCATACAGAAGAAAAAATGCTGCTAAACAAAACCACATAACAAATTTTTCCAACATGTTGCATGCACACTGATTAAGGACCTCAAATAAAATACTGCCATGTGACGTTGCAATAAATGAACTAATTTATCGACAACAATGTTCACGAATACTACTGCTAGAATAGTATATATGAGTACATTTCGTTGTATACTAATAATATTAACAAAAAATAACGCAACACATGAACAGCAAATATTTAATGGCGGGAGACCTCTTCCTTCAATCATTGCAGACGTATACCGTCAACTGTGTCGCAAGTAGTGAGGCACTGATTACGCAAATTTAGTCGGTAGTCGCAGTATGAGAACAGGCGAATTAACACAATCAAATGATTGTATTTTTCAGTGAAATTGAAACTGCATCATTGTTTTATATTTTTCCCTAGTTCTACGGTATCTAATGAAGCCACAGACACCTTTGACATGGTCGGAGGCTGCACAGTTTTCTTTCAATTTCTGAGCGCATTGGGAATTTGTAGTGTAGACCAATGGACCCGGCAACACATTACTGGTCACATGCATGTTAATTACGTTTTACGCTACGCTCTGCAAACATATTAAGACTTTCTCGCGAGTATGGGCTTGTTCTTGTTCCTTTTTGGACATGGTTGGGAAGTATCCTATTGTTAAAACGTTCTCCCTCTAGTTTGGACATGCATTCACTACATCGCTGTCTTAGAGAAATTTTATTTACTTATCCCCAATAACGTTCAAGTAATAATTCCGACCGATATTTCACAATAGCATGGGCAGTATATGCAACAATGACGCGCTTAATACTTGAGGGTGCGACGGGTTGCTTAGGGGTTCTGTTCAGGGGCTGTCAGGGCCTTCAGTTCAGTCGGCATAAAGGTAAAAAATCATCTACGCGCGTCTACCTACGACAGACTAATGCACATTCCCATTGTACTAAGCCTATATTCTTCGCGCAAGTGCAAGCAATAAGTTGATACAATTTTATCGCAATGGGATGAACGGTATAGCAGCGCATAAAATAAAAAAAAACATTGAGTTTTATGTATTAGATAACACAAATATATCTCATACTTCTAAAATATTTACCTTTATCTGAGCAATGTGAAGAATTGGCCTTGGAATCCGACTGCCCGCTGGAACTGATATCGTACCAACTTGTTCCTGAATCACTGCTGCTTGCGGACTCTTCACTCGACTCCTCGCTTTTAGAAGAGGGCAATTCTTCCTCCACTAGTGAGGCTTTCTTCTTTTCCTCCTCCTCCTCTGCCTTCTTTCGTTTTTCTTCTTCCCTTTTCCGCCTCTCTTTCATCCTCTTTTTCTCTTCCTTTTTCTCTTTCTCCACGTACTGCACCCAAAGCTGGAACCTCGACCGTGCACGAGGTTCAGATACAATGGGTTTGAGGCGCGTTTTTGAAATAACGGGTTCTCGTTTCTCCTGGGGCTCTTCAGGCGGCCTGTCGATGTCCACATGCACCAAATTTCGAAGCCGTTCAAAATCAAACTTTTCGCGCGCCCCTCTCTTGAAGAACAAATTAGAAGGGTCTGAAGGGTCAGAAGGAGCATCGTCCGCGTCATCCTCTTTAGTATCTGCAGTTGTGGGTCTGAAACATTTTGGTTTCCACAATCGTATTTGAAATTTCCATATTTTTAAATTTGGAAAGTAAACTCATCTACTCTTAGGTAAACCTTATTTATGCGAATCTAATGCGCACCTTTTTTTACCAAATGTATTTCTCAAAACCGTGGTGCGCATTAGATTCGACGGCGTATTAGATGCGAATGCACATCCGTTCCGAAGGGAATGATGGAGATTCACTCTTGTAATTTATTTTATTAATACATTCATTTTGAATGCGTACTTTCCTTATTTCACGTTCACTAGTTTTCTTATTTAACAGTGCGCCATCCAACATTGAGAAACTTTCAATTCTATAATCTGATGATTTATGTATACGTTAAATCTATTGTGATAATACATAAATATAAATAAAATACCGTACCTATTTTTCTGTCATTAATGCGCATTACTTTCGTTACAAACCCTTTTTTCATAACTTTAAGTTTCAAATGTGGGGTGCGCATTAGATTCACGTAAATACCGTAATCACTATGTATAATTTTGAGATGTACAATGATTTTTATGGTAGTGTAATTCTTTAAGTCGTCCTAAAACATCATCACATTTACGCCTTCTTGAAGCATTCGACGAAAGATATTTTCATTGCTTGAGTAATTAAACTCTCCTTCTATCTCTCGTTCATTTTGTGACAGGCATTAGAATATGGGTTGATGGTAGAGTCAGAAAAAATTAATATTTTTTAAAATAATTTGAATAAAAACATACATTGTTTGAAATTGAATAATGTAGAAACAAAGTAATCGACAAAATAGTATTACAATTTCCTTCTTGACTTTTTTGTGGTGTCAGTTGGGTCAAATGCATAACCTATTTCTAACCAGGTTGGTGCATGGAGATCGGCTAAACCGCTGTAAAATTCGTAAATGAAAACCAATTATTTTCAAAAAAGTTTCAATATTTTTCTTTAACCGTAAATGTGTAGGTTCTGGGTATTAAGGTAGAGAAATCATTGAAACTACTAAAGATATTTATAAATAAATCTGGTTTAAATTTGGCCTTTGAACAATAAAACGCACAAGGCATTTTTGAAAAGTGTGTTTGTTTCTATGTTTTGGCCTGGATTAGCCGAGATGTTTTCAGACCGAAAGATACAGTTCATGGGCAAATACATCATTGAAAACTTGCCAAATCAGCCCTAGAAATTTGGTAATAAGTTTAAAGACTCAAACAAACGAAATATATCTACCACATCCCATTTCGGTAAAAAAATACTTTGTATAGTTACTTGTTTATTGGAATAAAAGTACTTACTCCCTTAAAATAATATTACATGTGTAATGCGTAACAACTACACTCCCTTAACACAAATCCTGGCTACGTTCATTGTAAAGTATTAAAAGTTCGTGTAAATATTGTTGGTAGTTCTTTCAGGTTTTCAAAATTTGTTGGTAGTTCAAATTCATTATAAAAAGTATCTCTGAGGGAATACTTTGCAAATAAATAACGTTAAATAACCTCACAGATGAATATTTTTATTTATTGTTAAAAGAGATGAAATGATTTAAAGATCAGGTGATCAATCGCTTCGTAAGTTCAGAATACATGTATCTGTATTCACAAGCCTACATAAACAAGTGGTTACCACGGCAAGAACACAAAACTTCACCTTGGAAATAACAAAAGTTTTGACTAATCGGTGATCTTCATTGTGCTGTACTTACTCTGGGGTTTGCGTTGAGTCAGGGTGCGTGTTGTTCTCGCTTTCCGGAAGTGGTTCGATCATCTTTCAGTTGGTTCTCTTAAGATACGTCACAAAGAATGTTTCCTAGGGGTACAGTGGAAACTTTCATGGTATATCATATTTTGAATTAATGATATCAATTCACTCGTCAGAATTACCCTACGAAAACGTAAGTAATACCGATACTTCCGTTTCCGCGGTAACTGGGAAGAACTAGACAACTAAATAGAGCTTAGAAGAAAGTATAGTATACGAAAGAAAATATTTAGAATTGATGATCATAGTTTTCATTCTATTATGCATT